>JAJOZX010000832.1:742500-1162954 GCA_023014485.1 Bathynomus jamesi | reverse complement strand
TCCCCCCCCCCCTTAGACAATGAAATCGAAATTTTTTTTTTTATTTATTAAACTTCCATTAATTGTTAAAAGATACAAACAATAAAAAACATGGGTATCAAGTTGCAAGATATTTTAAAAATTATTGAAAAAATATGTACATTGTGAAATTTTGACATTTTTACGCAGACTAAAATAGAGAACTACAAATTATATATTTACATCCTATGTATAACTCATTCATGTAGTCTCTCTCTCAAATGTTTGTTGATTATGCTTATTTTTATTACAGATATGCTTATTTTGAGTCAAATCATATCTTACTTTTGAGATTTACAATTATGTATTTTTAGTCATGAAAAATGGTTGGATACTGTGATGATCTTTTACAAAAACATAAGAAAAAGATACACAAGGATGTAAGAACCATCAGCCAATCACTTTATGATCGATGTAAATGGAAACTACAAAGGAATACCGTACTATGCAGCAACTGTAGAAAATTATTGACCCAGAGACCAGAGTTGCTATCAACATCACAAAGTGAAGAGTCTGATCAGTCTTCTGAGAATGTTATTTCAGAAAGCGATGAATATGATCCAAGTATATCAAGTAATGCCAAAGAAGAGGTTTCTCAAGTTCTAGAAAGTCTTGCTGTGACTCCAGTGAAGAAGCGTAAGTATTTAATGATAGGTAGCTACTTTTTATATTTATAATTTTTTATTTATATTATTTATTTATAATGCATTTACTGTCAAAACAGTTTTTCTGCAACATATTAATTATTATTGTCCATATATAACAAATGGGGTCAAATATTTATTAATTCAAAAATTTCAGATGGTTTGGGTTCCTCAAGAAAAGAAGCAAAAGCTCTTCAAACAATAGAAAAAGCATGTTGTTCTTTAAAACGAAAGCTAAAAACAAGTTTAGAAATTGAGATCCCAAGCCCATCAAAAGCTACAAAGTTGGATCATGAAACTCAAATGTATGAATTTTAAAATGATACCGTATGCTATTATTAAGTAGGAATATACCTAAACTAAAACTGAAGCATAAAAACAAAATGTAGGTATTCACCTTTGATAGTAGAAACTAGAAGCACAACTCCCTAAAGATTGGAGATCAATGAGGGCCCATTAAATCATTTGGAATACATCTGGTCACAAACTAAAATGATACAGGGTTTTGATAATATTTGGTCACAAAATAATTTTTGGTTTAATTTGACTATCTCAAAGAATGCTCATTTTGTTAGACTTGAAATCAATATTATAATCCAAAAAATTTAATATGCACATGTAATGTTTTGTTTATAGCTATTATACATTCATGAATTTGTTTCAGGTCAATGATTCATCTCATGAATGAACTGGTGGAAGCTTTCCATTCTACTGACAGTTATGAGAGGAAACTCAAAATATTGACATTATCTCCATTTACCATATCAAAAACTATAAATCTATTTCAGACAACTGAATATTTTAAGAAAAGCAGAAATATAAAACAAAGACTTGGAATTATTCCTGAAATTGAACCCATGTCAAAAGGAAAAGTAATAACTAAAGGTACTAAAGATTTTGTTCAGAAATTTTTCAAATTAGATGAAATTAGTCATTTGTGCCCAGGTACAAAAGACTGCCTGAGTATCAGAAATGAAAGTGGGTATAAAGAATCTGTGCAGAAAAGACTGGTGTTAATGAATCTGAAAGAAGCTTTTAGTCTCTATAAAAATTAATCCAGATAGTCCCCAAATGGCTTCTCTAGTTTTGCCAGCCTTCACCCCAGACATTGTGTTTTAGCTGGAGCTGCTGGTATCCATTCTGTGTGTGTATGTACATACCACCAGAATGCCAAAATACAATTTCCTCAGTTGGGTATCAAAGGGTTGGAATACACAACACTTATGGAGAAAGCAATGTGTGATGTCAACAACAGGAATTGCATGATGCAAATATGTAATCTCTGTCAAAAGAACAAGGTATTAAGAATTTTTTGCTCACTTTTCAAAGTGTTAACGATCCTGAATGTGAGGAAATAAAATATAAACAATGGTTACTACAGATCCATGCAATATGGTTGAAAAAAGAATCTGTAGATGATTTTATAAATTCATTAAGCACAAAAATTGTCAAATTGACACATCATCACTTTATAGCAAAGAATCAGAGTGCATTTCTAAAAACTTGAAGAATATTTAAATAGCCATACAGCTGTAGTTCTTGGTGACTTTTCAGAAAACTACTCATTTGTAGTACAGGATGCAGCCCAAGGTTTTCATTGAGAAAATACCAAATGCACAGTGCATCCCTTTGTGTTATATTATAAGGAACCAGAAAGTAATGAAACAAACATTCAAGTTATTGTTTTTTATCTCCAAATACAAAACATAACCCTACAATGGTTTACACTTTTTTAAATACACTCATACCTATTACACTGGGGAACAAACTTTAACTTTTTTTTGTTTCTTGGACATGAACAGGTCGGTCTTATAGGATTTTTTCCGCTGATTCCGAATATAGCCGTAGAATTTCTCTATCACCCAAGGTTACTGAGAAATTTGTATTTTAATATTTATTCAAAAAGTGTATAGAAGTTAGTAAAAATACTTCATAAAAATTATATTAGTGGCAGATTGGCATTTAAAATATTCTTCTTAAAACTTCTTTGTCACTGATTTTCTCTTGTAGTTTTCATTAGGAGCTTCTCGCATCAATGTCCAGCAGTAATCAGCTAACATTGCCGGATCCCACCTCCCTTGGTAGCGTTTCTCCATAGCTATATCTTGGTGGAACCTTTCTCCATGCTCATCGCTTACGTCGCCGAGGTTTTCAGGGAAGAAATCTAAATGGGAGTGCAAGAAATGGATTTTAGTGACATATCATCCCAATAACTTTATGCTTCAATCATGTCCTGCACTATTTTTTCATAATTAGAGGCTTTGATGTTCCCTAGAAAATTTGTGACAACATTCTTCATGGCCTCCCATGCCACTTTTTCTTTTCCTCTCAAGGCATCATCAAACTTTTGATCTTTCATGAGCTCTCTGATTTGGGGACCAACAAATCCCTTCTTTTATCTTTGCATCGCTAAGTCGTGAAAACTTTTCTTCAAATATTTGAATGCCTCATCTTCCTGTTCATTGCTTTGACAAAATTTTTCATGATGCCAAGTTTGATGTGAAGTGGCGGTAAGTATATTTTCTTGGGGTCAACTAAGGGTTCATGAGACACATTCTTCAGTCCTGGGATACATTTTTGATGAAGTGGCCAATCCTTTACAAAATAATGCGAATCTCTGGCTCTGCTGTCCCATTCACAAAGGAAGCAGCAGAACTTCATATAACCGAGCTGCCAGGGTTGTGGAGTCGGTCCAAAATTTTCCGACTCCGACTCCGACTCCACACATTGTAAAAATTCAACTCCGACTCCGACTCCGACTCCACACATTGTAAAAAATCTAAAAATCCGACTCCGACTCCTCACATTTTAAATATACGACTCCGACTCCTCTAGTGTTTCACTCTATAATTATCATAATAATAAGACATTTCACCACCACCACATGAATCGTCAGGTTACTTTCTAGGATAAGGGAACATTCAAATATTAAGAAGGATATTGACTTGTAGATATTATCATATTAAGGGATTTTTATTTTTTCCAATAATATATATATATATATATTAGGGTGCCACTTATTTGGGGTGTTTTTCATTTTTTGGGAATTTCTATCAGGACGGCGCATTTCTGGTGTCATTCCGTCTAAAAACATTGTGTGTAAAATATTTTGAAATAAAATAATAATTAGAACTGCCTCAACGAGGTCAAAGTTTATACTTTTTGTCGAAAAGTACTCATGGCGTTCTGTTATCATGTCAGTTTCGTTTCGATAGCTGCTGTAGTTTCTGAGTTGAAAAAATGATAACAGACAGACAGACGGACGGTCAGAGTCGTTGGTTTAGTCTTCCGCACTGGTGTACAGAAGACTAAAATGAGGTATTATACAGGGTGTAACACGAGTTTATCCAAATATTGATACAGGCGAAAGAACATGTTATTCTAAGTAGAAAATGGGTTGGGACGAGTTTTGCCAACACTAACAGTGTTTCATTCTCTTTTCAGTGAGTTCTGAAACGACGTGATGGCTTCGGCAACAAGATCTAAAAACAGCAGTCTATCTCCTGGGGACCGTGGACACAGCATCACAGGAAGCATGCTGCCTACGGGAAAGCAGGCGCTTCAGTACTTTTTCCACCTTCACCTGACGTCAAGAAGCCGATCAAGGAAGCAGCCGCTGAGACAGTGACCGCAGTCAAGGAATTCTGGGAGCGGTCCCGTATTCCTACGCAGAAAGACCAACGTGCAAGGACAAGGTTCTCCGAATGTACGAGAAGTGGCGGGCTCTGAACAAGAACTCGAAACGGCGCACTGTGACCAAATCAGGAACGAGGCCGAGTTCCTCTCATCCCTTGACCGCCTCTTCGACATCGCACACGAACAGGCGATGTCGATGATCACAATCGAAGAGGACAGGGAGTTCCTGACGGGACAAAGGGCCGAGGTGCGGCACGGCCGCATCTCCTCCACACGTGACATGACGCTGCACACTGAGGAGGAGCGTGCGAGGAGACAGGAAGCGGAAAGGAGCCGCCGGCAAGATGATGAAAGGGCGAACAGAGAGAGCCGAGAAGAACTCATCGAACTGGCATCGAGCTCCAGCTCAGGTGCAAGCAGCCCGACTCGGTCACCGACACGGCGTCGTCGCCGAGAAGAAGAGGAAGAGCTCTCTCTCCCGGGCCCATCCACGTCGAATGCAGAAGCATCTACGACCCCTTTACCACCCAAGCGATTCCGCGCGTCGAAAAAGATGATCACCCCTGATCTCTCCGCAGCGATGGATCGGACGAAACTTACCGACCGAGAAGGTGTTTTTTTGCTGTCGGCGGCTGCGAGGAGCTTGGGCCACGACCCTGAGGAGCTGGTCTTGAACCGCGAATCCTCCCGCCGCGACCGAGCAAAGTTCCGTGCTATGGCAGCAGCGGAAATGAAGGCAGCCTTCCATCCTACTGTGCCGCTGACCGTTCACTGGGACGGGAAAATCGTACCAGCGGCTGACGGAGGCCCTGCTGAAGATCGCCTTCCAGTTCTGGTGTCTGGGGAGAACGTCGACAAGCTTCTGGCTGTGCCCAGCCTCCCCGACGGTACCGGCCGCGCCATGGCGGAAGCCGTCCTCTCTGCCCTCGAGGATTGGGACATCATCAAGGGACGGATCTGTGCCCTCTCTTTTGACACCACCGCCTCAAACACAGGACTCTCAGGAGGAGCTTGCTATATCATTGAGCAGAAACTCGAGAAGACAGTGCTTCATTTGGCTTGCCGCCACCACATCCACGAACTGGTGTGCGAGAAGGCATTCACGGCGTGCCTCGGTCCCTCTACTGGTCCTGACATCCTCCTGTTCAAACGATTCGCCGCCCAGTGGGACTTCATCGATCAAACAAAGCGAAGCCCTTCGAGGATGGAACCATGCCGCAGCACCTGAAGGACGCCCGCGACGACCTGCTGATCGAATTCAGCCGCCTCCTCGACGGTCAACATCCACGTGATGACTACAGGGAACTTCTGGAGCTCTCTGTAATTGTGCTGGGCGGTCCGAACAAGCGGGGTGCCCAGTTCGCTCGTCCCGGCGCCTTCCATCGCGCGCGCTGGATGGCAAAAGTCATCTATGCCATCAAACTGTTCCTGTTCCGGGAACAGTTTCAGATGTCATCAGGCGAAGTGGCTGGAATCCGGCGATTCACCATCTTCGCCGTGTCCATCTACGTGACGGCCTGGTACAAAGCGCCACTCCCGGCAACGGCCCCAGCCGCGGACCTCGCGCTGCTCAAGGCCCTCATCTATTATCCGGACTCAGCGGTGGCCAAGGCGATGGCGACAGTCTTCGCCAGGCACCAATGGTACTTGAGCGAGCGCCTCATCACCCTGGCCATCTTCGACGAGGGTATCGACTTGGCGACAAAGCAGGAGATGATTAAAGCGATGGAAGAAGAGGAAGGATCGGAGGATCCCCCGCGGCGTATCAATGTGGACCTGTCCACCGCCTCAATCGCCAACAATACATTGGCCAAGTTCACAACGACTACATCAAAGGAGTTCTTCAAGGTTCTGGACATCAGCACCGCCTTCCTGCTCAAGGATCCGGAGGAGTGGCGGATGGACCCAGCCTTCATCGCCGCATCCCGCCGAGTCCAGGCCCTTCAAGTTGTCAATGACTTCACGGAGCGTGGGGTGGCGTTGATGCAGTCTTTCAACCTGGCCCTTACCAAGAGTGAAGACCAAAGGCAGTTCCTCTTACAAGTGGTCGAGAAGCACCGCTGTGACTTCCCAACCGCCCGCAAGTCCACCGTGACCTCTGCAAAGTAGGCAACAATGAGAGGGAGATGGGCACCCATGATACCCCCCCCCCTTGAGGGGCTAATACTCGAGTTGAGGGGGACCTAGAGTTGAAAGTATGAAGTCCAGTTATATGTTTTAGGTCAAGATTAGTAGCTTGAACAAACTAGAAGTGATATTTTATTTGCTAGAGGCATAGAACATCATGATCTAAAATTTCTACTTTTCGAGAAAATATACAAACTTTGACCGTATTGAGGCAGTTCTAAATATTGTTTTATTTCAAAAATATTTTACACACGATATTTTTTAACAAAATGGAACCAGAAACGCGCCTGTCCCGATAAAAATTCAAACTTTCGAAAATAAGTGTCACCCTAATATATATATAATATATATATATATATAAATGAAAAAGATTCTCTTAAACATAATTAAGGTCTAACCAGTAGTAGTGCTACTTAAAATTGAATAACCTTCTTAACCTAGTGGCTATAACCAGGGTTGTGGAGTCGGTCCAAAATTTTCCGACTCCGACTCCGACTCCACACATTATAAAAATTCGACTCCGACTCCGACTCCGACTCTGCCCTGAAACGTGCGACTCCACGACTCCGACTCCACGACTCCGACTCCGACTCCACAACCCTGCGAGCTGCATTCCCAGAAGAAGCGCGACGACTTTTAAATCCCCACATATATACCAACGAAACTGGTCATAATTAATCTGCTGAAGGCTAAGTTTCATATTTTCGTAAGATTCCTTCGTGTGGACAGCGTGCCCTACAGGAATGGAAGGGTATTTACAGTGGACCCCCGATTTGAGTACGCATCGATTTGAGTATTTTTTATTTGAGTACGCTCGTCCATAGGCTCCTATTGACTCGACTTGAGTAGAAAACTCGATTAAGTACGCTAGCCGGCGACACCGAACGCGTTTCAGTTTGTCTAGAGCGTTCGTTGCAGGAACATTCGGAGTCTAATGTTTTGAATAGTACAGGTGTTCTTAGGGATTTCTGTTAGAATTTTGTACATTTTGTTTTCTGACTTTGTACTTAGTGTTTATTTATGTTAGTTTCTGTTGATTACAGCATAAAATAGTGAAAATATAGCATAAATTTGGTGATTCGTACATGCAGTGACTTTGATACTGTATTTTATATTGTGGCATAGTGACATAGTGTACTGTTATAGTGATGGCTTCTAAACGTACATCTACATCAAAAGACTCGCAAAAGAAGGCCAATTTCTATAGAAAAAGTAGGGGTGGGGTGAAATGTTTGGGTTTTGGAACGAATTAATTAATTCCCATAGGTTATTAAGTTTGATTTGAGTACATTTCGAGTTGAGTATGCCATGCTGGAATGGATTACGTACTCAAATCGGGGGTCCACTGTATTTCCATTGTGAAGTAGTACAACCTTGAGGCTTAGCTTCGAAGAGTCAATAAATAAATGCCAATCTTCAGATTTGTGCTCATGACTGAGAGCTAACAGCAGTCCATTTACATTATTACAGTAGCATAAACCACCTGATGAGGAAAAATACTGCATCAGATCTTTTTGGCGAGTGCGGAACGCCGATATGCTTGTATCTTTTGCCAGCAAATTCCATTCACTAACCTGGAGCCCAATAATTCCCCCTTTCTTTTTCGGAAGGTCCAAATCTCTCACGAGATCATTCAGCATAACCTGCGTTATCATACGTGGTTTATTTGATTCAGGTTGCTGAAAGTCTGTATCTTTAGTGTCATCAATTTCCATTGGTTCAACTTCAGACTCTTCATCCAGTGTCCATGACTTTGGGGGAGTTGGAATTGGGTTATCATCGTCATGTAGTACTGGTCTTATGGCAGATGCAAGATTTGGGTATTGAATTTTATGTTTATTTTTGGCAGAGAATCCTGAAACATTAGTCATACAAAAATAGCAATCCGTTAGGTGATCCTTGGGCTCTCTCCAAATCATTGGTATGGCAAATGGCAAAGATTTGCGGGTACCTTTAATCCAACCCCTAAGAGTGACGGCACAGGAAATGCATGAGATATGAGGTGCCCAGGGTTTGTCTAGGTCGCCTACCTTACATCCAAAATAAAGTTCGTAAGCCTTCTTCATGAGTGGGGTCATTGTCTTCCTCTGTGCCATTATGGTCAGTTCTCCACATACGTAGCAAAATGTATCTCTGGGATTAATACAGTTTCGATTCATGCTGGTGGAAAATTATTGAAATCACGGAAAACTTTTTGGAATGAAAAACCAATTTTTTCTACTATGAAAAATTTTAAAATTTGAGCAAAACTTGAAATTTTTTTTTCTTTTTATTAAAAATCTGTTTGTTTAAATAGCTATATTTTTTTAATGCAAAAAATACTATTAAATATAGTTAACCTGGAAAAAAAAGAAAGTAAAATTAAATTAGTACACTTAATTTTAACTAATATTTTGGGAAAACCCTGAGTAAATGGAAATATTATTTTCTCGAAAACTATGGGTGATAGAAAAGTTCTGAAACCATATTTGGAATCAGCATCAAAAGTTCTATAAGAAATACCAAATAGTTTTCAAGAAACAAAAATGTTGTTCCCTAGTGTTATTAGAAAATCCCACCTTCATATAAAAAAATTACATTATTTTACTGATGGATGTGCAGGACAATATAAAAATCGTTTCAACTTTGTTAACATTTGTAAACATGAAAAAGATTTTGGGCTGGAATGTGAGTGGCATTTCTTTGCCACAAGCCATGGTAAGAGCGCTTGTGATGGGATTGGGGGTACAGTGAAAAGATTTGTAGCCAGAGCTCGTATGCAGAGAACATTCGCAAATCAAATATTAACACCAGAAGACATGTTTGAATTTTGTTCAAACAATATGACAGCATAAATTTTTTTTAATAAATTCTGAAGAAATTGAAGCTATGGAAAATTTTTTAAATGACAGATATGAAAAAAGTATGTGGATAACAGGAACACAAAAATTCCACAGATTTGTACCTATTAATGCAAATAACATAAAAGCATTTGAATTTTCTTCTGATGAAGTTGGTGAAGTGAGGATTATAAGCAAAGCTTTTCTGGGTGAAGATAATGTTGAAGTTAATCCGAAAATAGGAGAGTACATAGTTTGTACTTAAAATGATCAGAAATGGTTGGGGTTTGTACATTCTTATAATGAGGAATTTGATGACTTTAAGGTTAGCTTTTTGCACCCATCAGGATATAGTGTTTACTATTACTTTCCACAAATCAGAGATACATGCCACATATCAAGAGGTAAAATTTTAGGTTTATTAAGCACACCAACTTTAAAGCCAGGAACAATGCGTATTCAATATGTTTTCCCAGAAAATGAGTTGAAAAAACTCCTGTAATTATGAATCAACTTGATGTAATATGCGTGTCAATTTGTATTTTTACTGTTTATTTTCATTCATGTGAATATATCATTTGTAGTTCTCCATTTTAGTCTGCAGGTGTAAAAATGTCAAAATTTCACAATGTACATATTTTTTCAATAATTTTTAAAATATCTTGCAACTTGATACCCATGTTTTTTATTGTTTGTATCTTTTAACAATTAATAGAAATTTAATAAATGAAATTTTTTTTTTTCAGATTTCACTGCCTACAGGGGGTGGTGGTCAAAAATAAAAATAAAAAAGGGAGGGAAATTTTTCATTATTGTTCTACACATTTGAATGTGGTATCATTTAATAGATCTCTTCATGCTGATTCTAAAAATGTATAGTTTTATATTCTACAAGAAGATGTTTGGGAGTTATTGCCCATTAAAGTTAGGTGGTAAAGTGGGGGCCCATATCTCAAAAACTATGGATCATACAACTTTTTTATTTGAACCAGTGAAATCAGCACCTGGAAGAACCCCATATGTCAATTTTCATCAAAATCCGAGTCGGAGTGGTGACATGCATTGGGTGATCTCTCCTGGAATGCCCCCATAGGGTCAGTGGTTTGACCCCTCGCCTCATGAGTGCCTCTCTCACTGATGCTGATTGGTACCTTACTGGCTCAATACTCTTCACCCTACTTTCCCACCTTGTCTCTGACCATGATTTTAAAGTTAAGTTAACATCGTTCTTCAGGATAGCCCATCTTTGTGTAGAAGCCAAGAACAGGGTGTAGAGCTTCTGCAAGATGCCAAAATAGCCAGTGGCATCTGTGAAGCAGCATCAGCTACCACCAGATTTAATGTATGAGCCCCACATGGCACAAATAGAGCCCGTGGATTCTTTTCCAGCAGCCTGGCTTGGACTCCCTTGTTTTTGCACCTTATGTTGGCTCCATTGTCATACGACTGTCCTCTGCAGTCATCAAAGGGAATGTTTAGGTCTTCTAGTCTCTTCAAAATTAGGGACGACAAACTTTGGCCAGTGGACTCCTCTGCCTCCAGGAACACCATGAAATGTTCCTTTACTTGAGGTTTATTATCCATTGAAACAATCCTGATTATCACTGACATTTGTTTTGTATGACTAACATCTGGGGTGCAATCTAAAACGATAGGAAAGTACTTTGACTCCTTCATCTCCTGCACCATTGTATGAATGATCTTGGTATTGATGGAGTCAATTTCTTTCCATGTTTTCAAATGTTTTAAGTGTTCTGGCATGTTTTCATGAGAATTGAGCAAGGTGGTTGCATTCTTCCAGTCGTTAAGTCCTCCCTTTATTAAAGAAAAGTCTTTTGTTGACAACAGCTTGCAGCAGAAGCTGTTGTTTTTCCATGAATACATCAGCCAACTTCTCTTCATTTTCTCTCCATTTACCAAGATTCTATTGAAGTATTGGTGTGGCATTTTCTTCCATCCTCTCTCCTAGGAAAGATGAAGTCAGGTGTTACCTGGTATGGTCCTTGCCTAACAAATTCTGTCCTCATCTTATCAGTCAGGACAGAAGGCCATTCAGCAGGATCAATTGGTTCTGCATCTGTCTGGATGGGCGGAATCGATGTGCCTTGATCAGCAGGTTCAGCACAGGAGGATCCTTCAGGTGCATCTGAAAGGATATAGAGCAGATGAGAATCAATTTATTTATTTACAGTATGCTTATCATGTGTTAAACATAATCATTCTCATGTTTATGATTAGTACAACTTCACCTAGATTTGTGTCCTTGGTTTTTAGTATTAACTATTATATCATTTGAAATATAAACATGTCCTTTGTAACTCTGTTATGCTTTTTCCCCAATTCATTTATTTACATTATGCTTATGATAGGTTAAACATGATTCATATGATGATTGTGTCATTTTGTACAAGCTAACCAACTTAGCCCTCCTTGTTATCAGACAAGAGGACGTATAGTAATTTAATACCAGTAATATGATACTAATATCTATGCTACCATCTTGTACATACCTAAAGAAAGTGGCAGGGTAGAGAGGGTGGTTGATGTGCCTTCATCTGAGGAAACTGGCGCAACTGAAGTAGAGGTGGAAGTAGATGGCCCTTCATCCACAGACATCCCAGTTTTAGCAGAGGAGGGTCCTCCAAGGTATTTTAGAAGTGCATCTGAAACGATATAAATAAATGTTATCATGTGAAGCAAACATGATGACACGCAGTTGCTTCTGTCATCGTAAATAACTTATTACTGCCACATGCCATTTATTTTATTTGGGGTTTATATTTGTTTATTGTGTATATTCCAGATTATTGTCACATTTTTGTTAAAGAAAAGTATAATTCAATGAAAAATTAAATCATTCAAATATTTATATAACCTTGGGAATTCTGGGGAAATTTTGTTGGATGTTCTTGGGATAATTAAAAATGTAGAGTGGTCACACTGATAAGTACATGTTAATAACAGCAGAAATCTAGTTAAGCCCAATACTAAAACTAAATGCCTATAAACCTTACACCTAGCCATAAAGGGTAGGTTATGGTGAGGGTGAGGGTTTTAAACTAAAATCCTAAAATCTGACAACACAAACATGAAGCAGACAAATTTTAGAAGTCATTTCAGCAAAAAACTAAAAAATTGATGATTTTTGCCTAAAATAGCGGATTGCACACTTAATGTAGCAAACTTAGCTTGATTTTACAGTTTAAAAAAGTAACGTTAGATATAAAAATGAAACTTAAATAAAATGTTCATGACATACCTCTACTTTTCGACCGCATCTCCTCTTCCTCTTTTCTTCTCTTTCTTCCCTGTGCACCTGACGGCTTTGTCCTCTTCAACATGATGCTCAGCTAGAAACAACTCACTGTAAACTAGAACGCATATGAAATTGTGGAGTGGAGAAAAATCTGCCGCTAGCTACACTCTAATTTACTCTGCTTGATTTTAATAATTATAAACAGTTCTAACTTATACCTATTCATTGCTTGTTTATTTTAATGAAATAACTTTTAATTTAGTTTTATAAATTGATTTTTACAAGCAAAATCGATACCTATCACCAAGGATAAATATCAATCTCCAACCGGGGTTGGTGAGACCGTGAGTTGGTAAATTTCTCAGCCCTGGACTGGAGCCAGTTTGAGAAAAAACAAAAAACGGGCATGCTATGTCACCCCTGCCAGCAATTGGCACCCTAGGCGGCTGCCTATATTGCCTATGCCCAGGACCGCCACTGCTGACATGTGTATTTATATGCTAAAGGAAGCCGTCCTAAAGTACAAGATGTCAAATAGCAATGTATATTCCTGTTTTTTGGATGCATCAAAAGCATTTGATAGAGTTAACCATCACAAACTTTTCAAGACACTCTTGTGTCGAGGGGTACCTAAATATATACTTAGGATACTTGCATTCTGGTATACAGAGCAGACCATATTTATAAGATGGAAAAGCAGTGTATCACCAGGTTTCAAGGTAACTAATGGTGCTAGACAAGGAGGTATATTATCATCCTATCTTTTCTGTATATACACATGGATGACCTTACCAATGAACTAAAAACTGCACGTACTGGCTGTGTCAATGGAAAGAAAAAATTAATCATTTAATGTATGCTGATGACCTTGTTCTTCTGTCACCCTCTCCCCATGAGCTGAGAGTACTATTAGAGATATGTGAACAATATGGTATAGAAAATGACATCATCTATAATAGGGCAGAGAGTTGTATTTTGATTTTTAGGTGTAATCTACCGAAACATGTATCATGTGGGTCTTTTGAAATGAATGGTCAGACAATACCTGTCAGAGACACATATAAATACTTAGGTCATGTAATTATTCACAAGCTGCGAGATGAACTTGATATTGAGAGGCAACGTAAAAAACTGTATGTACAGGGTAACATGCTAGTAAGGAAATTTGGTATGTGTTCAGAATTAGTTAAAACTTATCTTTTTACAACTTACTGTACTGCATTGTATACCTCCCATCTGTGGTGGGACTATGCAAAAACTGCTGTGAATAAACTCTGTTGCTTATAATAATATTTTTTGTATGCTATGTAGGGAACCAAAATGGCGCAGTGCCAGTTTTATGTTTAATACGCGTAACCTACCAACCAGTCAAATGTTAATCCGGAAGAATAAATATAATTTCATTACTAGGGTCCAAAACAGCTCTAATGTGTTATTGTGCAATGTCCTGTCTTCAGATACTGTGTACCTCTCACCTATATGGCAGTTTTGGTTCAGACAACTGCTGGTTTACAATACCTTATTTTTCTAATGTAGCAAAGATTATATATGCATATTAAGTTGTATTATAATGATTGTATTTGTTTGTTGGGTTAAATGGCTATGCTGGCCTTATTTTTGTACTTGTATGTTAGGTTAAGTGGCTATGTTGGCCTTATTTTTGTATTACGTTCAGTGTATAATACGCAGAGGCATACACAGCATTTCTTGAAGGGGGAGGCACACACACAATATATATATATATATTAGGGTGGTCCAAAACGTTAAAGCATCGACTAAGTTCTCTCCACAAGGTTGGTTTTATGCCTCTTGGTGTGGACAGTATTTGTGCACAGTTTCACGTTATTCGGTTAATATTTAGGGGTCGCCCCACTTGCCCCCTTTTTGAAAATTTGGGAAAATATATAGACAACTGAATAACTAAATTTTTTTTTGGTTCTCAAAGAATATGAAAGAAAACAGTAAGACAATAGGACATGATAATGGGTGTATCTTCATTATTTCTTCTGCATCAGAGTCGCCTTGGATGGTATTGGTATCTGTTTTCGGTGGGGCTACGAGTTGTAGGAGGTACTGCTTCTGGTCCTCGTTTCGTGTCAAAGTGTCATTGTAGCGTTGTGCGAGAGCAATACCTCGCTCGGCAGCATCATTGACGACTTTCATCTTTAAGGCGCGATCTCTAAGTTCCCTGTAGTTCTTGTCATTTGGCCATTCCCGTGGATCTTTTTGAAGTAACTGGCGCGCTTCCTCCTTACCTCCAACTTTCAAGGCATCAAAGAGGGTCAATGTCCTTTTCGTGACGAAGGATGCCACATCATTTTCAACACCAGCTTCCGCCATGTCGATTCGTCGGGGGCAGCCATTCTTTTGGGGATGTTGGAGGTGTTGAACCATTCTCCTTTTGGTATCAGGATCGATCCTATTATCGAAGAAGGCCAGTCCAATCAGATGCTCCGACAAGTACCACAGGTGGCGTCTTAGAGCTGTCTTCGCCGCTTGTGCAGCTCCTCCGTGTGGATATTTTTCCAGAAGATGCAGCATTTTGAGATCATTGAGAGGAGCTTGTGTCCCCATTGGCGCTTCATGCCAGTACTTGACGTAAATCAGACTGACAAATAAAGCCAGCTGAGTCACGTTTCGTTCTTCGCGTGCTGTGAGCTTGAATTGATAGTGAAAGAGGTAGATTTTGAGCGCATAAATCGCCTTCGCCATCCATCTCGCGTGGTGCATGGGACCCGGAGCTCGGATAAAGAGTTGACCACCAGTCTTTCCCCCCAGGAAGAGCAAAGATAGTTCAAGGAACTCCTTGTAGTCGTCACGAGGTTGGCTTGCCTGAAGAGCGTTAGGTAAGTAAGTGAGCATCTCTTTTCTCATCTCTTGGAGTTGAGGGTTCTCGAACAAGCTGTCCGATGCTGAGACAAATGCTTCGTGGGAGAGAGATGGCCATTCCTTTTGAAATCGCTTAAAAAGGCCTGTTTCAGGACTTCCTGTTGAGCCAAATATTGAGGCAAAGACATCAGCAAGTACGACTTCAAGTATATGATGTCGACAACCGATCCAAACTAGCTCGTGACCCAATGCTTCTTCAATCCTGACACAGGCTCCGCGATGTAAACCCGTGTTTGACGCAGTGGTATCGAAGACGAGACCTCTCACATGCTGTTCCACGTTCCATAATTTCATAGTTTGAAGGCATGCCTGGGCCTGTGCTTCTCCAGTTCCTTGTTTCATCTTTGGGACACCAAGCAGCTTCTCCTGTCCATTGAATGTTATAAGGATTGCTATCCGATGCACATTCGTCTTCTTCCCTTCAATGCCGGGGAGAAGCTTTCCGTCCCAATGGAGAAGGACAGGGTCTTCTAGAGAGAATGATTCTAGGTCTTCTCGAGCTGCCTGTTCTCGCCCACTTTCTCTGTAGCGATGAATAGAGCTCCGAGAGCACGTCATCCCAGACAGATCATGCCCCGCGGCCTGTAATACAGCTCCAGTTACGAAAACAGCATTCCGGTCAGAAAGATTGGTGCGATCCATTGCTCCAATGACTTCTGGAGATTGGAAAATGTTCGTAACCTTGTTCTTGGGACGCTTTGGTGCCGGAGCTTCAGACGAAGAAGGAATCGGAACCGATGGTCTATAGTCGTCGTCGTCTTGCGAAAAAAGGGAAGAAGAAGAAGAGGAAAGATCAATTGATGACACTCCTGCTTCTTCCAAATCTTTCTGTGTTGCTTCATGCCTTGCCTTCCTCTTGGCTTCCTTCTCCATTCTGGATCGCTTTCTGTCCTCTTGTGTAGTCGTTTCCTTATCAATGCCAGCCATGCTGCAAGAATTGACGTCCTTGCGCTGCATGGACAGGAAATTTCGGTCCTCAACGTTGACGATTGTGCTCATGGCATCACTGGTTGCGATGTCAAACAGTTCCTGGATGTCCGCTTTGAAGATGTCTTCATTCATTCTATCGCTGGCACGTTGCCTGGTCCTGTGCTTCTTGAGTGTTTTGTAGCGGTCTAAAAGCTTTGAAAGCTTACGGACACAGGAGTCGATCCGTTGAGTTGGGATCCGCGCTCGGGTCCAGACTTCAATCACCCTCTGGCATGCCTGGTTCAGACTGTCGGAGGTGGTTTGCTTTTGATTGATGTGGTGGTATTGCCCCAAGAGGAGGGCGTCAAGGCATGTAGGGAGCCTTGACGTGGATAAAGTTCCAGTTGCCATCCCTAGAAGCCAAACTTTTGGAATTGATCGAGTTTGAGCCATCGGACCTACGGAAGAAAAAGTACATTATATAATATATATATTCAGAGTGGGGCGACCTCTAAATATTCACCAATCACGCTGCAATTTTGCACAGACCATGTGGACACTAAATGGACAAAAACCACACTTGTGGAGACTATCTAAGACAATTTTGAAATTTCCCCCTATGGATTTGGACCACCCCTAATATATATATATATATATATTAGGGTGGTCCAAATCCATAGGGGGAAATTTCAAAATTGTCTTAGATAGTCTCCACAAGTGTGGTTTTTGTCCATTTAGTGTCCACATGGTCTGTGCAAAATTGCAGCGTGATTGGTGAATATTTAGAGGTCGCCCCACTCTGAATATATATATTATATAATGTACTTTTTCTTCCGTAGGTCCGATGGCTCAAACTCGATCAATTCCAAAAGTTTGGCTTCTAGGGATGGCAACTGGAACTTTATCCACATCAAGGCTCCCTACATGCCTTGACGCCCTCCTCTTGGGGCAAGACCACCACATCAATCAAAAGCAAACCACCTCCGACAGTCTGAACCAGGCATGCCAGAGGGTGATTGAAGTCTGGACCCGAGCGCGGATCCCAACTCAACGGATCGACTCCTGTGTCCGTAAGCTTTCAAAGCTTTTAGACCGCTACAAAACACTCAAGAAGCACAGGACCAGGCAACGTGCCAGTGATAGAATGAATGAAGACATCTTCAAAGCGGACATCCAGGAACTGTTTGACATCGCAACCAGTGATGCCATGAGCACAATCGTCAATGTTGAGGACCGAAATTTCCTGTCCATGCAGCGCAAGGACGTCAATTCTTGCAGCATGGCTGGCATTGATAAGGAAACGACTACACAAGAGGACAGAAAGCGATCCAGAATGGAGAAGGAAGCCAAGAGGAAGGCAAGGCATGAAGCAACACAGAAAGATTTGGAAGAAGCAGGAGTGTCATCAATTGATCTTTCCTCTTCTTCTTCTTCCCTTTTTTCGCAAGACGACGACGACTATAGACCATCAGTTCCGATTCCTTCTTCGTCTGAAGCTCCGGCACCAAAGCGTCCCAAGAACAAGGTTACGAACATTTTCCAACCTCCAGAAGTCATTGGAGCAATGGATCGCACCAATCTTTCTGACCGGAATGCTGTTTTCGTAACTGGAGCTGTATTACAGGCCGCGGGGCATGATCTGGGGATGACGTGCTCTCGGAGCTCTATTCATCGCTACAGAGAAAGTGGGCGAGAACAGGCAGCTCGAGAAGACCTAGAATCATTCTCTCTAGAAGACCCTGTCCTTCTCCATTGGGACGGAAAGCTTTTCCCTGGCATTGAAGGGAAGAAGACGAATATGCATCGGATAGCAATCCTTGTAACATTCAATGGTCAGGAGAAGCTGCTTGGTGTCCCAAAGATGAAACAAGGAACTGGAGAAGCACAGGCCCAGGCATGCCTTCAAACTATGAAATTATGGAACGTGGAACAGCATGTGAGAGGTCTCGTCTTCGATACCACTGCGTCAAACACGGGTTTACATCGCGGAGCCTGTGTCAGGATTGAAGAAGCATTGGGTCACGAGCTAGTTTGGATCGGTTGTCGACATCATATACTTGAAGTCGTACTTGCTGATGTCTTTGCCTCAATATTTGGCTCAACAGGAAGTCCTGAAACAGGCCTTTTTAAGCGATTTCAAAAGGAATGGCCATCTCTCTCCCACGAAGCATTTGTCTCAGCATCGGACAGCTTGTTCGAGAACCCTCAACTCCAAGAGATGAGAAAAGAGATGCTCACTTACTTACCTAACGCTCTTCAGGCAAGCCAACCTCGTGACGACTACAAGGAGTTCCTTGAACTATCTTTGCTCTTCCTGGGGGGAAAGACTGGTGGTCAACTCTTTATCCGAGCTCCGGGTCCCATGCACCACGCGAGATGGATGGCGAAGGCGATTTATGCGCTCAAAATCTACCTCTTTCACTATCAATTCAAGCTCACAGCACGCGAAGAACGAAACGTGACTCAGCTGGCTTTATTTGTCAGTCTGATTTACGTCAAGTACTGGCATGAAGTGCCAATGGGGACACAAGCTCCTCTCAATGATCTCAAAATGCTGCATCTTCTGGAAAAATATCCACACGGAGGAGCTGCACAAGCGGCGAAGACAGCTCTAAGACGCCACCTGTGGTACTTGTCGGAGCATCTGATTGGACTGGCCTTCTTCGATAATAGGATCGATCCTGATACCAAAAGGAGAATGGTTCAACACCTCCAACATCCCCAAAAGAATGGCTGCCCCCGACGAATCGACATGGCGGAAGCTGGTGTTGAAAATGATGTGGCATCCTTCGTCACGAAAAGGACATTGACCCTCTTTGATGCCTTGAAAGTTGGAGGTAAGGAGGAAGCGCGCCAGTTACTTCAAAAAGATCCACGGGAATGGCCAAATGACAAGAACTACAGGGAACTTAGAGATCGCGCCTTAAAGATGAAAGTCGTCAATGATGCTGCTGAGTGAGGTATTGCTCTCGCACAACGCTACAATGACACTTTGACATGAAACGAGGACCAGAAGCAGTACCTCCTACAACTCGTAGCCGCCCACCGAAAACAGATACCAATACCATCCAAGGCGACTCTGATGCAGAAGAAATAATGAAGATACACCCATTATCATGTCCTATTGTCTTACTGTTTTCTTTCATATTCTTTGAGAACCAAAAAAAATTTAGTTATTCAGTTGTCTATATATTTTCCCAAATTTTCAAAAAGGGGGCAAGTGGGGCGACCCCTAAATATTAACCGAATAACGTGAAACTTTGCACAAATACTATCCACACCAAGAGGCATAAAACCAACCTTGTGGAGAGAACTTAGTCGATGCTTTAACTTTTTGGACCACCCTAATATATATATACGGTGTATATATATACACACACACACACACACACACACACAGTAGACTCGCAACTTACGCTGGGGTTACGTTCATGGGACACCGCGTAAAGTCAGAAACAAAAAAAAATCCCAAAAATCACCCTTAAATCACTATATATTGTAACTGTTATACATATAACATACCTATAACACAAAAATGATGCAATTGGCAATGTTGAATTCCTTCCAGCATGCCATAACACACTTGTTAGTGCCATCCTCCATGGCGTCATGAATGCGGACAAGGTGAGATGTGTGTACACTGCCTTAAAGCACCGAAATTGTAAAATTATAACCCGCGTATAGTTGAAACTGCGTAAGAAAAATCTGCATAAGTTGTGAGTCTACTGTATATATATCAGGTCATCCCATAAGTAATGTCCTTTTTTTAGATTGGAATTTGAAGGACAAAAAAAAAAAAAACTTTTTAATCTAGTATATATTTTCCATCGGAATCAATGACACTCTGCCAACATCCTACAAGCTTTTCAATGCCATGTTTATAAAATTCAGGTGGTTTTGAGGCAAAAAACGTACAAAGACTGGTGTGCAGGTCATCTAAAGAAGTATACTGTTTCTCGTCAAGATAGTTTTGCAAACTCCTGAAGAGATGATAATCTGAAAGCGCGAGGTCTGGAGAATATGGAGGATATGGAAGTTTTTCCCACCCAAGCTCCTCAATTTTTGCAGAATTGATCCAAGCAGTATGAGGATGTGCGTTGTCGTGGTGGAACACGATTCCTTTCTGATTAAACAAAGGTCTCTTTTCTTTTAGTGCAGTGTTCAATCGATCCAGTTGTTGACAGGAGACTTGAGCGGTGATTGTTTGGTAAGGTTTCAAAGTGTATTACACCACCTTTATCCCACCAAACACTATGCAACACCTTCCAAGGGTGAAGATTTGGTTTTGGCTGTGGTGTCGCTGGTTCTCCAGCACAAACCCACTGTCAATGGCGTTTAACATTCTAGTACAGTATCCACTTTTCAACACTAGTCACTAAATGGTGCAAAAATGGATCTTGGAGTTCACAGGAATGAAGAGCTGTGCTAATGTTTACCCGCACCCTCAGATTGTCAACCGACAATTCATGTGGCACTTTCCCGAGTTGTTGCAAATGTTGATGGATGGTGGATGGAGATGAATTGAGTTTCTGGGCCAATTCTTCAACAGTTGTTGAACAGTCTTCTTCAAGCTGCAGGTCACCATCAAACACAGCAGGTCACCATCAAACTCAGCAGGGCATCCAGAGTGTGCTGCATCTGTCAAACAACAGTCACCATTCCTAAACTTTTGAAACCATCTTTGACAGTTCCTCACATGCAGAATGTCGTTGCCATAAATGTCTTGAATGTTTCACGTTGCTTCAGTAGCACTATTCCCTTTTTTGAACTTGTAAAGCATTATATGCCTGATATGTTCTTCTGATACCGCCATGTTTATGAGGGGTTCACATGAAGCAAGACACACATCTTCACTGGTCAAGGTCTGTAAAGTATGTAGCGAAATATGATAGATCTCCTCTTAGATATAACCTTCGGAAAATTTATGCTTAAACCGAGTAGGACTAGTTTAAACTTAATCCATCGTAAAAAATGACATTATTTATGGGATGACCTGATATATGTGTGTGTGTGTGTGTGTGTGTGAGCTCAAAATTGATGATGAGTGATTTGAAATCAAAATGAATTGCATCTTGGAAGGCATCAGTTGTATTTTATTTCCAATTTATGGGCAAAGAATTAAATTTGCACAAATTAATCTTACTTATAAAGACATATATAAACGTTCCTAAGCCAGCCAAAATAGTAGAATCATAATTATTATGGGCTACATTCACATACGTACAATACACCAACACCTTGGAATATATTTCCTGTATTGCTGCACATATTTCAATTATTATACTTGGATCATATACATGGTGATGATATGTATCATAATATTTATGACATTTGATTGTAGAATTATAAAAATAAAAGGCATTCGGACACAGAAAAGTTTTAAGGAGACAAACAAAACAAAAAAATTATCAATCTCTTTTTCAAATATCTTTAATGAGAGTAGTAATAATTTTTAAAATGGTAGGGGGAGTGCCTGTGCCTCTTATGCCTCCCCTTATGTACACCCCTGATAATACGTAAAATTGTACTTGTATGTTAGGTTAAGTGGCTATGGATTGTGAATGATCCATAATAAAGATGTTTTGTTTGTTTGCCTGTTTGTTTTTAAAAAAAAAGGTGTTGGTACTCATATGTTCATAAGTTGTAAAATTCCTCTCCCACCCTTCCCCTCTTCCTGTGCCCCCTCCCCCTTCTCTATTGAATCTGTGATGAACTTTTAATAAAAATCAGAATGTTTAACATTTACAGATGCCATTTATTACTTTGAGTTTTAAAGAATTAACAAAAATGAAAAATGAAAATTTGTTGTTCTCCCAAATGAGTCAGTCGAGATGGGAATGTTAATTTATTTGAATGGACATGTGTCAATGTTGCTCTGAAAAAAGGTGCTGGTACGCCATACCAGCACATACCATCACAAAAAAAGTAATATATATATATATATATATAGTAGACTCGCAATGTATGCAGATTTTTCTTACGCGGGTTATAATTTTACAATTTTGGTGCTTTAAGGCAGCATACACACGTCTCACCTTCATCTGCATTGCCATGGAGGACGGCACTAACAAGAGTGTTATGGCATGTTGGAAGGAATTCAACATTGCCAATTGCATCACTTTTGTGTTATACGTATGTTATACGTATAACAGTTACAATATATAGTGATTTAAGGGTGATTTAGGAGATTTCTTTTGGTTTCTGACTTTATGCGGTTTTTGGCCTTATGCAGGGTCCCAGGAATGTAACCCCTGCGTAAGTTGTGAGTCTACTGTGTATATATATATATATATATTGAACAGTTTGCCCTATAATGCGTATCAAATTCAGTTTTCTTTGTCTTGCAATTTTCTTTGGTGGTATGTAATAAATAGTATGAGTATGAATAAGTTGTAGATTTAATGTTGTATTACACTTCATGAATGACATGATAAGAATCTGCAAGTAGGCTTTGCTCTCACTCTGACTTCTGTCCGCATAGTAAAGTTTTCCCGATTGTGCTTGACTTAACAATGTATTACTTTCACAAACTCTAGGTAGAACCATAGTCTAATATTAGATTATGGTAGAACTCCAGAAATTAGGATGTTACTAGCAAAAGGTCGGTGCTACGCGCCGATTTTGCTAGATCTACAGTGCTTCATGAATGACATGATAAGAATCTGCAAGTAGGCTTTGCTCTCACTCTGACTTCTGTCCGCATAGTAAAGTTTTCCCGATTGTGCTTGACTTAACAATGTATTACTTTCACAAACTCTAGGTAGAACCATAGTCTAATATTAGATTATGGTAGAACTCCAGAAATTAGGATGTTACTAGCAAAAGGTCAGTGCTACGCGCCGATTTTGCTAGATCTACGGTGCTTCGGCTGAATTGTGGGCCTACGGCGTATTTTATTTTGAACATCAGTAGACCTTTATCTGGATATCATTCCTATTTCTCTCACCTTGGGCCTCAGTAATTGGGGTGCCTGCGGCCTTCCAGTTACTGGCAAACCAATTATTCATTCAATAAAACTACAGAAAAGAACGCAGCCATGAAAATCTAAAGCTTCACAAATCTTAATACAATGAGCTCGGATTTGAAGCCTAAGATTTTCATGACTGCGTTCATTTCTACAGTTTTATTGACCAAATAACTGAACCGACAGTAATTGGGGGCCCTGCGGCCTGCCAAATCATAGTTTTCATTGTTTAGAGTGCATCAATAATATTGTTATAGTGTTCCATTAGTTGTGATAAGCATGATCTTCCTGACCGGAATCGATGCTGGTTATCATTTTTTTTCTGAGTTTCCCCATTAACCTCACCCCCTCCCCCATTACCCCACCCTCCCCCAATACCCCCTCCTCCATTTACCCCACCAATTTTTTTCTGAGTTTCCCCATTAACCCCTCCCCCTCCCCATTACCCCACCTCTCTCCCCCAATACCCCCTCCCACCCCCTCTCTCCCATTTACCCCTACCCTTCCCCGATTACCCCCAAGGGGGGAAGGGGGCTGGCACCTTGCAAAGGATTTACTTTAATTTTTTTTGGTTACATATATATATATATATATATTGCATCTATTTTTCTGAGTTTCCCCATTAACCCCACCCCTCCCCCATTACCCCACCCCTCCCCCATTTTGTGCCAAGATTATGATTAAAAATGAAGAAATGGAAAAAACTGTACCCCTAAAAGGGGGAGGGGGGCAGGATTTATGTTAGGGAATTTTTTTTTAGCATGGGCACTGCAGAATAAAAAGACGCATCAAATGGTGAAAACCGCATTGTTCTACACCAATTGTAGCGACCTGTAGGTGTGCGCAAAAAAACTGTTACATATATATATATAAGGCTTCATTTCTGAAATAGTATATTAGATTGGACTTTCAAAGATTTAATCAAATTTTGGTATTTAGCTAACAAATGCTAAAGTTGTGCAAATTGTTCCCTTCAACATGAGAAATTAAAAGCAACTTGCAGTTTCTGACTTCAAATTCTTTACTTCTTTTCCTATTTTAGCCCCTGGTACCAGGGCTGGCGAGAGCTGCCCCGGCCCCGGGGAAGGATTGGTATATGGCCCCCTTGTTTACTCAGTACAGTAGACTTGCAACTTATGCAGGGGTTATGTTCCTGGACCCTGTGTAAAGCCAAAAACCACAAAGTCTGAAACCAAAAAAATCCCCTAAATCGCCCTTAAATCACTATATATTCTAACTCTGTTATACGTATATGTACACTATAACATACCTGTACAATTATGATTGATGAGCTTATGGAGACAGGCATTTCTGGGTGGTGGTGTTTTGAGTTTATTCATCCCCTCCCCACATCACTGTGGGGGGATCGTCAATCTCAGATAATGATGCAGGGGAGTATGTGGGCAGCTCAAGGTCACTGCGAGAAGCTGAGGGCATTGGCTGATCTGCTCATGATGTTGATGGTGAGGTTTTCTTCAAGAACATGGTGATGGGAAGCTGTCGTTTTTGTTTCTTAAGCTACTGGAACATCATATTATATTGAGCCATACGGCTTGTAAGACCTCGTGAGAAGTTGATGCTGCACTCCATAGAGGGGTCATACTCAGACACTAAGTTTTTCAAGTGCTCAGCCACCTGAAACAATTCACTAAACTTGCGTATATCCCAATATGCTGACTCTTCTTGTTCTTCATCATCGCCGCCACCTTCCTCTGCTCTCACTATTTCCTCCAACTTGGCATCAGTCAGAGTTTCCCTGTGCCCTTCAATGAACTCCTCAATTTCCTGCTCGACCGTATCTTCAAACCCATCACCGCCTACAGCCCTGGCCACCTTCATGATGTCCTTTACTTCAGAGTCGATCGTAGGGAATCCTTTGAAGTCACGCACACAGTCACTCCACAGTGCACGCCAACAAGAATTAACTGACTCTGGTTTCAGTGCATTCGTGGCCTCCTTCACAAAAGTGATGCAATTGTCAATGTTGAATTCCTTCCAGCATGCCATAACGCTCTTGTTAGTGCCGTCCTCCATGGCATTGTGAATACAGATGAAGGTGAGGTGTGTGTACGCTGCCTTAAAGCACCAAATCACGCTCAGGTTGAGAGGATGGAGGTGGAGTTGGGTGGAAGGAATATGCCCTCAACGTCATCATATGCAAATTTTATGGCATCCGGGTGGCCTGGTGCGTTGTCAATGACCAGCAACACCTTGAAAGGCAGGCCCAGCTTCTCTAGGTAGCTCTTTACCTCATGGATAAAACATTTGTGGAACCACTCAAGGAAAACCATTGCTGTCACCCAGGCTTTCTTGTTTGACTGCCAGAAGATGGGGAGGAGATTCTTATTTTTTCCCTTCAGAGCACGAGGGTTGGCAAACCTATAAATCAAGCCTGGCTTTATCATATGCCCTGCTGCATTGCTACACAGCAGGAGGGTGATGCAGTCATTCGCAGCCTTGAACCTGGGGGCCTGCTTCTCAGACTTGGAAATGTAGGTTCTGGTTGGCATTTTCTTCCAAAACAAACCTGTTTCGTCAGTGTTGAAGACCTGCTCTGGAAGATATCCATTTTCCTCAACCAATTTCCTGAATTCTTCTGGGAACACACGTGCAGCTGCCTCGTCTGCCAATGCTGATTCGCCAGTGATTTTAATATTTTTCAGGTTGAAACGCTTTCTGAAACTGTTGAGCCAACCTGCACTGACCTGCACTGGCTTTAAAATTCTTCTCAGAGCTGGTGGATGCTTCGCCCTCAGGAACCTCAGATTTAAACTGTGCATAAAGACTCGGTGCCTTCTCCCTGAGCATGTTGCCATCGATGGGGACACATTTCTGGTTCATATCCTCCACCCAGATGTTTAATGCCTTCTCCACCTTCACTAGAGTTACGTCTCTAACCTGGCTAGCCACCTTAGCAGCAGTAAATGAGACACTTGTAGACACGGTTTCACGAATTTCCCTCTCTCGAATCTTGATGGATCTCACTCTTGATTCATTTCACCCGTACCTCCGTGCCACAGCGGCGATTGACATGCCACCTTTTAATAAGTCTAACACAGCCACTTTTTCTTCCAGGGTCATCACAGAGCATTGTTTCTTCACTGGAGGACCAGAGGCAGAGGTTGGCTTGTGTTTGGGCTTTGTGAACGAGTATGAAAGAGGTTTAAGCGCACTAAATTGACACACATGAGGCACCTGTTACTCCGACAATACACACACGGGAACTGAGAAAGACAGAAGTGGGATGGTGGGGTGGCGCCACCTACTTTTTATATTTTTAATTACTATATATATTTATTATAGTATTATTAAAATTAAATTTTTTTATATTTTACATTTTTTATATTATATTTTTTTATTTATATTTTTTGAAATTTGGATTTATATTTTCTGAAAATGGAAATTGTAAAATTATAACCCGCGTACAGTTGAAACCGTGTAAGTTGTGAGTCTACTGTATTTTATTATGAATTTTTTTTGTGTCCATAACAAGCAAACTGATTATATATCCAAGTCACTATTCAAAACATACAGTATGATAAACTATAAAGTGTATGTTCATTAATTATATTTCCTCTCTGTTATTTAATCAATTGCTTTATTAATATTTTTGGATTTTATCCCTCCTCTTTCTGGGCCTCGGGGATTTAACCCGGCTTCCCCACCCTCTCAGTGGCCCTGCCTGTTACACATATTCTCCTTGGTTCTCTCTCACTTTTCATCTCACCATAATTCATATATACAATTATATATATATATTTTTTTTTTTTAAAGTTCGGGAAGAACCGATTCGCCTCTATTTAAAAGGGCATATCTCGGCGGAAAAACAAAGAAAAAGTGAGAGGAAAGACAGAGGAAAAAGAAAGGGTAGAGGGGACAGTCGAAGTGGAAAAAGACCAAGGATGACAAGGACTGCAGGGTCGAGCCCCATCATCCTTGGGTGCTAGGGCCGGGAGGGTGCACGTGAAACCTCCAGGAACAAGCATGTACAAACGAGCACAAAGAGCACTCAAGAGCACGAGCTTAGAACCCCCTTGCGGGGACAATTATATATATATATGAAAATAACCATGAAGGATAAAGGAAACACAGAATGGTGCTCAAGCGCTTTCGTCTAATGACATCCCCAGGAACACTGAAATAAATAACAAGTTCAAGACTATATATACTGTAGGTCACAAAAAAAAATAAGGGAAAAAAAATGAGAAAGAAAAATACAAATTTATAAGGAAAAACTACCAGAATTTTAGCATTTTGCCCCTCTTGTCTAAATCCATTCTGAATGAATTCAAAATAACAGGATCAAGCGAGAAAAGACCCTGGCTAATGTTAAAATTATTTGTAAGTTGAATAATGGCAGACTCAAGAATATTTCTATTAACTGTGTTACTTGAGTGAAACAAAATTGAAGCATTATTCCAACCAGTACAGTGGGATAACTCTGACAAAGGACCGAAAAGGGTACTGGATGACTGTCCTGTTCTAATGGAATATTGATGCTGTTTTACATGTGTGTGCAAATCCTTTCCCATCTGTCCAATGTAAAAAGAATCGCATTGTTCACAACCAGTTTTATAGATAATGCTTGAATTATTGGTAGGGCTATTTTTTACTATGATATTTTTCACAATATTGTCATGAAAATACTACATTAATATTCAAAAGTTTAAGTACATTAACAATGCCTAAAAAGCCTGGGAAAAATGGAAGTACTAAAATATTCTTTGACAAAGTGTGAGGGTTATTATTCACATGATAGAAAGTTTGTTTTGCCTTGTTAGGACAAGATTCCCAAAAAGCAGGTGGGTAACACAAATCACTTCCAATACTGTTGATTTTTTCTAATTCAGCATCCATGTATTCCGGACTAGCGATCCTAAGAGCGTGGAGAAACACTGAAGAAAATATGGCTTTCTTGATGGGGGTGTCATGTCCGGAGTAAAAGTGTACGTAGGACAAATTGTTTTTTTCTGATAAATACAGAACTTAAAACTGGGCCTTCCCTATGTACACACACATCCAAAAAATGGGATTTTGTTATTTTGTTCTGCTTCTAAAGTAAACTTAATGGAGGGGACTTCATTATTTAACTGAAGGAGGAAGTCACCCAAGTCACGCTTCATGGGCCATATACACAAAATATCGTTGGAGATCAGCAAAGTTAAGTGACATTGGGTCTGGGTAGTAGTTGGATGGGAGACCATCCTCTGCGCCCAGATTATGTAGCAACCCGTGGTTTGGATCCCACATAAAGCTGTAGGTCCCCTCCGTCATATGACCTCAGATGTCACGGAGGAGGTTAAACAACCCAATTAAAAAGAATATATATATATATATGGTACTGGTATTTACATGTGGCTGGTGGTGACTGCGAAAATACTTGTGAATTATGATTATGTGTTTTAATATGCTATTAGGCATAACTTCTTTCTCCAAGAGATTAAGGTAATGAGATGAACACCCATAGGTTAGAATGTTAGGACATTTCTCCTGTTCAAAGTAGTTCTTTCATGTGCTTCATTTTGCTCTCATTATCAGTACAGATTGTAAATACCTTGAAAATATGAGAGAGAGAAATAATCATAGTATTGTAAGGATTTTATACATAGTATTATAGTATTGTACTGACATAGTATTGTAAGGATTTTATGGTTACTTTATTTACTTGAGCTATTTTAATTAATAATCTCTCTAAAATTTTAATGAACTCAAATTACTCACATCTTTGTTGTATTTCTGTTGGATCTCATTTATTGCAGCTACAGCAAGTTCACAACAATATTCTGCTATTTTCTTCTCTGATCCACAATCAGTTATTGATAGTAGGAATGTTGAGCAGCCAGTGTGGATTGAGGTGGCAATGATGGGATCATTCCACACTGATGACCATCCATCTTGTAGCAGAGTTATTGTAGCACTTGTTAAGTCATTACTCGGATTCTGTTCTATTTCATCATGTATGGTACTGTACTTCAGTAAGATCATCTCCTGCTAGGTCTTTTCTTGTTGTTGCACAATACCCAGGTCTTAACAGATTCATCATTTGTTTATATTCTTTGCTGCTAGCAGCATTAAAAGCTATTGCAGTACTGAGAAAAACTTGGCAACTTGTAGATCAAGCAGTTTCTTTTGTTTTTCTTTTGTCTTTATGACAAAATTGGTCAGCTGAGGTTGGGTCAATCTTGACTTTAATAGAGTAGTACCACAAATACTGCTTGATGGGGGGAAATACAAAGATTTAGGCTTTTCTTTGGAGGTTGAGAAAGAGAACAACTGTCAGGCCTGTTGAGTGAGACACCAGAAGCTGATGAAGGTGATGATAGAAATGAATCAAATGATAGTTCAGAAACTGATGATTCAGATGAAATATTTAATGCAACTTGATCATGAGTTGGAGGATTTTCATTTCTCTTTATACATTTTTGTAAATGTGTTTTGATTATCTCAATTTTAGAACTTAATTCCATTTCACAATGTTTACATTTCACTTTTGAGCTTCCTTGAGCTTCCTTCCTTAGTGTTAAATAAAAATAATTCAGTATAGGTACTGGTAATACAAAGCTTTAGCTATTATATCGAAGTTATATTTTAAAAAAAATCATCTATATGTATCTAACAAAATAGGGTTAATATGCAGCAAATAGCCCCACCTCAACTTTTGGTATGAAAGTTAGTTATTAGGGTGTGTTCTCATGTGCTTTTCTCAGAAATGCCACTCATTTGACCCACATTTCAACAAATTTATTCTTTTGCTGTGTAGTATGTACTGAATGCTATCATAAAAAATTATGAACTCAAGGTGGGGCTATTTGCTACATATTAACCCAAAATAGTAACAATCATTATCAAGAACAATGAATAGCTAAATACTGTATATTTTTTTTTTTTTTTAAGTTCGGGAAGAACCGATTCGCCTCTATTTAAAAGGGCATATCTCAGCGGAAAAACAAAGAAAAAGTGAGAGGAAAGACAGAGGAAAAAGAAAGGGTGGAGGGGACAGTCGAAGTGGAAAAAGACCAAGGATGACAAGGACTGCAGGGTCGAGCCCCATCATCCTTGGGTGCTAGGGCCGGGAGGGCGCACGTGAAACCTCCAGGAACAAGCACGTACAAACGAGCACAAAGAGCACTCAAGAGCATGAGCTTAGAACCCCCTTGCGGGGAAATACTGTATATAAGCACAAAAAATTTTAAAGGCCAGTTTTTTAATTTTATTATACACTTTTCTTATATTAGCTATAGAAAAGTTGAAAAAACCCAATAAAACCCAAAAATACCTGATAAAACCCAGGTGGGTTTTTTCTCAATAAACCCCAGTTTTTTGCCAACCCTAAAGATAAGTGTAAAGTTGTTGAGTTTTAAAATGACATAATCCCAGTGGGAAAGCCAAAATAATTTAGGTAGCCTATAGTTTAGAAATTTAATAAATAAAAGTAGGCTGCCATGATTGTATTATATGTACACTTTCATTTTTCTGTTGTGTTTAGTAACTGATTGAATGTTTAGCCCATAATCAAGGACAGTACAATTCATTGAAAACTGGTGGTTTTTATTTACATTAAATATAAAAATTGCACCACTCGCTATAAAATCTTTAATTAGGCCCATTTTGTTTCACCACACTAGGACTTTATAGTATCTCCTGTTATTAGGGGATTATACTGTGGTTTCTTACTGCTGAAAATATGTTGTAGTGAGGCCCTTCCAGAATGAAATGAGTTCAGTGAGGACAATCTGAGAAGTTTGTAAGAATAGATACAGTATATAAGCTTAGTACTATACAGTTGTGTATTCAGTTATCATTATTGTTGTTTTCAGATATTTTAGAAAACTAACTGAACTTAAAATGGATGACTTATTTCGCTTAACCTGGAATAATCACAATGCTACTATTATTCATAATCTTCAAAGGCTACATGAAAAGGTACCATAAGTAAGAATTTTAGATAAATCTTAAGCTTAGAATACTTTTAATAGGTCATTTGGATAATGATCATACAGTATGTTTGGTAATAATCTACTTAAGCTCCCGTCTCTCCGATTTTCATAAATTATACATCGGTAGCTTCGTTTCTTCATTAGGAATTAGATTTAGACAGTCTCTAGTAAGGGAAATGCTTCAAAACCTAACCTAACCTAAAAAAAAATCTAAAGTTTTAATCAAACTTTTCTGGCCAATTTTGAGGTGCTTTGCACAAATCTGCCATTGGTTTCTTGTGCAAATGCGTAGTTTTGAGATATCATAACAAACATATAGGATATGTTCATGTTATGAGATCTCGTAAATGACGCATTACCACAGGAAATGTGCAAAACACCTCAAAATTAACCAGAAAAGTTTGCTCTCATCATTTTTGTTTAAACTAACAAAAATATCATGACTTAACCTAAGGCTCATTCCATGACAAATCGTGCAAAAAAAAGAAAAAGTGCACCATACCCTCATAGATTTTGCTTAAATTTGGTTTTTAGAATGGTCTATGCTAGTAAGTACCAAATTTCAAATATCAGCTCAATTGGAGTTATGGTTCAAAAGTTATGCTCTCCCCTTTTTTGAGGGGGGAGATGAAAACTGGAAATTTTCAAACCACCATAACTCAGTTTCAACCTTATTCTATCAATATATGAAAATAAATATATGTGTATTTGCATATAAAATAGGTATTTACAGATTTGAAAATTACTACTTTCACTTGAGAAAGAATAATTTCTAACAAACTGTTCAACATTCTCAGTAGCGGATTATAATGGGGGCAAAGGGGGCATTTGCCCCTGGCCCCAGATGCTGACCAACCCCAAGAAACTATGTAAATGCTATAATCTACCATTGAAATAATTGGTCGACTGTGAGGAAGAAAAAAAAAATCTAGATTCCGCTTCTACAAAACCTAGTTTAGTATCCCATTTATGTGAACAAAGTATACATTTTCTGTAATCACATCTTTGTTTTTGTTTTGTTTTCTGTTGATCGATCCCAGTCAGCTGATCACATCACTCATGCATGATGTATCAGGTAAAGAATTGTGTTTTTCTAGTGACACCAGCCTGAAAATATTCATTGCCCCCAGCCCTAACAATGCTTAATCTGGCCCTGAACATTCTCATTTGACTTCTGGTATATAGATTGGTGTACTTGTTAAAAATGTAAATACATATGCGTTAAACTAGTATTCTAAGAACTAAACATAAAACACTAGTACCTACCATAAAATATCTTCCCTCATTCGATTGTTAGGTAAATTGGTTGAACAAAAAAATCCCATGTGGACATTAAAAAAGTGGCAATCCTACCCAGGATAACTATTGCCTAACTAGAGAGATCTTTATTTTGTTTTCTGTGATGCGCAAATCATTCACTGTGTTCTCATTTAATGTATATATTTATTTTCATTTTGAACAGATTTATGTACATATACGCATAGTGTTTTAAATAAGTAAAAGTGTTTGATGAAAATGTCTACACATAAAAGCTATAACAAGCACTGTTGCAACCCTTTTGAACTGCACAAAAAGCCTATTCTGCGAAACTTGAGGCCACTTCCAAAGCTTCTTGTTGAAAATAGTGACCGTAAATATAATTTCAGTGATGAATCAGAAGTTTGTATAAATTGTCTGAAATTAATTAATAAACACACAAAACCTGAAGAATTATTCAGACTGCCAGAAGCAATAACTAGTAGTACTGAAAGTACGACTACTTCACCTGACATATCCCCAGAAAAAATTCCAAGAAAATGTACTGAAATGGATAAAGATATTCAACAAGAAGATCTTAATGCAACTTTGGAGCAACTTCATGTTACCCCAGTGAAATTACATAAGTAACTAGCTATTAATGTGTGTACAGATAATGCATTTTTATACTGTCAGCTGAAATTTAATTCAGATATAGTTGTCTTATACCCAATACATATACAGTAAATACTCAATAAGTCAGACTATATAAGGCTCTAGCCAGTCTGACTCATTGAAAAGTTTGACATCGCGAATTACCTTAATTACCCCCACTATTTACCCCTAAAGAAGCATAAATAATCTCTAACCTTTTAAGTTTGATTAGTGAGAGTCTAATACAATGTTCAAAATAAACAAAATAAACATTAAAAAACAATAAAACTTTGTTTCACTTACCATTGCTAGAATTATTTTGAGCGTGAAACACAAAATTTTATTGTTTACCTTTTCGTACAATAGTATTAAAAAAACACTTCACTTAGTAAAAGAAACAAAATAATAATGGCACTTGACATAGGAAATAAAATACTTCTTTCAGTAAAATAAACAAAAGAATAATAGCACTTGACAGAGGATAAGTCTGACTCATCAAAGTCGGACTCATCAAGTATTTACTGTATATGAAATTATCTAAAAAATATACTTCAGTTCAGAAATTCAGATTGTTGCCACTAGAAATGTCATACTTATATTTATTAATTAATTGTATAGGGTGTCCATAAATTATTCACCCCATTATAAGCCTTAATAAATTCATTATTATAGGAGCTATCTTAAAACGGTTTGTGGCAATTAATAACACAACTCAAGAAATTTTTTTCTTTATTTCGCAGAACATCCACTAGGGGCACAATGGTGACAGTGAAGGAGAAAGCAATGTGTGTGCTGTGGATGTGGGAAACCAAACCTCCAATGGTATGCTGCACCTCAGTTTGAGGATATGCAGCCCCATGTGTTCTTTCAGCAAGATGGGGCACCGCCACACTGGGGATTAGAAGTGCGGAGGTTCCTCAATGAAAAGTTCCCTTTTCGTTGGATCGGGCGAGATGGCCCTATTCCATGGCCTCCTTGTTCCCCGGATATCACGCCTCTGGATTTCTTTTTATGGGGCTACACAAAGGACAGAGTGTATGCAAAGAAGGTTAATAACATCACAGAATTAAGACACCGGGTTGAAGAGACATTAGCTTCCATCACGCAATGCATGCTTCTTAATGTTTGGAACGAAATCATCTATCCCCTTGATGTTCTGTGTGCTACCAATGGGGCTCACATGGAGGTTTACTGAATTAAAACAAAAATTTCTTGAGTTATGTTATTAATTACTGCAAACTGTTTTAAGATAGCTCCTATAATAACGAATTTATGAAGGCTTATAATGGGGTGAATAATTTATGGACACCCTGTATTTCAAATATTTTTCAGATGCCCTGAGCAGTGGAAGCAGATCAAAGGCAGTTTCACAAAAATACAAAAAAGCTTCAACCTCCCTCAAGAGGAAGTTGGAAACTGCATTTGCCACTGAAGTTCAAGATGTTGGTGAGCCACTGAGTAAACAGCATCTCAAAGAAGCAGATTTGGAGAGGTAAGAAACTAAAAATAATTAATGAGATGACTTTGAACTATTGATGTATGTATGTAAATATCTGTATATATGTACAGTATTATAGGTTGTCATGTTTGGATATATATGTAGACATTAGCTATATTTCCTAAAATGTGACATCATTCCATATACTAAATATACTGGTATATGTTCAAATTCATGAAATACAGTACTTTCTTAATTCTTGAATAATATAAATCATGTACTGTATATACTTACATCCTTAATATTGTACAGTAATTTGGGGTTATGTTTTTTTATAGGTACGAAAACCTCATGAGTGATATGATAATTAAAACCCACTCTAATAGGCAGAGTTTATTTCCACAACAGTTTCGATGCCCACTGGCATCCTCTTCGGGTGGATACAGAAAAATGAATGAACCAAAAACAAGAGGAAAAACAGTCCAGGGACCATTAAGAAATTCGCACCTAGGTTAGATCCTGTTCTCCTGACCTAGGTGCAAATTTCTTAATGGTCCCTGGACTGTTTTCCCTCTTGTTTTTGATTAATTCGTTTTTCTGTATCCAGAAGAGGATGCCAGTGGGCATCACAACTGTTGTGGAAATAAACTCTGTCTACTAGAGTGGGTTTTACTTATCATATTTTGACCTTCACGTAGAAAAGGGTGAAGTTTTTTTGCATTTCTCATGAGTGATCTTATACAAGACTTCAAATCCACATCATCGTACAAAAGGAGGCTTTAGATACTTACACTCTCACCATTTTCTATTTCTAGGACAATGGATTTGTCTACGAAGATGATGAAGTCAGTCATTTGTGTGCAGGGAAATCTGATTGTGTTAGCATAAGAAGTAAAGATGGTGAAAAAGAGTACAAGCAAAAATGTCTATTACTAGGAAATGTAAAAGAATTATATTCAAAATATAAAGAAAACAGTGATAATAACATAGGGTTTTCTACCTTTGCCAATCTGAGGCCTAAATGGTGTGTAATTGCTGGAGGCAAAGGAACCCACTCAGTTTGTGTTTGCACCCACCACCAGAATCCTAAACTCATGGTATCAGCAATTGCAGAGAAAAACTTAACCTATTACACACATATGGAGAAAAGTGTTTGATATAAATTCTTCTACATGCATGTTACATGGATGTCGAGAATGTCCTGGTAGCATAAGCATATTTAATTTCTTAAATACTATACCTTCCTTGACAAGCAAAGATTCTGTTGAATATGTTCAATGGACTAATACAGATAGATCAACATTGGAAACTCATAGCTTCTCCAGATGAATTTATTGGACACCTTTCAGAAAACATTTTTTCTCTTACTAGGCACCACTACATTGCAAAAAGCCAGAGTCAGTATTTGAAGACTATGAAACAGAATCTTCACTGTGATGAAATACTTGTGCTAGGGGATTTTGCAGAAAACTATTCATTCATCACTCAAGATGAACCACAAAGTTTTCACTGGACAAATGACCAGGTGACCCTCCATCCATTTGTGGTGCATCACATGAAGGATGAGGAATTAATTCATACTAGTTACTGTATTATTAACAATTGTCTTGAGCACTCAACATCAGCAGTTCACACTTTTCAGTAATATTTAATGAAGGATATTAAACAGAAATTCCCCAATGTACAAAAAGTAATTTATTTCTCTGATGGGTGTGGAGGCCAATACAAAAACAAATATAATTTCAGCAATCTATGCTATCATGAACAGGATTTTGGTGTGAAGGCTGAGTGGAATTTCTTTGCCACAAGTCATGGGAAAAATGTTTGTGATGGTATTGGAGGAACTATTAAAAGAGTTGTAGCAAAGGCTAGTTTGTAACGTACTAATACTGGTCATATTCTAACACCAAGAGCTTTCTATGATTTTTGCACTGAACACTTTAATTCAATTATTTGTTTGTATGTTACAAAGGAGGAGGTTCATACGGATAAATTCAATCTTTCTAGTAGGATTAATGAAGCTTTACCTGTTAAAGGTACACAGGGTTTCCACAGGTTTGTACCAGAGTCAGAAAACCTAATACTGTACAAGCTCATCAGACATCTGATTCTGATAATTGTAAATTGTTTAGAATAAGTACTGGGGCTGAACCAGCTAAAGACAGTCAACTAGTTGAAAAAGATGAGTATCAAATTGGCCAGTATGTTGCCTGTAAATATGATGATTTTAGTTTGGAATTATTTAGACACTTCAGAAGAATATGGTGATTATAAAATCAGTTTCCTCACCTCATCAGGATCCACCACTCAGTATTATTTTCCGATGAAAGAGGATGTTTGCTGGATAAAACAAAGTGATATGATTTCTATCATGATGACACCAAATATCAAGCCTGGTGTTAAGATTATTTACTCCTTCAATTCAAAGCAAGTTCAAGAACTTAGTGGGAGTTTGGAACCAAAACTAGGATAAAAATCTGTTGAAAATTAACTATATATAAGCTTAGGTAGGTATAGATTATTAGCATTAAGAATTATTGCACCATGTGTAAATTGCAATGTATTAATTACCTAACAGCTTACATGAATTTGTAAAAATTAGTCTTTTAAGTAAAAGTAGCCATTTTGAAATCTGTAAATACCTATTTTATGTGCAAATACACATATATTTCTTTTCATATATTGATAGAATAAGGTTGAAACTCATTTTTTGTATATATGAAAATTTTAAAAAATCTGTAATTTAGGGGGGGCAGGACCCCTTCAAATGGAATAAAGTGTTGTAACTTTTTTTCTGTTAATTTTAGCCATTTTTTCTACTTATGCTAATTTGTTGTGTGTGCAATTACCTTTCATAAACACTTTAAATCACTGTTCTACATCAATTAGGGACTGAGTTATGGTCATTTGAATATTTACAGTTTTCATTCCCCCCCAAAAAGGGGGGAGCATAACTTTTTAACCATAACTCCGATTGAGTTGATATTTGAAATTTGGTACTTAGTAGCATAGACCATTCTATAAACCAAATTTAAGCAAAATCTATGAGGGTGTGGTTTTGACCACTGCATGATTTGTCATGGAATAACCCCTAACCAATCATCAAGGGTGTACAGTAGGCTGGGTCAAAAATAGGAATTTTAATACAGTATTTCTTAAAAAGTACACTATGTGAGAAGTTTCATTTTATCATCTTGACAAAATATTAAAATATCATGCATGTACTACTCCTGCTACCCCTAGCACATACCCCCCCCCCCTCTTTTTACCCTCATATTTGCTTATATTTAAATGGAAAAAAGTGTTATTTCTTAAAAAGTACACTATATGAGAAGTTTTTTGTTATCACTAACTAGGGCTTGGAAATTGCCAAAAAATCACTGATGATAATCACGATATTGACGATATTTGATGATTGAATGAATCCATCCGTATCTGCTCTGTGTGTGTGACATAACATGACTGTGTAAGGCATGCAGTTGTAGCAGCTAGCTGCAGACAATGCTTGCATGCATGATTTGTTCATGTCATTGCTTCGTAATGGTTAACAGGCCATGCTATATTACTTGGCTCGGCATGATGTGAGATCAATACTCACCCTTGTCTCTCTTATTTTCAGAATCTGGATTCTTGCTGTAGATTTGTTTGTGAAATGATTGAACAATAATCATGGCTGATTCTATGAAACTGATTAAAAAACATCATTCAATCGTAGAATATAGCAGCATACAACAATCAGCATTATTTTTGCTCTGATATTAACATAAAAATATTATCACACAGTTTCACAGCTGAATTTGTCAAAAATTATAAAATTTTACATCAAAAACGTGTTAAAAATTTGACTATAATGATTATCATTTTCCGAAAAATGGTGGTGATTATTGCCAATTTTTTTCTGCGTTGATCGATTATCATGATATCGGCGATTATCACCAAATCCTATCACTAACAAAATATTAAAAAAACCAAGCATGTGATACCCTACTACCCCTATCACACGCCCCTCCTCCCATTTTTACCTTCATATTTGCATATGTTTAATGTTGTTATATGTTACATGATAAGTTGTTTGTTTAATGCTTGATATTTTTATGTTTCAGATAAATAGAAATAATTTTTCAGATAAAAAATAATTTGCATTTGCTTTAATTATAATTTGAATTATTATAAATTACATATAATTTGATTTTACTTCTGAATATAAACTATGACTACTCGAAGCAAGTCCTCAACTGCATATCCTATGGAATTCCCAGCAGCCATGACTCCTTCAAAAGCAGATGTTGTGAGAGAGTATGTTTTTGTGCACCATCATGAAGAAACTAAATCAAAATGGTCAGCAACTGCTAATTTACAGGTTTGTTGTAAAAGATGTTGAAGACATTTCGATGAAATTTTCTTTTCCTATGATTAACATCAAAGGTACAGTATCTATCTTAAAGTCAGTCGACTAATAGAAGAAGCCTCAAAATTTAACAAGGTGCCATTACATCAAAGAAATGAAAGTTTTGCCTTAAAAGTAGCTCACTATGATGAAATGTTTGATATATCTTCTTGTGAATGCTATGATCAGGGAATTCATAGGAAATCTTGCATGTGTAAGGATAAAATACCAATGGCAGAATGGGAGTCTTTTGTGGGTCAAAAACGAAGAAAAAATCAGTTAGGACCAATTGATCACATAGCTAGTTCAACAAAGAAGAGATCTTTAGCAAGAGCCCAAGAAGCACAAAACCATCAACTAAAAGCACAAGAAGAAATGACTGAAGCCACCAATGTTTTACCATCAGAATTTATAGAAAATACCGAAGAAGACATGGATGTAGTTTCAGAGAGTCAGGATGTAGATTATGAGGCTGATTTAGAATTGACTGAGAATATTCAGAACAGGCACTGCTATCAAAATCTAGCATTAACAGCAGATCATTATCGTGTAAGTTGTAGCACTGCAGCTGCAATAGTCAGTGCAGCTTTTAAAGATATGGGGATCCTTAACCACACCAACATGCTTGACAGAAAGAAATTAGAAAGAGAAAGAAATCGCATGGGTGAAACAAATACTTTTAGGTCTAAATCCAAAAATCTGAAGATGGAGTTCCTTGGATTTGATGGAAGGAAAGATAACACTAATTAAAAGTGGAAAGATAAAAGAAGAAGAACTATGTTATTGTGAAAGAACCTGGAAGCATCTATGTAGACCATGTCACACCAGGTAATGGAACTGCTCGCTGCATAGCAGAAGAGTTGATACTGGTAACTATTATTACAGACTCAAACAGCACAGATACTATCAAAGCTTTACTGTGTGATGGTACTCCTGTAAATACAGGAAAAATTGGTGGGGCCATAAAACTGGTTGAAATTCATCTCAACAGACCAATGCAGTGGTTGGTGTGCCTCTTGCATTTGAATGAGCTGCCTTTTATGCATGTCTACAAAGCTATTGTTGGTAAAACAACAGGTCCAAATACTTTTGTGGGTTCAATTGGGAATAAAGTGAAAACAGATTTAACAAAATTGGAGGTAGTCAAATATTCTCACGTAAAGGGAAACATTAAAGAAACCAAATTCCAGCAAATGTTGTGAAGGAGCTAAGCAGTAATCAAAGATATCTCTATGATATGTGTCTGGCAGTGCAAACTGGAGACACTTCTCAAGATCTGTCCACTCAATCCCCAGGTACCCTTCACCATGCTCACTGGCTAACTCTAGCCAACAGGGTCCTTTGATTATATATCTCACTGCCATATCCCAATAAAACCTTCAAGATATAGTCAAGATTATTATGCAGTTCTATGCTCCAGGGTCATTTTGGATAAAATCTCATCCTAATGCAACTGATGGTGCATATAACTTTTGGCATTTAATGTGCTTGCTTCAAAATTTAAATGAACAACATAGATCAATCATAGAACCAGTATTAAAGAATAATGCCTAATTTGCCCACCCAGAAAATATACTCATATCAATGGTAACTGACAAGAGACTAGAAATTAGGGAGCAAGCTATTCAGAAAATCGTCCTTTCAAGAACAGGATTTTCAGGTACCAGAAACTTTGAGTTGCCTTGAACCCTCAATTTCCAATCTACTGACTACAATGAGATGATCGATTGGCAAAAAGAGATCATTAAATTACTCCACTGCTGCTACAATTTTAGCGACGATGAGCTTGATGTAAGCCACTGGAGATAGCTTCTTTTCTATGCCACAGTCAAAGTGTCGAAAGGGCAGTGAACCTAGTAAAAAAGGCATGTCATGAAAGAATAGGATATGATAACCATCAAAAATTTATCTTAAACTCATTAGAATCAAGGCAAAAACTGCCCAAGTTTGAATGGAAGGCCCCATGGAATGAGTAAGAAACATATGAAATAAAATTTCCTAATGATATTGAAAATTTCTTCACTTTTAATGTGATAAGGAACAATGAAAAAGTTAATTGAATTTTAGCACATTTATTATGCCTCTAATTTTTTCTTCTGAATATATTGTTGTACTTAACTAATTTTCCTAATACTGTACATTATTAAATAAAATATTATATGCAGAGCTGTGCCTAGCAGCGCTAGTTAATTATTAGCGCATGCATTAACGGCGCTATTTTTCAAAATAGTTAGTGGAACAGATAGTGCCCCTACATTTTTAGGCAATGTTAGGCACTAAGCGCTAATATAAATTAAAATGAATAGAGTCTTAGAATGGTATTCTCTATATTATGTTGCTTTTTGTGCATAATGCTGAATGCAGAATGTATAATAATGAACCATTTCCTGAACTGTGTGTGTAAAGGACCACTAAATTCATTTTCTTTTGTTCCTGCTACCTCTACTGAGGTCCAGAATATTATTGGTAAATTAAAAAATACAAAAAATAACATTCATAACATTCCTGTACCTATATTGAAACTTGTTAAAGATAAGATATCTGTAACTTTGGCTAAAATTATCAATCAAAGTATTTCCAAAGGAATATTCCCATCAATGCTAAAAACTGGTTGTATAACACCCCTTTTTAAAGGGGGTGATCCTACACTAGCAACAAATTACAGGCCGGTGTGTTCATTATCTGTGTTCAGCAAAGTTTTCAAAAAATTGTAAAAAGTAGAATGCAGCGATATTTAGAATCTTACAATTTATTATCTCCAAATCAATATGGCTTCTGTAATAATAGAACAACGGAAATGGCTATTTTAAATCTTATGGAAAATGTAAATATAGCTAAGGAGAACAAAGAAATAATGATGTCAATATTTATGGATTTGAGTAAGGCGTTTGATGTAATAGACCATAATATTCTACTTAATAAATTGTATTGTTACGGCTTTAGAGGGGCAATCAGTGATTGGTTTAAAAGTTATTTGTCCGATGATATAATTTTGTATCAGTAAATAAGGTTTGCTCCACTAAAGCGCTTGTCAAACATGGTGTGCCACAGGGCTCAGTGCTGGGTCCACTGTTATTTTTATTATATATAAATGACCTTCCACGTTCATCTGATATACTGAACTTCATAATGTTTGCAGATGATACAACTCTCTCCTTTTCTTGCAAAGATGTTAATACAGCTAAGAATATATTTCATTCAGAATTCATCAGTGTAATGAAATGGTTGACCACCAATAAACTCTTCCTAAATACCAGTAAAACAAATTTCATGATTTTTACTAATAAAAGAAATGTATATCTTGACGAACTCAATGTTAATGAAATCACCATAAAGGAGTGTACTGTAACAAAATTTCTTGGTGTAATGCTAGATAAGAATTTGCAATGGAGTGATCATGTAAATTATATCGCGAAAAAGATTTCAAGGAGCGTTGCTATAATGTTTAAACTTAGAAATGTAGTCCCTAAACAAGTTTTATTGACTCTTTATCATACTCTTGTTCTTCCTTATATAACATACTGCACCCTTGTTTGGGGAAACTCCGCTAACAACGCATTAAATGGTATCTTTGTCATCCAAAAACGAGCAATAAGGTTATTATCTGATGCTGATTTCCTTGATCACTCTAGTGCATTATTTAAAGAGCTAAACCTACTAAAGCTCAATGATATAACCAAACTGGCACATTTTATTTTTATTTACAAGTGTAAGAGCAAAATCATTAATTTGCAATGGGTAAATAGATATTTTGTAACTCATCAAGAAATCCACCCGTATCAGACCAGAAATAGATCAAAGATTGTTATACCTCAATTTAGATTGTCTTCATCTCAAAAACTACCCATTTTCATTGGATTGAAACTATGGAATGACTTGCATGCCGATATAAAAAATATTGCGAATGTAAATTTGTTTAAAACCAAGTTAAAATCCTGATTAATAATGGGATACTAACAAAAATCTTGGATTAATGTCCATTAATAATGTTTAATATTGTCCATTAATATTGTTTAATATTGAAATACAGGCTTTAACTATTAATAATACTTATTTACTTATTTATTTATTTTATTATTATTAATTTATAACGGCTAGCTGCTTATTTTTAATAAGAGCCCAGTAAAGCCTAAAGCTTAAGGGCAAAAAAAAAAAAAAAAAAAAAGTCTTTCAAATAAGTTTAATTATGAATACCAAATTATGCAATTTTCTTGAATACCCAATAATCATTTTAAAGATATAATTTTGTTCCCATTTGACATTATAAAAGATAATAACAAATAGTGAACACATATAAATATATACAAATGCATTATTATTATTAAAAAATAGTACTTAGCTATACATTTCATAAAAATTAGTGCCAAAATTAGCATTAGCATTAACACTGCTAATTTGAAAAACTGTTAGCGTTAGTGGCACTAGAATTTATTTGCATTAGCGTTAGTTGCGCTATATTTATCAGTTAGCACGCACAGCTCTGATTATACATTAATAAAGATTTATGTCATCAAAACATCTGAATTAAAGTAAGTCTCGTATAAATGGAATATTCTTCAATATAGGTCAAAAAGTGAAAAATTGTGCCATGGGTAGGAGGCTTTAAACAGCAAAAATAATTTATGAGGGGGTTCCTGTGTTCTATTCAAACCCCTCACAATATGTACCTACCTTTCCAATATAAAATTTTGACCCAGCCTAGCGTACAGTTGACCAAACTGAGCATTCAATTAACCTAACCAGGCATTCAATTAACCTAACAGGTTAATATTGGTTATTTCACCTAAATATCTTCTGATCTTTTCATGTTAGGCACTCACTGTCACATTTCGGGCAAGTTAAGGATGAGAGAATAACGCCATAATTGATAAAAACATCCAATGCTTTGTCTTCATCTAGGGCACATGATGAATCAAGTCCTCAAAATCGAAATCACACAAGTGGCACATCATAATTCTATCGCAAACACCACCAAACTGAATGCAATTAGAATTTACATGAATACTAATGCTGTCAATTTGGTGATTTTTTCTAACTAAAAAAAAACTAGATTTTCATTAAAAAATCCTGTAAAATTACAAACTCGCTAGACTTTGTTTTTAAAACTCTCTAGATTTTTTTTAGGTTAGGTTAGGTTAGGTTAGGTTTTGAAGCATTTCCCTTACTAGAGACTGTCTAAATCACATTCCTAATGAAGAAATGAAGCTACCAATCTATAATTTATGAAAATTGGAGAGACGGGAGCTTATGTAGATTATTACCATATGTTTTTATGCCAAGTAAATACACCTATTTGGCTATTTTCTGTCAGTTCTTTGGGTACTGAATAAACCATTTGATGGTCAATCTTTCAACCTTTCAGATGTTGCAGGTAACTTAAAATCACTTACACTTGTCTGACTTGTAAGCCTAATAAAAACTCGGCACTTTTTCATTATTTACCCACATATTAAGCCAAACATTTATTAGCAAATATAAAAAAATTCATGCACAAGTATAAACCGAACATTTATTAACAAATATAAAAAAGTCCCTGCAAATTTAGGTTAGTAACAGAATCATAGTGAACAGCCATCATGCTGATATTCAAATAGTAAATGTTTTGATTAATTTTATGGTAATTATTGAATGTTTTGAACACCAACACTGAAATTAATATCCAAAATACATTTTTCTAATGTATTTTGGTGTGTGCTGTTCAAATATGACCTTCATATCTTGTGCAAATGAACCAAAAGTTTTCCTATGTTTTGGTTCATTTTCACTAGAAATGAAGGTCATATATGAACCAAACACACTAAATATATATAACCTAACCTTAACCTGTGTGTTCTCTGATTGCGTGTACTAACCAGGGGGGGTAATTATTTATTGAATAGCACATCTTCCGCAAATGAATCAAAACAAAGTTATGAAAATGTTGGTGAAACATTCAATAATAACCAATTTTATAATGGTTTGGTAAGACAAAATAGTCAGTATGTAGCTGTAAATAGCTAAAAAGAATATATGGCCTAAGTATAGAATCCATGGTTAAATTATTATTCAGGATAATGGCGTGGTTATATTTATTTAAAACATTCAAAGTATAAAATGCAAGTCTGACAAGTTTTTAAACGTGATATTTCTGTAGAATAAGTCAAGAATTTCATTTACATGCAGTATAACAGTAGGAGCAGCAGGACTACCAGCCATTATTGTTTAAAGCTAAGATTGCAATATTGACTAAGTAAAACAAACAAATTGCGGCCCCCAATTAACTGAATGCCCAGTTAGATCAATCGAATGGCCAGTTATGTTGACTGTATGCCCTTGATGATTAAGGTGACCAGAGTCCTGATTTTGGGCGGGACAGTCCTGAATTTATGACGTGTCCCTCTTTTCAAAATGTCCCAAAAAGTCCTGCATTTGGAGCAAATTTTCATAAATGTCCCGCTTTATTAAAATTACTGTTACATTAGACATTTAGATGTCCTTTATGAATTAATAGAATTATGCCACATTCCAAATTCTGAATCTAAATACTAACTTACAAACTGAACTGGTACGATACATGTCGCCATGCGGCAGTGCCGTGATTCCCGACTAGCGTTTCAGTGTTTCATTAGCGGCCTCTGTGTAAAGTTGTGTTGTAGTGTAACGCTTTTATGTTTTCTTAATGACCTTAATTAATTTTTATCCCTGCATCCTTTTTTTTCTTTTGCGGATAGGTTAAACTTTTTCGTTTGAAGGATGAGGAAAGTTATTAATTGTATCATACATAAGGTCATAGGCCTAGTTTGACAATGCAAAATGTCTAAAACTAAAAGGAAGTGTACATTTAATGCACATCTGCAGTCTAAATATCCATTTATTACAAAAACAACAACAGAAAGTGATGTATGGTGTGAGAAATGTAGAAGTGACTTCAGCATTGGACATGATGGGATTAATGATATTACTAAGCATCTTGGCTCAAAAAGACACAAATCGGTTGATATCAGTGCTTCATCTAGTAAGATAGTGAGTGATTATTTTAAAAATGTGATGCCTAGTAATAAGGATTTAGAAGTAGCTGCTGCTGAGGGTTTGTGGGCTTGCCACACAGTCAGAGAAAATCAAAGTTTCAGATCTACTGACTGTGCAACAAAAATTTTGAAAACATGCTTTGAACCAAAATTTTCATGTGCCAGAACAAAGTGCGAAGCGATTGTTTCAAATGTATTTGCATCATATGCTGAAACAGAATTAAAAAAACAATTAAAGGATGCTCATTGCATAACATTGCTAACTGGTGCAAGCAACCATGGAAACATCAAGCTGTTTCCTGTTTTAATTCGCTTCTTTCAGCCATATGAAGGTGCTGAAGTGAAGCTTATTGACTTTAAATCTCAGCCTGGAGAAACCTCAGATATTGTGGTGAAATATTTAACTGATATTATTGAAGAGCATGACCTGGGCAGAAAATTAGTTGCTTTCTGTGGTGATAACACTAACTGTAATTTTGGTGGTGCTGCAAGAAAAGGAGTGAATAACATTTTCAGGAAGCTAAATGACCACATTGGCAGAGAACTAATTGGGATTGGTTGTTTTGCACATATTGTACATAGTGCTGTTCAGTCTGCCAGTGACTGTCTGCCAATTGATGTGGAAATAGTGGTTGTAAAAATATATTCATATTTCTACATCAATACTGTTTGAGTAGAAGAGCTGAAAGAGTTTTGTGATTTTGTGGACATTGAATATAAACAGTTACTAGGATATAGTAAAACAAGGTGGTTGGCATTAATGCCTGCAGTTGAAAGAATACTCAAGTTGTTTCCTGGTCTAAGATCATACTTTCTGAGCCAAAGCAAGTGTTCAGTGATACTGAAAAACTTTTTTGAAAACCCACAATCAGAGATCTGGCTCAACTTTGTGCACTGTCAAGCAGCCACCTTTCACCAAGTGGTTTTAAAGATTGAGGGTGAACATATATCAGATGTGGAAGTGATGAGTGCAATTTCTGATCTGAAGGATGATTTGCAATCAAAGAAAGATAATGTGTTTGTGCCACTCTCAGTCAGGAGTCTTGCAAACAAACTTGAACAAGATGGGTTGATTGATTCTAATGATTCCTTATCTGTAAAGAAAATATTAGTTAAGTTTTATGACACACGTGTTAAGTACTTGGATCAGTGGTCGGGTCACTTGCCAAACGTTGAGTGTATGCAGTGGGCTTTATTAAAACAAGTTCCAAAGTGGTCAGTTGTTGAGAAAACAATGGATTTTGCTGCTGAAAAACAACTATTTGACCCCAAATTTGACACTGAATTATTTGATGAGTTCACATGTTTTGCAAAGTACATTAGTGATGAGAAAGTAGCAGAGTGGAATGCATCTAAATTATCAACAGACCAGCGCTGGGTGGGAGTATACACTCATTTCAAGGCCAGAGATGTCAATCATCAATGAATGTCAGCATTAGTTCAGTTCACTCTGTCTTCCAGGAACTAATGCTTCGACTGAATGTGCTTTCTCTCAAATGAATAAGACGTGGACATCTGAGAAAGCACAACTGAAAGTCTCAACTCTAAAAGCTTTACTTTTAACTAAAATAAACTTCAATCAAACCTGTATGGAGTTCTACACTATGTTAAAATCAACTCCAGAGTTACTTCAGAAGATTTCATCTACTGAAAAGTACAGGAATTGAAACGCAAGTATGATAATATTGTGTATTGATATGTCATAGATATAAGCCATTCTCAGTTGAGTTAATTTTTTTCATAATTATATACTCAAGAGAAAAATACAAGCAGTGAAGTAATACCGTAATTATTTTCCATATATATATATATATATATATATATATATAATATATATATATATATATTATATTATTATATGATATGAGGTAGAGAGGTGTTTTGGCTCCTGAAAATATAGTCATTTTAGTTTATAACTCCAAAAAATAGAAAAATGTCCCACTTTTTGCTCCTAAAATATGGTAATTTTATTGATGATTGGTTAAGGTGTGATATTTTTGTTAAAACTAACGAAAATATCATGACAACCTAACCAATCATCAAGGGCATTCAGTTGACCTAACTGGGCATTCAGTTGACCTAACTGGGCATTCAGTTGACCTAACCGGGCATTCAGTTGACCAGGGGCAACTCACTTGTAAGTAGATAGATCACAGCAATGCATTATCACATGCTCATACTACAACAATAATATTCAGACTAAACTTGGTCTAAGTAGGTAATAAATAAACATTAATAACAAGATGATGTAAACAGGAACAATTTTACATTTTCTGGATTTGACCACAGATTATATACCGTACCAGCATAGCATAAGAAATAATTTAACCACAGATTCTATAGCTACTTATGCTGCCCATGCTTCTTGAGCCAATCAGTAGTGTCCTTTGTGCTTGCTTTGAAATTTAAATGAACAACATAGATCAATCATAGAACCAGTATTAAAGAATAATGCCTACTTTGCCCACCCAGAAAATATACTCATATCAATGGTAACTGACAAGAGACTAGAAATTAGGGAGCAAGCTATTCAGAAAATCATCCTTTCAAGAACAGGATTTTCAGGTACCAGAAACTTTGAGTTGCCTCGAACCCTCAATTTCCAATCTGCTGACTACAATGAGATGATCGATTGGCAAAAAGAGATCATTATTACTCCACTGCTGCTAAACAATTTTAGCGACAATGAGCTACTACAAGCTTGATGTGAGCCACTGGAGATAGCTTCTTTTCTATGCCACAGTCAAAGTGTGGAAAGGGCAGTAATTTTTGTGATATTTAAGGGTGTACAGTTAGAATCAGTTGTGATATTTTTGTTAAAACTAATAAAAACATTACAACTTAACCTAACAATTGTCAAGGGCATACAGTTGACCTAACCAGGCATTCCATTAACCTTGTAATTATATCAAAAAAAGATATAAAAAATTGGCAGAAAAATATTAAAAAAATTGTGGGTAAATAATAAAAAAGAATGTGTGTAAATAATGAAAAAGTGCCAACAATTTATAAACACCCCCTTCCAGCTTGTCATTTTACCTACATGCTTTCTCCAGTAACTTGTACTGCAAACAACTGATCCATTCATCCTATCTTTCTTAAAGCCTCTTCCTTCATCCCTCATCAAATATTCAGTGCTCCTTCCACCCTATTCCCCCATTCTACATATTCATTGCACAACCACTTTTCCAGCATATTTCAACAAATCTTTGTAAACATCATCCACACCTTTTATCTTAACAGTTTCCAACTTACCATTCTCTCCACTTCCTCCTCTAAAATCCTCTTCCACCCAAGATTATCATTTCTTACTATTCCAGTAGCTCATTCTCTCTTTATTTGCTCCTAACAACTCTCAAAAATATCCATGACCCTTCTCTTAGATGTATGCTTCATCTGTCAGTGCTACATAATTTTCTTCCATCATTTGATTGAAACACCCATTTTCTTTAGCTGGGTAATTTCAGGACAGATCATGCAAAAAAATGAAATTTTACACCACACCTCTTCCAATTTTCCTATAATTTGTTGTATAGCATTGCTTATACTAAAAACCCAAAATTTCAAGTTTCAGATTGATCAGACTTATGGTTCAAAATTTATGGCCCTTCCAAATTTGGGGGATTCTCAGGGACCCCCAAATTACAAATTACCATATCTTAGCCTCTAATTGAGATAGAAGAATGATTCAAATTGCATTTAAAAGGTAATTTGTCAAATATTAAAAGAGTTGCTATAGACATAGATAGCAGCTTAGTTGAGGAGTAAAAAGTTGTGACAATTTGTATTATTAAAGGAGGGGGTTTACCTCCCACCTCAATGGATTTTTAAAAAAAATTTCATATTAGATTAAGCCCAAACTCTGTGTAAGTGGCATTTAAGAAATTGCTGTGTATTTAGGTGTAAAGTATGTGCTTTGAGATATTATATTTTCATTATCATAATGATTTGTCACCTGCATTTAATTTAATTTTTTTCCTGGAAAGTATGCTGTCTTATATGTAACTACCAGTACTTATTTAATTGTAAATTTGTTTCAAGAATGAAACAATTGAACTACCGTATTAACAACTGCATTTTATTTTTGTTCTAAAATGTATACAGAGTACAGCACATGGGTTCAACAAACTCATTAAACATAATATAACATAACATAATAATTAAAAAAAATTTCAACTGAAGCCTGTGAACTGTGACTAAGTACTAGAAAGAATATATATATACTTAAACTTGTATGACAGTAATTTAGAAGTACAAGCATCAACTGGGTGAGTATAATATACTGTACTAAAAACTTTTATGGCTCCATGAATTTGATCTCTTTTGGATGGAAAGAGTAGGCAATTTTAATACTATGCAGGATAGTTAGATTGGATGTAGGTTGAATCATTTTGCTTTGTCTTACCCAGCAAATATCTTCCTTCTCTGGAAAATGGTATTTATTAGGGTCTCCTGAAGATGTTAAAAAGCTAATTTAATTTCATAATCAGCAAATTCTTCTGAACTGTCTTTGATTATTCCAAGCCAGATTTTACTATCATATTTACAAGCAACATATTGGCCAATATGATACTCAGTATCTTTGTTTACTAGCAGACTGCTCTCACCCTGTTCATCTCAACTTATTCTAAACAAAGTAGGATTTTCTGAATCAGATGTTTGATAAGCCTGTATCTGGTTCCTTGACTTAGGTACAATTCTGTGGAAGCCTCTTGTGCCCTTGATTGATAGAGCTTCATTAAACCTATTAGATAGATGTAGTGTAATTTATTTGATTCTACCTCCTGCTTAGTAACAAAGAAAAAAGTTAGTGATTTAAAGTGCTTAGTACTAAAATCATATAAAGCTCTTGGTGTCAGAATGTGACCAGCATCAGTTCATTGTAGACTAGCCTTTGCTACACCTCTTTTTACTGTTCCTCCAATACCATCACATGCATTTTACCATGACTTGCAGCAAAGAAATTCCACTCAGCTTTGACACTGAAATCCTGTTCATGATAGCAGAGATTGATGAAATTGAATCTATTCATATTTTGTCCACTGCATCCATCAGAAAAGTAAATAACTTTTTGTACATTGGGAAATCTAGCTTTTATATCTTTTATCAAATATTGCTAAAAAGTGTGAACTGCTGAAGTTGAGTGCTCAAAACAGTCATTGACAATGCAATAACTAGTGTGGCTTAATTCACCATCCTTCTTATGATAGACTACAAATGGGTGGAGTGTTGCCTGATCATTTGTCCAGTGAAAGCTCTGAGGGGCATCCTGAGTAATAAATGAATAGTTTTCAGCAAAATCCCCTAGTACAAGTACATCATCACTTTGAAGATTGTTTTATATTCTTCATACGTGTTGACTCTGACATTTTGCTTTGCAATGTAGTGATGATGAGTGAGGGAGAAAATGGCTTCTGAAAGAATTTCAATAAATTCCCCTGCTGTAGCTGTATTGCTTTGCAAAAGTGACCAGTCTGTAGTAGTCCATTGAACATATTGTACTATATCTCTATCCATCAATATTGACAAGGTATTCAAAAGGTTTGCTACACCAATACTACCAGGACATTTTAGACATCTATGTAACATATAGTTAGAATTATTGATATCACAAACACTTTTTTCCATAAGGGTATGGTATGTAAGGCTTTTCTGGCCAATTTACTGACACCATGAGTTTAGGATTTTGGTGATAGGTACAAACACAAACTGAGTGTGTTCCTTTCCCCCCAGCAATAACACACCATTTAGGTCTTAAATTTGCAAATGATGAAAAGCCAACACTATCATCAGTTTCCTTATATTTTGCATACAGTTTGTTCAAATTACCTAGTAAGAGACATTTTTGTTTGTACTCCTTTTCACCATCTTTATTTCTTATACTGACACACTCAGATTTCCCTGCACATATCCAATTTCATCTTCATAGAAAGCCTTTACTCTGGATATTGTTTCTTCAGTCAATTTTTTTCCTTTACTGTACTTGGGGACTTCTGGAAGAATACCAAATTGAGCTCTCAAATGTCTGGCTTTGTCAACAGTGTACCAAGTGTGCACTGAAAAACTATTGGGTTCCAGTAGTTGTAAAAGAAGACAGTGTAAGTATCTGAAGTCTTCATTGATAGGAAGATGTTGAGTTGAATTCTTCTTTGAGATCATTCATCAGCATCTCATACCTGTTTAAAAGAAGAAAAATACAATATAAATCATTGCAATTTTTTTGACTAAATATTATGAATTGAATAAAATTCAAAAGTTTCAAAGATCATTCTTATAGTATATTAATAAGTAAGTACTGTTAATTTAATTGCCTTATATCATATTTAGCTGCATTTGTTGGTTTGACTCAGTCTCTTACAGGTAAGAGCCTGAGTATTAAAGTAATCTAATTTACATACAGTTTCTTACATAGTACATACCTTGCAATATCTTTCTCCATTTTTTTAAGATCTTGTTTATTGGATGGTCCTGCATCATCTTCAACTGTCACAGACATTGAGTTTTCCAATTTTCTTTTTAGCAATGCTGAAGCTTCTTTGGTATTTTTTAGATGCCATTTCTGATTTACTGATACTGCTCAAGCCATCTGAAAATTTTATGATATTTTAAAGTCTACCATTAGGTATATATTGAAAATTCTAAAACTAAAGAAGAAGATAGTACAATGTATTATATATATAATATATATATATATATATATATATATATATATATATATATATATATACACCTTTATACTGGATGTGGAGAAGATCCCTAGACACTGGGGAAATACTGAGCATCTTGAAAAGAGCAAACATTGTCCCTATATATAAAGGAGGGGACAGATCTCAAGCAAAGAACTACAGACCAGTGTCATTGACGTCCCACGTCACCAAAGTATTTGAAAGAATAGTTAGAGAGAAAATTTATGATTTCCTGGAGACATGGGAAAGATTCAACGAAAATCAGCATGGATTCCGATCAGGTAGTTCATGCCTATCACAACTAATAGAACACTACAACAATATCCTAGATGCATTGGAAGGCAATGACAACTACGATGTTATATACACAGATTTTGCTAAAGCTTTCGATAAATGTGACCATGGTATAATAGCACACAAAATTAAATATATAGGAATAATAGGCAAGGTGGGAAAATGGATCTACAACTTCCTTAGAGATCGTCTGCAGGTCGTCAAAATTCAAGGTATATCATCATCAGAATCAGAAGTACGCAGCTCAGTACCACAAGGGACAGTATTGGCCCAACTCCTGTTCATTATCATGCTAACAGACATAGACAGTGGAGTAAACAGCAACAGTATAGTAACATCCTTTGCAGACGATACAAAGATCAGCAGAAAAATCAGCGATGTACATGACATGGAGCCCTTGCAGAGGGACACGAACAAAATATACAAATGGTCAGAAGACAACAACATGTCATTCAATGCTGAGAAATTTCAGCTCTTGAGATATGATAGAAAAGAAGAACTTAAACAGACTGCATATTATGCTCCAGATAGACAAGAAATTCAGAGAAGCATGAAAGCAATTGATCTCAGGATAATAATGACAGATGATGCGAAATTCGAAACACAAAAACAGATAGCGATAAATAAAGCAAAAAGAGTCGCCAGACAGGTACTAAGAACGTTCAAGAGAAGGGACAGGACAGTAATGATTCCCCTGCTAAAAACACTGATTATACCAAAACTTGAATACTGCTCAGTTTTGATGTCCCCATATAAAAAGGAAGAAACTAATAAACTAGAAGAAACGCAAAGGCATTTCACAGCCAAGATTGATGGCTGTAGAGAACTCAACTACTGGGAAGGACTACGTAAACTAAATCTGTACTCACTGGAAAGAAGAAGAGAGAGGTACATTATAATCTACATATGGAAAATGATCGAAAAACTGGTACCAAACCTAAAACTAAACCCAATTACCATTCAAACAACACTGGAAAATAGGAAAGGCAGAATGTGTAGTGTTTCCAAATTAAAGGCCTGACAAGGGACCTCCTCAACCCTGAAGGAAAATAGCTTGGTTGTCAGGGGGCCAAGACTTCAACCAGCTTCCTAAGGACCTCAGAAACGTAATGGGGGTCAAAGTTGAAGTCTTCAAGAAAAGACTGGATGCCTGGCTCAGGACAGTACCAGATGAGCCGGGTGTGCCTGGCTATGTACAGTGGAGAGCGCAAGAAAGCAACTCGCTCCTCCACCAAGCCAGACCTAGAGGCGAGGTCACCAGCTTGACCTCCGTGTGAAGAGAGACCAACGCATGAAACAACATAAGGTTCATACACACAGACCGTGCATGGAACAAGGAACTCTTAGAACTGGGAAAATTAGATCCACTATAGTCCGAATAAGTACAGTAATGGTAAATGACAAACGCTATAGTTTTTTCTTTTTCATGATGTTAGCCTGATGTGGGCAATGGGTCACTCACAAAGAGGTCCCAAAAATATAGCCTCCCTCACAAAGAGGTCCCAAAAATATAGCCTCCCTCACCAGCTATCTGCAAAGCAGATGGGATCAAGCTTTGGGACAGGATTTAGGGTTTAAAGCAGCCTAGCCCCGCTACATTTAGAACCTCAATATAAGCTAAAGACTTCTAAATGTAGGGAGGCTATATTTTTGGTACCTCTTTGCAAGTGACCCGTTGCCCATGTTGGGCTAACATCATAAAAAAGAAAAACTATAGTGTTTGTCATTTATCATTACTTATTCGGACTATAGTGGATCTAATTTTCCCAGAAGAGTTCCTTGTTCCATGCACAGTCTGTGTGTATCATAAAAAACCTCAGGAAACCATTCTGAGTTCACTCCAATATATATATATCATACACCCCTGGGGTTTAGTAAAATGAAATGAGTTCTCCAAGAGGGCATGATATGGTACTCCTGGATTGGAAAAACCTTCTCAATGTCTTGTCCCTCCAACTTTTACCACAGAGTACGCTGAATCGCTGTTGGTGGTAGAGGTTAAAAACACATTCTATTTGCTGGACTTCGAACTTGCACCATTATGCCTGTTTTACTTATCACGCTCTCTTATAAGAGGTTTTCCTTGACTAACAAGTGGATTAAGTATAGCTATAAGATAAACTTATTAGTGTTTTCCTAAAACTCAATAATAATAATAATAACTCTCTCTCAACTTTGTCAATCTTCAAAGGCAAAAATAATACTGCTAGTATAGTTATGTTTTATTGAACAAATTAAGACATTACTTGAATAAAAATAATTGCTATGCAATACATTAAATCTGAAACATTTTTGGTACCTAGCCTAATTCTCAGTATCATGTATTTCAAAGATATACACAACTCTGGTGCCAGATTGAATATTAGGAGTTGACATTTCATGAAGGATGTTTTTGGCTTCTACCCAACAAACATCATCTTTATTAGTTGGGAAATACTATCTATTGTTTTTGTTGGAAATAGGAGGAGTTAGAAACTTGATTTTATAATCTTGGAATTCTTCTGAATAATCTAAAATGATTCCTAGATATTTCCTACCATCATAAATACATGCAACATACTTTCCCACAGGAAATTTTTGCTCATTTGATAAATCTGGACTCATGTCTGAGTCACCTTGTTCAAAGGTCATAACCCTAACAACATTGTAGTCATTGGAGTCTGAAACTAAATAAGCTTTAATGTGACTCTGAGACATTGGCACAATTCTGTGAAAACCTTGTGTGCCCTTCACTGTCACTGCTTTTTCAAATCTACTACTGAGTTCTGTTTTATTATGATTTATTTGTTCTTTTGTAATGAATTTAAACTTGATAGACTCAAAATTTTGTGTACAAAAGTTATAGAAACTCTTTGGAGACAAGATGTGTCCTGTTATTGTTCTTTGCAAACTAGCTCTAGCTGCTGCTCTCTTCACACTTCCTCCAATGCCATCACAGGCATTTTTGCTATGACTAGTGGCAAAAAAGTTCCACTCTGCCTTTATACCAAAATCTGTTTCATGATGGCATAAATTGCTAAAATTAAAATGGTTTTTGTATTGTCCAGCGCAACCATCAGAAAAAATATTTCATTGTTTTCACATTAGGGAATCTCACTTTAATGTCTTGAACTAAAAATTGTTGAAATGTATACACTGCTGTTGTGTTATGATCTAAACTATCACTAATGATACAATAGCTAGTGTGGCTCAATTTACCATCTTCCATTTTATATACAACCATTGGGTGTAATGTAACTTATTCATTTGTCCAATGGAAGCTCTGTGCTGCATCTTGAGTGAAGAAAGAATAGTTCTCAGAAAAGTCTCCCAGTACCAAAACTTCATCTTCACTGAGATTTTGCTTAAGGGTCTTCATGTAGAGCAGGGGTGGCCAAAACGTCGATCGCGATCTACCAGTAGATGGCAGAGCAATTTTTAGTAGATTGTAGAATGACCAGTAGCTTAGCCTAGCAATAGAGACCTTACATTTCACAATACTAATGAGCACATGACCCAACTGCTCCTACCAAAAATTAGCATTCTTTATGTTATCACCTCCATTATCGGTAGCAATATTTATTTGTTTTATCTTTGTGTTTACCAGTCATTTAACAAAAAATAACAAAGTTTAACTTTACTAATTCTGAGAGATATTTAATTAATGTCACAGAAAATGATACTGCTAACTTTCATTTCTGCCAAAATTTCATACCGTGGTAAGCTGAGCTGTTATGAGCATGTGTCACTTAAGTGACGGGTCAGTCATTTGGAATAATTGGTGGTGAAGGTCAGCCTCCAGTCCAATTGCATTAACACCATTAATTAAAATGAGTGCTGGACCAAGTGCCAAGAAACAAAAAACTTACAACTTTAACAATGAGTGGGAGATGGCATATTTTTTTATGATGAAAAATTCCAAATGTGTGGGTTTAATTTGCCTTGCATGTGTCGCTTTTGTCAAAAAGGGGAATTTAGAGAGGCATTTTAAAACTATTCACAAGTGGTATGACAGTGATTTCTCAGCTGAATGTGAACTATGTAAGAGAAAAGTCAATGAACTTAAGTCTCAACTTAGTGCTCAGCAGTCTATCTTTGCAGGGCCTAGCACAAAATTGAAAGCAGGAACAATTGCATCATTTCAGGTGAGCCGTGTACTTGCGAAAAACAAGAAACCTTTTCAGGATGGAGAAATATTCATTAAGAAGCATTTACAGAGGCAGTAGAGTTGTTGTTTCAGAATTTCCATAATAAATCGGAAATATTGTCTGCTATTAACCAGCTTCAGCTATCCAGAAACATTGTGATGCGGCGTTGTGAAGTAATGGATGAGAATTTGGTGGAACAACTGAAGAAAGACATACATGTCTGCTTGTTCCTTTCACTTCAGTTTGATGACTCCACAAATGCGATCGACACATCACAGTTATGCATTTTTATTAGAATTGTGTTTAAAGATATGACTGCCAAAGAAGAACTGCTTAAAATCCTACCTTTAAGAAGGAATACTCGAGGTGAGGACATTTTTCATGCATTCAGTGAGTTTGTTAATGACACACAATTCCCACTTCACAAGCTTGTGAGCATAACAACTGATGGATCACCTACTATGACTGACTGCTCCAATGGGTTCATCACCCTGAGCAAAAGTGACAAAAGGTTTCCAAACTTCTTTAATTATCACTGCATAATTCACCAACAAGCACTGTGTGGTAAAATGTTGAATATTAAAGAAATTATGGATATTTCCCATAAGATTGTGTGTTCTGTTTGGGTGAGAAGTGTACAAAGGCGTCTCTTCCGGTCTCAGCTAGAAGAAAATAAAGCAGAACACAGACCTTTTGTTGCACACTGATGTCAGGTGGTCAAGTAGAGGTAAATTCCTGCAGAGGTTTAGAGATCTCTTACCTGAAATTAAAGACTTTCTGAAGTTAAAAGAAACATATTACAAAGAGTTGGAAGATGAAGTGTGGCTGTTAGATTTAGCTTTTTTGACTGACACCACTGCTTTTCTAAATCAGCTAAACTTAGAGTTGCGAGGTAAAAACAAAACTATTGTTGGAATGATTACCTCAGTGAATGCTTTTAAACAAAAACTAGAACTGGTATCCTCACAGCTGCAGCAACACCAACTGCGGAACTTGAAAAACATGATGTCAGAGCTGGAAAGTCAGGGGAAAGAATGCAACCAGTTTGACAGTGCTCGATACGTTGAACAGTTGCAGAATGAGACAGCAACACTAGAACCTGTAGCAACATTCATGTGCTTCACATTTGGTACAAACTTTGACATTGATGATATTTCATCAAAAATGGCCTTATTGTTTAATATGGACATATCTGCAATCGAGAATGAGATTTTGACTCTGTGAAACGACATTCAAATCAAATCCAGGTCTTCAGAAGGAAACTTTTGGCACCTACTTCTTGAAGAAAAGTATCTGAATATCAGAAAAAGTGCCAAGTACTTGACAGCATTTTTTGGATCAACCTACCTTTGTGAGTCAACATTCTCACACTTGAATATCATCAACTCAAAATACCAAGCCACTCTGACAGATGATCACCTGGATGCTTGTTTGAGCTAGCAATCAGCAGCTACAATCCGGACTACACACGACTTGCTGATGCCATGCAGTGCAAATCATCACATCAGTAAAGTAAGCTGTTCCTATTCCAGTATACCTAATTTCTAATAAGTTTGGGGGTTAAAATTTAATGAAAAATATATCTGTGCATTTGGCAGTATATTTTTATATTCACTTCATTTTATTCTTGGTTATTCTCTCTCCATCTCTGTATATATATATATATATATATACTGCGTGGTCATTGCAGTTAAATGTACATATTCACGATTTGCGAGGGTGCCCTCTCAAGGCATTGGTTTCTGCCCTATGTAGGAGAATTACGACTTCTGACTGATCGAGGCCCATTGTGTAGTGGTAGCATATCTGACCGGCAATCGGAAAATCCTGGGTTCGATTCCCGGGTGGTCACCTCATTTTTCATTTGTTCGTTATTTCTCTTCCTCGTGTGCAGAACACTCCTCTATACTTACGTCGTTTCTATACATATATATATATATATATATATTAGGGTGTCTCAAATATACGAATGGAGGATTTCGGGTCGGGGCGATGCTTGCCCGTATTACACCTTTATAAAGGATTGTTATCACAAAATTTGACAGCTGTAGGAGGATTTTTAGGGGTCACTCAAGTTCGCCACTTCTGTTTCACTTATACAAGATTTTCTTCTCTTTCGCAGGTGATGGTTACTAGAGCAGGAAACCAGTTGTGGTTGCTGGACAAGGCCCCAATTGTAGCGATTGTTTGTCCACGACTTCCATCGAAGGAGCAATGCCTGCTCCTTTACTTCCACCACCACCAAGACCAAGAGGGAAGGAAGACCAAATCGGAGAGCATTCGCCTGGTGGTGGAAACCATCTGGCCCATCTGGGAGAAGGCCAACATACCAACTACCACCAAGAAGTACGCAGGGGAGAAGCTGGCGAAGTTGATCGATACCTACGACGCACTCAAGAAGAACAGGACAAAGCTGCAAGAGGGTTACCGGTACAAGGAGGGGATGTTCAAGTCGGATTTGGAAGACGTGTTTGACGTGGCTCACTCCTCCGCGCTATCCTCCTCCAAGGTCCCTCAGGAGGACAAGGATTTTCTCACCTCGCAGAGGGAAGACAGGATGTCGTCAAGTCTTGCGGGGGTGGACCAGAAGACAGCGAAGAAGAAAGCTGTGAAGCGGAAGAGGGATCTTGCAGCCACGGCTAGGAAGAGTAAATGGGATGCTGGGGTGACACAGCTCATGGAGGTAGCGATCTTGGAGGTGGATGGTAGCAGCACTGAAATGAACACGGAAGACGAGGATGATGACGACGAGACGTACCAAGCGCCCAGCACCAGCAAGGCCCAGACTCAAAAGAAAAGGCGAATGAATGCCCTCACGGACCCGAATCTCATCGCTGCTTGGGATCGCGACAACATGTCCGTGAGACAAGCAACGTCGTCCTTTGCAGCAGCAGCTCGAGTTTGGGTCATGACCTGGATGACCTGGTAATCTCGCCAGCAACTGTTCATCGAATACGGAACAGATCCGAAAGGAGATGGGAGAAGAGTTGACCCGAAGTTCGAAGCTTCTGGTCCTTTAGTCTTGCACTGCTGGGATGGGAAACTGTTGGAAGATATCGCCAAGGAGAAGGAGGTTGACCGGATTGCTGTGTGGTGACGGGCGATGGAGTCGAGGAGCTTCTTGGGTGAGGTTGTACCCGTTGCGGTGGACGGGACGGCACTGGAAAAGAACAGGCTGCAGCCGTACTCCAGGAAGTCCAGGCTTTTGGCATTTCGGAGCAAATCATTGGACTGGGATTCGACACCACAGCTGTGAACGCTGGGATGATCCAAGGTGCTTGCGTTCGCATTGAGCAGGAGTTTGGCCGTCCCATGTTGTGGTTGGCTTGCCGTCACCACGTCTTGGAGATCTTACTCAAGGATGTCTTCGTGCGATGTCTGGGGCCGTCTCTTCCCCTGACATTCTCCTCTTCAAAAGATTTCAACAGCGGTGGGCCTCCATTGACAAAGGGTCATTCATGTCCATCGGTGACGAAAGCAATCCCACAACAACTGACAACTGGGCAAATCAAGCGTCTTCCATGAAGAAATACCTGCAGCAGACGCTTTCCCACGGCACACATCCCCGAGAAGACTACCGTGAACTCCTCATCCTTTCCTACCGCTTCCTTGGCGGTCAGGTCCAGGGGGGATTTCGTCAGCCTGGGGCCTATCACCACGCCAGATGGATGGCCAAAGCCATCTATGCCCTCAAGATTTTCATGTTCCATCACCAACTGGACCTGACAGCCAGGGAAGGAGGAGGACTTCGGCGGCTGTGTTTGTTCATCTCCCTCGCGTACGTGAAGCAGTGGAATGAGGCAATGGTCTCGAATCGAGCTCCACTGAACGACCTAGAGTTCCTTCGCCTGCTCGAGGCCTACCCTGACAAGGAAGTCAGCCACACGGCATCCATGGCCTTGAAAAGGCACCTGTGGTACCTCTCAGAGGATCTCGTGGGGCTTGGTTTCTTTGATGACCGCATTCCAAAGGACACGAAGCTAAAGATGGTCCAACGACTTCAATCCCCCGCCACGAAGAAAGGACTCAAGCGGATCGATCCGAAGAACTTCAATCCACAGCAATCCATCGAGCTCTTCGTCACCCGGAGAACAAAAGAAGTCTTCTTCCGCGCGATCCTTCCAGAATCTGAGTCTCCCACCTTCCTCATGAAAGATCCAGAGGATTGGATCAATGACCAGGATTGGATCACGGCACAAAAGAGGGTGAAAGCCCTGAAGGTGGTCAATGACGCCGCCGAGCATGGTATCGCTTTGATGAAAAGATTCAATTCCACCATCACGCGTGATGAGAAGCAGAAGCAATTCGTCCTCAAGGTGGTTCGGGCTCACCAGAAGTTGATCCCCGTCAAGACGAAGGAGAGCTTGAAGAGTAAAATCAAGTAGTGTAGGACTGATTGATGATGAAAACAATCCATTTATACGCGCTTATTTCAATTAATGAAAGGTGCATTTCGTTTACTTTCATTTTTGTTCAGAAATAAAGAGAATAAGAGAATGATAGAAATTTCTTTTTTTTCCTAAATAGCTACAAGAAAGTGTTAAACTTGAGTGACCTCTAAATACTGTTCGATTCCCATCATTTTTCGATTTTTAGAACCTCTATGCCTATTGAAATCGGGGCAGCATTCGCGAGCAAGAGAAAATCGAAAAAAAAAAATGTCTATGTATTAATGAGACACCCTAATATATATATATATATATATATAACTGGGCTGGTGGATCATATAGGGAGAACTTTCAAAAAAGTAGATCCCATCTCAGTAAAGTCTGGCCACCCCTGATGTAGATGCTTTGACTCTTGGCTATATAATGATGATGAGTAAGAGAATAAATTGATTCTGAAAGTTTTTCAATGAATTCCTCCACTGTAACAGTTACATTTGACAAAGTTGCCCTGTCAGTGCTTGTCCACTGGTCATATTCAATTGAATCCCTGGAAGTCGGTACATTTAATGTGTTCAAATAGTTATCTACACAAGCAATACCAGGACATTCTCTACATTGGTGTAACATACATTTAATGTTGTCCACATCGCAGACACTTTTTTGAATCAGTGAATGATAAGTCAAGAGTCCTTGTCACCAATTGCTGAAACCATTAATTTGGGGTTCTGGTGATAGTTACAAATATAAACTGAGTGTGTACCTGTACCTCCAGCAATAACACAACATTTGGGTCTAAGAGCTGCAAATGTTGAAAAACTTATACTTGAGTCAGTTTCTTTATACCTAAGATACTATGAAAAACTATATAGGGCTATGGGTTGATTGCCTGATACCCTCATCCATTTGAAATTTCCAGCAGATTACAGTGGAGAGTTAATGACAAAAGCCCTACATTTTTTCATTAGAGAGTTATGTATATGTAGGTCTTCAAAGGACCTTTTAATGTTTATTTGCCTTCGGTATTTGCGCTGCTTAATGGTAAAGAAAGGAATTGCCTTACCTTATTATTTTGTCAGGCCTCGCTTCTGTTTCGATGTAGGGCGCGATGATCTTTTTCGATGTAGGGCCGTGGTATGATGGAGTTACACAATGAGTTGATTTGATGTAACTAATATAGGGAGTCACTTTTTAAATACCCAAAGGAATAGGCCTATCCTTTTTATAGTTATTAGTAGGGCGGTCAAAAGTCAATAAAGTCAAATTGTTTCCTATGGGGCACTTTTTGCTGAAATGACTGAAAATGCAATAAAAACACCTGTAGGGGGTATATTACCAAAGTTAATAGGTCAACCAAAAGTCAACTTTTACCTGTTAGGTCAAAAAATAGCAATGAGGTAAATAAAGTCAATTTTTTGGAATAAATAATTAAAATAACTAAAAATTGGCATCTTTTTGGTTAACTGGCAACTTCGCTGCTCGTATATGTCTTATTCAGTTATGTCCGTTCTGGTTTTGGATGTGGTTGTGTTGTATGTATTGTGGTTACTGGTTACCATTTTTGATTTGTGATTTTTTCTGATTTGTGATTTCACTGATTTCGATTTCTTTTGATTTCAGATATTTAAAATGCCAAAAGTTGCAGTTAGTTCTATTGCTAAAGTGCGCGCTATAATTGCAAAATATCCTAATGAATTCATTTGTTCAGGAAAAAATGAGCTATACTGTCAGATTTGTTGTGTTGTGGTCAAGCATGACAAATCCTTTTTTGTGGATAAACATCGCTCTACCCAAAAGCACCAGCGTGGTATAGACCAAAATGTGGGAAATGAAAAGACGCAAACCCTTTTAAAGTACAAGTCTTCAGATTTTTCGGAAAAACTTGTGACTACATTTCTCTCAGCCAACATACCTCTTCATAAGTTGAGCAACCCTCATGTGAAACAATTGTTCTCTGAATTAGGTGTAGCAGTGCCTTGCGTGTTAACTTGCAGATCAATAGCAATGAAACAGGCAGAAAGCGAGTTAAGTAGAATAAAACATTTGCTAGAGGGTAAATCAGGTACGATGTTCTTCTTGGAAATGTTAATGCACGAACTGTCATACACAAGATTGATGATACTGTAAAAGAATTCGAGATACCAAGAGAAAATTTCTGTTTACTTCTGTCTGATGCAGCTCGTTACATGGTGTCAGCTGGAGCGACACTCAAGCAACTTTTTCCAAGACTTTTCCATGTAACGTGTCTTGCGCATCTGTTACATAATTGTGCGATGCAAATAAGAGCATTTTATAGTGATTGTTGACACGTTAATTGCATGTGTCAAGGCTTCTACTCTTAAAAACAAAAGGAAGGAAGGAATTGTTTGCTGAAATAGGAACTCCTCCAGAACCGATTGTAACATGTTGGGCAAGCTGGCTGAACGCTGCTTTTTATTATGCAGACAATTTTCCAAATGTGAAGACAATTGTGGAAAATTTTGAAGATGAAGGAATCATTGTTCAGAAGGCTAAAGAGAGTGTTGCTATGAAAAACTGCCAAAGCAACTAATGTCAATCAAAATGAATTATAGTTTGATTGCTAGCTTAGTGACTAGGATGGAAGCATCTGATTGCACCATTAGAGAGGCATATGAAACCATTTCTTCTATCAACCTTGGCGAAGATATGTGTTCAGTCAAACAATACATTGAAACAAGACTCAAGACAAATGGTATTTGTGAAATAATTAACCTCAGTAGACCTGAAATCTCACCAACAGTTTATGGTCAGCTTTTGCAATGTCAACCAACAACTGCTGCTGTAGAGAGATCTTTCTCCATGCTTAATAAATTACACTGGTCAACAAAGATTTTTCATCAGAGTAAAATTTGTGGTGGCTGGATAGCATTTTTCACGCTGATTCCAAAACTGCATTCAGATTGTTTCTAGCACGTATAGTTTTCAAGATGAAGGCATATATATAACTACACAGATTTAACCATTTTAAATAGGCAAAATACTAATATTTCAACATTTGATTGTGTTTATTTTATTGTGTTTTTTTAGTTTATTCATCTTATTTATTTCAATTATCTTAATTATACATCTTATGTATTTCAGGTGTGAGCTTTTACGTCTAGCAGCATTGTGATTCAGGCAACAACGCCGTGCTTTGTGTGTCAAAAGATCAGTCCAGTCCAAGAACTTGTGTCAAGTTGGTGTACATTTTTTTTGAATTTATAGTTTGCTCAGGTCAGTCAACATGCCTCGACAATGTAAGAATGACCCCGACAAGTTCTGTTTTGTATGCGGCCAGTTGACAACTAAAACACAGTGACGAAGTATTACAACCGACATTAAGAAAATATACAAGCTATACTTTGGTTGCCATCTAGGTGACCAAGATAAACCATGGGCGCCACATCAAATCTGTTCTGGCTGTTCAAATGGATTACGTGATTGGCTTAACAAAAAGAAAGCTTCAATGCCATTTGCCATACCCATAATATGGAGGGAGCCGAGAGATCATCATGAAGACTGTTATTTTTGTAGTGTGAACTTAATGGGGTTTTCTGCCAAGAACAAACACCAGATTGTATATCCAAACTTGGATTCAGCACGTAGACCAGTAAAACATGATGAAACATTGCCCATTCCAATTCCCCCAAGTGATAGGCTAGATTCTATCATAGATGACATGGAAAGTGATGAAGGTGCAACTGGCGTTTCCGGACCATCTACAGAGCCAGAGTACACTTTTGAAGGTAGACATCTAGAGCCTAAAAAGTTAACCCAAGGACAGTTGAATGATCTTGTTAGAGACTCATCGCTGTCTAAAGAGAAATCAGAGCTTCTCGCCTCAAGACTAAAGGAGAACAATTTACTTGAGAACAATGTTTGTATTAGTTACTACCGAAAGCGGAATTTTGAATTAACAGCATTCTTTTCAGTAGACGGTCCTCTCTGTTATTGCCATGACATCAATGGACTATTTACAGCCATATCTCAGACATATGTGGCATCTGAGTGGCGCCTCTTTATTGATTCGTCGCAGAGAAGCCTGAAAGCAGTTCTTTTGCATAATGGTAATATAATGCCATCCATCCCCATTGCCCATTCCGTCCATCTAAAAGAGACATATGACAATATGGATATACAGTGCCCGCGAAAAGTATCCGATCACCCTGGAAATTTGTATTTTTTACATAAAAAACAATGTTTAAATGTATACTAACCTTATATTAGTATTTTGTCATCTGTCCTTTGGTTTGGATGACTTGTTCTAGACGTTTTGGCATGGATTTAATCAAGTTTTGACAAACTTCCACTGATATTTCCTTGCACCATACCTTTTTGATGGCTTCTTGTAATTTTTCGACTGAGCCAGTGTCGTGGCATTCAACCTTATTTTATTATAGCCACATATTTTCTATCGGATTGAGATCTGGACTATTACCAGGCCAATCCAAAATATCAAATTTATTGTCAGTAATCCATTTTGTCACTATTTTGGCCCTGTGACATGATGCACCATCATGCATGTATGTTTTTGTCCTTTGGATTGCCATTGCCATTGGAAGTTTATCCTGTAGCATTGCTAAATACCGTGCACCATTCATAGTTGTGTTCTTCGGAAGAAAATATAGGTTTCCACGCCCATAGTAACCGAAACAACCCCAAACCATCACACTTGGAGGGTGTTTCATTGTCTTTAGGGTGTATTTAGGGTCCATCCTATTTGAGCCAATGGGCCGGCGAACCTTTTTTGGACAACTTCTGAATGTCAAAAATGTCGACTCATCACTAAATAAAACCTTCTTCCAGTCATCAACAGTCCAATGAATATATTTTTTACAAAATGCGACACGTTTTTTACGCATTTTTTCATTAATGAACGGTTTCTTAGCAGCATGGCGAGATGGTAATCCGAGTTCTTTTTGGAGCCGCTCCTGGATAGTTCGTTCAGAAACACCAGATAACAAATTATTCATATTAAATTTTATTTCTTTCGCAGTTATTGTTGGGTTTTTCAATACTAAACGTTTCATAAGTTTGTCTGTTCGTGAATTTGTTTTTCTCGGTCTGCCAGATCGTTTTTTAGGGACTGGTTAGGCCGGCATTGTTCTTAGCCCGTGAAACCCATAAATTAACGGTACTTTGGGATATGTTTAATTCCTTAGCTATCTGTCTCTGTGATTTCCCACATGTATGCAAAGCAACAATAGCACCTCGACAATCACTCTTAAGTTGTTTTTTAGCACACATTATATATAAATTTTATTTACACCACTTTCTGTAAAAAATAACAAAATATCAATAAATTTATACAAACAGTGAAATCTGACAACTTTGAGACACAGCCACCCGCAACGAAGGCTACCAGAACACTAATTTGAGAATGCGTTGGATAGCTCTCATATCAGCGAGCAACCTCAAAGTTACCAGATGTCGCTAGAACAAATAGAAAGTGAATTATGTGTCTCTGAATATCAAGGGAAAATATTGTATTTTCTTGAGTGATCGGATACTTTTCGCGGGCACTGTACTACTTAAAGCAATCAAATACGACAGTCATCAATGGAATGTTTGTGGAGATCTAAAAGTTATAGGAATGCTTATGGGTATGCAGTCAGGATTCACAAAATTTTGTTGTTTCCTTTGCCTGTGGGACAGTCGCGCCACTATAGAACATTACACCAAAAGTGACTGGCCACTTAGGTATACATATGTCCCAGGGATAAGCAATGTCCAGTCTGTCCCTTTAGTGGATCCCCAAAAGATCTATCTGCCACCTCTTCACATTAAACTTGGTTTAATGAAGAATTTTGTTAAAGCAATGGGTAAAGTCAATTCTGAAGGGTTCCAATACCTTTCAAGGAAATTTACGAAGGTTACTGCAGCAAAATTGAAGGAAGGAATTTTTGTTGGACCACAAATAAGGGAGGTTTTGAATGACACTGAATTTGAAAAAGTCCTAAGTCCGCTGGAATTGAAGGCTTGGCTGGCGTTCAAATGGATATGTGAAAACTTTCTTGGAAGCAACAAGTCACCTGCGTATAAGGATGGAGTCAAGAACCTCCTTGATGCCTTTAAAGAAATGGAGTGTCGAATGTCGTTAAAAATTCACTTCCTGCATTCCCACTTAGATTTCTTTCCTGAAAACCTTGGTGCAGTGAGTGACGAGCAAGGAGAGCGCTTCCATCAAGATATTCAGATGATGGAGAAGCGCTACCAAGGATATTGGAATGAAAGCATGATGGCGGACCATTGTTGGATGCTGTATCCTGACAATCCAGGCCAAATTTACAAAAGGAAATCACACTCACAGCGCTTTTAATAAAATAATGTATATATACTTTATTTATAAGTACATTGAATAAGGTATATGATGTATTTGTTGTTTAGCATTCCTAAGTGTGATCTATACATCCATAAATTTTCTTATAGCAATATCAAAAACTTAAAAATATCAAAACCAGTGTATCTATATAACTAAACGTGCTAGAAAAAACATAAAACCAGATTCGGAATCAGCGCGAAAACTACATTAAGAAAAGTGTGATCATGTTTGTGATGAGAAAAAAGTTTCATTTTGTTGGCATGTTATTAAGTAAGGATCGCAATTTTTTGCCAGAAAATGTTGGCAAATACTTCATAATTTACCACAATCGGTCAACTGATGTAGAAGAGCAAGAATAAGTAATTAAAGTATCGTTTTTATTATTGAAAGTAAAGGCAACTTTATAAGTCAATTTTTTCAATTCGTAAGGTCAACTTTCTTAATTTTTTCGGTCAACTTTTGACTGCCCTGGTTATTAGGTTTTATATTATGAGGATTTCACTCAGAACTTATAGGAAGATAAAGTACATCTTCCTTGCTTAAAGCATTGCTGTAACATAAGCAAGCTCAGAGTGCTGCCAGTATAATATAATATATATCTTTGTATTTTTATTATTTGCTGATTTCACAAATTTTGTTGACTTCTCTCGAAGTAATTTTCATGAGTCAGCAATGGAAAATGTTGAACACGAAATAATAAATTTGGTTTTCTTGTCAAGCAGGTTCAATGCCTATATTTGGGGTTCTATGTATGTATGGCAATTATTTTCATTCCCAGTAGGCTATGTCGCCAATCCTGAGGCAATTTTGTAGATATTTAATTCAATTAATTAATAATTTATATTTAATTATGAAATAAAGGTATCACATACAATACCATATTGTAAGCGTGTATAGTTTTTCCATATACTTGGAAATTTTTTGACAAACTGTGTGTTTTAAACCATGTGAAATGGATTAAAAAGAATGAAGTAGGAATTTAGGAAGAGAAAGGTTACTCAAGACCTATTTAAATATAAAAGTTCAAGAGGCTAGCTTCTCAAGTTTAGTTAAAGTTATGTCAATCAGTTTGACTCCCCATAGGTATAGGAAATTTATGGAATTAAAGTAGTTATTAAGCATTTCAACTTTGCTCATTATTTGTCTAAGTTTTATAAGTCACCTGTTTTTAAATGCTGGTTTACTAATGTTGTTTTGGAGTTTTGCATGTTTTGTTAACGATTTATGTTTTAAAGTGACGTCTACATTGGTGAGTTAATTGAAATGGACTGTACTTCCATGTTGTGTTGTTTGGTTAAAAGAGTTTGTACTGTATTCAAACCTCCTACCACTTCAGACTAGTCAATAGTCTCTCAATACCTGTAGTTTTAGCAGAGTGAATGTTACTCCTCCACAGGTAGATCTGGAGTGCTTGGGGCTTTGAATCCTGTACTGTTTTTGTGTTGTTTTGTCTCTTGCCAAGGAAGGCCATAAGACCATTATTTGGCCCATGGCCAAGGGAGGCCATAAGACCCTTTTGTTTGGCCCATGGCCAAGGGAGGCCATAAGACTGTTGTTGTTTGATCCATGGCCAAGGGAGGCCAAAAGACCATTGTTGTTTGATCCATGGACAAGGAGGCCATAAGACCGTTGTTGTTTGGCCCATGGCCAAAGGGGGCCATAAGACCATTGTTGTTTGGCCCATGGCCAAAGGGGGCCATAAGACCATTGTTGTTTGGCCCATGGCCAAGGGAGGCCAAAGACCCTTGTAATAGTTTGGTCTCTGGCCAAGATAGGCCATAAGGGCCTTGTTGAATAGTTTTGGCTATGGCCAAAGTAGTCCATCAGCCCCTTGTTGAATAATTTGGGCTATGGCCAAGATAGGTCATCAGCTCCTTGTTGAATAATTTGGGCTATGGCCAAGGTAGGCCATCAGCCTTGTTGGATAGTTTGGGCTATGGCCAAGGTAGGCCATCAGCCCCTTGTTGAATAGTTTGGGCTATGGCCAAGGTAGGCCATCAGCCCCTTGTTGAATAATTTGGGCTATAACCAAGGTAGGCCATCAGCCCCTTGTTGAATAGTTTGGGCTATGGCCAAGGTAGGCCATCAGCCCCTTGTTGAATAGTTTGGGCTATGGCCAAGGTAGGCCATCAGCCCCTTGGAGTAGAGTAGTTTGGGCTATGGCCAAAGTAGGCCATAAAACCTTTTAGAGTAGTTTGTTTGTATGTGCCACTGTCTAACCATATAATTTTTGGCACAAAATTATGTGCACAAACCAGAGCGCAGCAATAAAAGCTTTTACTCTCCAATCCTTGGTTATGTTCAGACAGGTTGTTGTGTTTGTGACATGTAAAGAGTACAGTGTGTGTGTGTATATATATATATATATATATATATATATATATATATATATATATATATAATATATATATATATATATATATATTTGCATTCCTCTGAATCCAGTTGGTGTTCAAAACTTGGATTCACCACTCCAGTGAAGTAATACCCATAGTTATGATTGAGTAAATGTTGTGTGTCCTACAGGTAGGTCTGGAAGGTTTGGGATTTTGAAGGAATCCAATCTGTTTGCAAGGAATGTATGTGTCTGTTGATGACATCTGTTGTGTGATTCTTCCTTAAAAGAAGAATTGGATGCTTGGAGTTGTATGTATATGTGCAAATGTATATTTTGTTGTAGGGTTTTATTTTTGAGTTTTGTGTTAGGTTCACCAATTTGGCTGAATAAAGATCCTCAAATGTTGCATTTGAGACCCTTATATCAAGCCTTGTCTGTTTTATGCCTGTACCCTATGTGAAATAGGACTTAGAATAGGTTGCACCTATATGTCAAATAGGACTTAGAATGTGTTACGCCTATATGTCAAATAGGACTTAGAATGTGTTATGCCTATATGTCAAATAGGACTTAGAATGTGTTACGCCTATATGTCAAATAGGACTTAGAATGTGTTACGCCTATATGTCAAATAGGACTTAGAATGTGTTACGCCTATATGTCAAATAGGACTTAGAATGTGTTACGCCTATATGTCAAATAGGAGTTAGAATGTGTTATGCCTATAGGTATGTCAAATAGGACTTAGAATGTGTGTTAGGTGGGTGTAGGTTTGAATTCGTCCAATTGCTTTAGGTCTTTGTGATGTTAAAGTTCTGAGTTTAATTTTGTGATGTTACAGGTTCTGAGTTTAATTTTGTGATGTTAGAGTCTTATGAGTTAGTTAAATTGCTGAAATAAATTTTATAACCTACACCACAGGTTGAATTATAAATTTAGTGTTTTTAATTAGGATAGGCCTTGAGTGTAAAGAGTAAGGCCTACTTTGTGAGATAGGCTTCTTGTATATTTAATTGCAAATTGTAGTGCTTGAAGTAGGCCTTTAGTGTATGAGTATGTTAGACCTATTAGGTAAGGTAAAGTGAGGTGGGCCTACTAAATAGGGTTAGGTTGAAATTGGCCTAATTTTATAGGACCTAAAATGAGTTAAGCTTGTTAAATGAACAAGGCTTTATTTTTGGTTAGTGTAAAGGGATTGGTTCGGGCCAGTCACATGGGCCACCATGTGAAAAAATTATAAGGGCTTATGGGTTGAAATTGGCTTCAACCTTCACTGATTGGAAATTATCATGTAGTTATTGTATAGAGAGTTAATGACAAAACTCTACGTTTTTTCTTTAGAGAGTTATGTATACGTAGGTCTTCAAAGGACCTCTTTATGTTTATTTGCCTTCGGTATTTGCACTGCTTAATGGTAAAGAAAGGAATTGCCTTACCTTATTATTTCATTGGGCCTCACTTCTGTTTCGATGTAGGGCGTGATGATCTTTTTTGATGTAGGGCCGTGGTACAATGGAGTTACACAATGAGTTGATTTGATGTAACTAATATAGGCAGTCACTTTTTAAATACCTGAAGGAATAGGCCTATCCTTTTTATAGTTATTAGGTTTTATATTATGAGGACTTCACTCAGAACTTATAGGAAAATAAAGTACATCTTCCTTGTTTAAAGCATCGCTGTAACATAAGCAAGCTCAGAGTGCCGCCAGTATAATATATATCTTTGTATTTTTATTATTTGCTGATTTCACAAAGTTCATTGACTCTTCTCTTGAAGTAATTTTCACGAGTCAGCAATGGAAAATGTTGAACACAAAATAATAAATTTGGTTTTCTTGTTGTCAAGCAGGTTCAATGCCTACATTTGGGGTTCTATGTATGTATGGCAATTATTTTCATTCCCAATTGGCTATGTCGCCAATCCCGAGGCAATTTTGTAGATATTTAATTCAATTAATTAATAATTTATATTTAATTATGAAATAAAGGTATCGCATACAATACCATATTGTAAGCATGTATAGTTTTTCCATAGATACAGTTCTTTCAAATTACTGAGTGAGAGATGCTTTTGTTTGTAAATTTTGTTTCTATCTTTGTCTCTGACACTAACACAGTCCTTTTTTCCTGGATACACTCAACTAAATTCTGGGTCCTAATAAAAAGCTGTCATATTAGAAATAGTTTCATCACTTATCTTTTTCCCTTTACTGCATTTAGGAACATTTGGCAATATTCCATACTGTTGCTTCATGCTCCTGGCTTTATCAAAAAGATATCTACCAGTGATGTAGGTCTCGAGATCGGTCTCAGTCTCGAGGCCGATCTCAAGACCCAATTTGCAAATCTCGAGAACGGTCTCCGCTATTTAGATCTCTGTCTCGACAGATGTGGTCTCAGTTTTTCTCCCTGAGACCTTTCGAGACTGTAATGAAAAATACATGTTATTGGCATACTCATGATGGTGGCTTGGTTGAACAGACACAATTCAGAATGTTTATGAAAGTTTGTAGCATCTGGGTCATTCTCTGTCAGATCAACCAGTGCCTAACACCCTCATCTCTCAAATTTTGCTGAAATTTGGTTTATAGGGAGTTTGTGGGCCCTGAATCCATTTCTGAAATTATAAGGTCAATCCAACCAACAGTTCAAGAGATATGACCTCGGGAAATTTGAGGTCACTTGCGAGGTCACTAACATTTGGCGACCCATAACTTGGGTAATAATGGTCACAATTATATAAAAGTATATATATTTAGAATCAGAAAACGACAAGGAATCCAAATATGCAAGTTTTAGAACTCTAGGTTGAAAAATAAAAAAGTTACACTGTAACCAAAATTTGAGGTCACGATTTGACCTCTGGGGTATCAAATGAGAATTTTTTTTTTAAATGTAAAAAATGAAGGCATAGGCATTGGCTATTAGAATCAGCAAAAAAAGTTTGTTTATGTTAGTATTTTTCATGTAACTAACATATAAGTGAACACCATATTCATAAGTTGTGCGTCAATTCTACCTATTTTTTCACACTTAAGCTCATAATTTGACCTATAGAAATTAAAATTACATTTTTTTATAGATATAAAAACAAAGGCAAAAAATGTAAAATTGTATTTCACTGCTAATCTACACTGGCAATAATAGTTATAATAGTGAAAGGGGAAGACCTACTTAGAGGATTCATGTGCTAGCCTAATACAATTTTTGCATGCTCGATGCTCTCATCAATTTCTTTTTGTGGAAAAATGTATTGAATTCTGCTGCCTCCTCTTAGGGTAGGACAACTCATTACAGTTAATATATGATGTCCTGGCACTGCACATGAATCCTTGTTTGATGGATAATAATATGCACTTGATCCTGATGACCCAGAGGGATGTAGAAAGTTCACAGTGAAATCATCAAACTCTTCACAATCAGAGCTGGGCACTTGCGTTTTTTTGCGCATTTTTTTGCGGTACTGCGGTACTGCGGTACTACTACCGCACTACCAAACCGGTACCGCATAACGCAGTACCGCAAAGGATCGCTGAAAGTACAGCAGTACCGCTACCATTCAAATTTCCCGCGGTACTTTCCGCGGGACCGACCAACACGGTAGTACTGCAGTACCGCAAAAAAAACCGCAAGTGCCCAGCTCTGTTCACAATATTCCTCCACAATTCCATACCAAACTTGAATGTCATAAATGCAGCCAACATACTCTCCTGGTTTGACACATTTTAGGTTACCAAGCATTGCAGGTTCATTAGTAAAATGACTTTTCCTTATTCTTTTCTTTTCTCCAATGCCACTTGAAATGGGATACACCATCAGTTCTTCCTTGTTTAGGGGAACAAATCTATGATATTTCTGAGTTCCAGGAATAGCCCTACTATCCTTGAATCGATGTTCCAACCGTTCTTCTGCATCTTTCAAATCAGCTGTAGTTACAAAGAAAACATTTATCTTCTTGCTCAAGTTTTCTTCACAAAACTGAAACATGTGTTCTGGTGTAAGAATTTGCCTCTCTGTAGTTCTCTGCAAACTGGCACGAGCAGTAGCTCTTTTCACTGTTCCTCCAATCCCATCACATGCATTTTTTTTTGCCATGGGATGTAGCAAAGAAGTGCCATTCACAAGACAGACCAAAATCCTCTTCATGGTAACAGAGATTTGTGAAGTTGTATCTGTTCTTATATTGGCCAGCACATCCATCTGAGAAATAGTGCACCTTCTTCAATTGTGGGCATCTGAATTTAACATATGTCATAAGCTTCAATATGAATGAGTAAACCATTATAGTATTGTGTTTTAGTGATGCAGATAAGAAACAGACACTAAAATGGCTAAGTTCCTGGTCTGCAGATGATCTATAATAGATGACAAAAGGGTGAACTGTACACTGTGAATTGTCCCAGTGAAACCCTTGGGCAGCATCCTGGACAATGAAAGAATAATTCTCAGAGAAATCACCTACTATAACTACCTCGCTCTGAGGTGGTAGTGTTTCTTTCAACTGCTTGAAGTACTGTGATTGTTGCTGAGCAACAAAGTGATGACGAACCATGCGGGATATTTTCATGCTTAGGGATGATAAGTATTCATGAAGTGGCTCCACCTTATCAACCATTGTACAACGGTCAACAGTCACCCATTGCTTGTAAGATATTTCATTTGGAGCTGATTTCACACTGTCAAGTAACTCAAGAAAATCCAGGACACCCTCTTCTCTTGGGCAATCATGCAAGTCTCTCTTTCTGTACTGCAGACACTGTAATCCATAAGATCCTTGTATGAAAGACCTCTTTCTCCCAATGCAGCCAGCTGCAATTTTGGATTTTGATGGTATGTGCAGACACAGACAGAATGAGTCCCACCACTACCGGCAAGCACACAATATGATGGCCGTAATTTTGCAAATGTGGAAAATCCTATTTTGGGATTCTTTTCATCATTTTTATATAGTTCAAACATCTCTCTTAAATTCCCGAGGACCAATCGTTTTTGCACCTTCATTGCACCTTCATTGCACCTTCAGCACTGATAACTTTCACGCAATCCTTTTGGCCAGGACACATACGACTAACCTCTTCTGACTCATAGAATCTTCTAACTATATCTTTGTGTTCTTCAGATATCACTTTTCCTTTGCTCATTAGTGGAATCTTCGGAAGGATTCCATGTTCTGATTTAAGTGAACGGCTTCTTTTCACCATGTATGTTGTAGTTTGAAAGAAACTAGCTGTTTTTTCAATTGTGTATGGTGAGAGTGTCAATATTTGTAGTTTGTGATGGTGACATTTGCTCTCCAGGAATGACTGTTTCAATTCATTCATTAATTTGTCTAGATGTTTTTCAGATTTAGTTTCAGGTTTTGAAGTATCACTTACCTCCTCGGTAATTTGAACACCATAACTGAGTTCTAGCCTCTCCTTCAGGTGTTTCTGAGCAGATGATAGCTTACCACGAGCCTTGCGCTTTTTCTGGCTTAATGACAGCCCTTCTGAAAAGAACAGAAAAAAGGTTTCACACACCTGAATATTAGTAATTAAATATTAATTATAGTACCTTAAATGCTATATAATTGGCTATATAGTAGATCAAACAGACCTTGTAGTAAAGTATAAGTTATTATGTTAATTTATTACTTACTTTTTTTAACTGGTGTTTGGTCCAGAAATGCTAGAACTGGTTCAACTGAAGTTGAAGGATTTTCCTTTATCAAGCAATCACTGTCATTGTCCAGATCTTGAATTGAAGAGATGTTACTCAAGCCACTGATAGTAGATGATTCATTTGAATTGCTCAGACTCGTTGTTTTCAGTGGTACTAAGTATAGTGGGGTTTTTCATTATCAGTGTCCAGCAGTTCACACACAACAATGAGTCTTTTTTCACTCTTCCAGCACATTTTTCAACAAGTACATCAGTCACTTTTCTAAGATTGATTGTTATGCATTTCTTGTGTTTTTGAATAGGGTCCTGGCAGTATTTCAAGTGCCGAACCATTGTATTTTGATCTGTAAAGATATAGGATTTACAATTAGGTAATATATATTTTTTAGAAAATATATAGCTTACACACTTAATATTTTAGGCCTTGATAGTCTCTGAGGCTCATTAAAACACCATACCCACCAGCCACCCACAGTGCTGGCTGGAACTGTACTAACCTGTAGACAAGGAATTTTGCAACTATCTGTGTTGATTCTGCACTTAGACAAGTAGCAACATGTTTCAACAGGTTTGTTTAGGCTACATGTGAGCTTAGTCTTCCCCTTTCACTATTATAACTATTATTGCCAGTGTAGATTAGCAGTGAAATACAATTTTTATTAAATTCTTGGAGCTTGAGGTCAAATTGATAGCTAAGATATAAAAATTCCTTGAAATGACAAGCAATTTATAAATATGGTGTTCACTTATAAGTTAGTTACATGAAAAGTACCAACATAAACAAACTTTTTATGATTGTTTCTATTAGTCAAGAACTCTGACTTGTTTTTTATATCTATAAAAAATGTAATTTTAATTTCTATAGGTCAAATTATGAGCTTAAGTGTGAAAAAATAGGTAGAATTGACGCACAACTTATGAATATGGTGTTCACTTATATGTTAGTTACATGAACAATACTAACATAAACAAACTTTTTTTTGCTGATTCTAATAGCCAATGCCCATGCCTTCATTTTTTACATTTAAAAAAAAATTCTCATTTGATACCCCAGAGGTCAAATCGTGACCTCAAATTTTGGTTACAGTGTAACTTTTTTATTTTTCAACCTAGAGTTCTAAAACTTGCATATTTGGATTCCTTGTCGTTTTCTGATTCTAAATATATATACTTTTATATAATTATGACAATTATTACCCAAGTTATGGCTTGCCAAATGTTAGTAACCTCGTGAGTGACCTCAAATTGCCCGAGGTCATATCTCTTGAACCGTTGGTCGGATTGACCTTATAATTTCAGAAGTGGATTCAGGGCTCACAAACTCCCTATAAACCAAATTTCAGCAAAATATGAGAGATGAGGGTGTTAATTTCAATTTTTTTTGGTTGATCTGACAGAGAATGACCCATCTATCCAATTGCAACATTACTTGACCCACAGTTTGGTCTACAGTGGGTGGACATTGAAGTACGAGCTGATAAAGATATTAAAGTAGAACTTAAAGAGGAAATAAAAGGTATGTTATAAGTTCATTATAAATTTTTTAAATTATCGCAGAATTAATTATACCGGTATATTTTTTATCATTAAAATTCATTATAGACCTCTTTGGGCTGAGTGAATGTTGAATTAATGTCATATATATATATATATATATATATATATAATATATATATATATATATATATATTATTTAGACCTTATGCTAATTGCCATGCCTCTGTTTATAGTACCGATATGTCAACTTATTTTTCATAGAAATGGTGTTGGAAAAATGCTATACAGGAAACTCAAGCACGGAGAATGAGCAGATACAGAGAGACAGCACTCATTCTCACAGTAGCGATGACAAAATAAAACAGAGTCAAACCAAAGTTCTGATACTAATGGCAAAATATCAAAGCTATCAATCCAAGCAGAAGAACATTGAAACTGGGAAGATTTTGAACCGCAGAGAACAGTTGCGGCAGTACCTCTTAGAGATTGATGAATCTCATATTTTAGACAACTGCTCTCCAATAAAGTTTTGGCACCAGAAAAGGGATAAATTCCCATCACTGGCCAATATTGCCATGACTGTTTTAACAGTGCCTGCCTCTAGTGCTCCAATTGAGCATGTATTTAGCCATGGAGGCATAATAATGAGGCCCCACAGAAGTCGAACTTCAGCAGATCTTCTGAGCATACTGATGTTCCTTAAGTGTAATGAGCACCTATCATGCTTTAAATAAATGCACAAGTCAAACTGGGTAGTGGGTACATTCATTAAACCTTCTGTAACAGATATAAAAGTAAATAAATAAAAAGTATGTATATATATATATTCATTTATTAATTTATAGGCTACACTTTTTGCATTCAACACATTACATCTGAGAAAGTAGTTATTAGTTTATTAATATACTTAACATAGTCGAATTTCCATAGTAGTGTAAAACAAATTGAAAGGGCATGAACTTGGTCTCGATCTCGGAAGGTAGATCTCGATCTTGAACCTTTGATCTCGGTCTCGGTCTCAGTCTCGGACTTGGTGGTCTCGACTACATCACTGATATCTACTAGCCCCAAAGAACTCTTGAGTTTTTGAGATCGTGTATGGGGGTAGAGTAAGAATCTGCAACCTTCTTTGGTAGGAAGTTGTAGAGTTGAATGCTTCAGCGAGCTCCCTCATTATAGTTTTGTACCTATTAGATAAATAAAAGGTAGGGAATATCAGAATTTTCTTAAATTGAAATTATTAATTTAATATACTCAAAGATCAGAACCTAAATAGAAAAAAAATATAAGAATATCTACCTTCCATAAATATTGTTTAGACATTTTTAAAATGGTGTGATTGTGTTCTGTATGTAAGAATGATATTGAAGAAAAGTTAGCTTATTGAAATTTAAAACATCTAAAATTATATACATCAAGTGTCTTTAATTGTGACCATGAGTTGCTAATTTAGTTGAATTTGAGCAATCCTTACTGTTCCAATTCTTTTTCCATGCATAATCTCTTGGATGTAGATGCTCCATCATCCACAGATGCTGAGAAAGACTGTTCAAAATTCTTTTTCAAAGTAGATACACACTTGTCATATTTGTCTGATGCTTTTTTAGATATCCTGTCAGTGTTCATACCATCTGAAATTAGGCATCATCCAAAATTTAGAATTACTGTAAGTTACAGCAACAAATTTTCATAATTTAATAACTAATCAGAATTCATTTATTGTACATAACTATTTTTTTGCAATTCCTTAAATTGTTAAAGAATGTTATATTTACAAGTTTGATAAAACTGCATTATTTTGATAACCTATGAAACAATGTATACATAAAGATAAAGAGTTTAGATAATTTAAAAAAAATCATATAATGCATTTTCTGATAACTATACTTTTCAAAAATAAGTTCCCAAATTATAATTCATACACTACTTACGGACCCAATTCCTGAACTTGGGCTAATATGTCATCTTTTCATTAGCAAGTACCAAAAAAAATACACAATGTCATTGACTAAGTCATATAGAAGAGTAATTGAGGTACAGAATGATGAAAAAAAAATCTTGAATATCTGTATCATAGGGGTTGGGCCCTCCCCCCAAAATATTCAAACTGATGTAACTTTTTAACTACTTGATTAAATGCATTTTATTACTTAGAGTCGATTATTCTTTAGGATTTGAGCTTTCAAATGGTTTTTAAATATTTTTCCTAGCTTAATTAGGGACTGAGTTATGGACTTTTAAACATTAAGGGGCCAGCCCCCACCCTCAAAATTGGGGGGCCCATAACTTTTGAATCATTACTCTGATTGTGCTAAAATTTGAGATTTCATGTTTTTGCACAAAAACAAACTTATATACCAAATTTGAGAAAAATCAAGTCGGAGTGGTTACAAATTTCATTTTTTTTTTTGCATGATTTGACCTAGAATGACCCCTCTGGCTATTACCTGCTTCCTAAAAGGATATTATTTGTGTGTGTACTTTGGTAAAGTAAGCATGAATAACCTGGTAACATTTATTATTTCAACAAATTTACTCATTGTGTTAGGAAAACATGATAGTTATTAATATAATAATGAATAATACCTCATAAATATCAAAGATTGGAATGGTTTTCTTATGTATGGATCTTTCCTATATATACTCTCCTATATGAGTTCCGTTGAATGAGACTCAGCAGGCCCCTATGGAAAATCCTGGATACAGGCCTGGTTACATTTTACAAACACTGAAAATGAAGAGCAGAATCACTGAGAAACATTAATTCTAGCTACTTGACAATATTTCAGTGCTCTATAATAATTAAAGTGTAAAGATGGTCAGAAAGGGATTTTTCTACCTGAAGTAGAAGCTAGGAGTTCATTGTCACTTCTAAACTTTCTGATGTCAAACTAGTCCTGTTAGGTTTCCACCAAGGCCCAAGTAATCCTAAGGCTATTGGCAGACATCAGGGTTGCTAAGCAAATAGAGTTACTGGGCAAATATTATCATTCTCCAGTGGAGATTGGAAGAGAGAGAAATGGAATGTTCCCAAGAGAAAAATACTTGAGAAGGGATGGTAAAAGTTTTGGTTGTCCTCAGAGATTTATAATCATCATTGGAATCTTCTTTTAGTATAAATGCAATTTGAGGAGTAGGCATCCAAAGGAAAACACAAGTTGCTTCCTACTTCACTACTTTATTTAGGCTATTTGGAAAGAAAACTTTTAGGAATTAAATGCTATTAATTAAAAAGAAAAAAAAAAGAAATAACCTTTATTCTGAGAGAATAATAACTAATGATTAGGGAAAGTGCTTAATGAAGTTTTACTAGTTTAATCATTTTATAAATAAGTGGAAATTATACACATGGAGATTTTTCAGTGAATACTCTTAAGATATAAAAATATGCAGGGTGGAGAAAAAGTCAGAACATGTAGGAACTGTTTTTCAATATAAATATATATGTATATTTGCACTGAAAAAGCATTGTTCCTGTGTCCTGACTTTTGTGCCACCCTATATATATGATTAAGGAGTTGTGAATTCAGGTTCAGGGCCATTAAGGGTCAGTCAATGCTTGACCTAATGAAGTTTAACAGAAATTTAAAAAATAATAATACTGAATAAATGAGAGTAAATAAAAAACATGTACTGCAGTATTTGACTTTGACCATTTGTACCCTGTTCTTGTATTTTCATCAGTAACTTGGTAAATATTAAAAATACTGAAAAATGCTCCCTTAGACTTTTAAACACTGTTGATTGTACTACAGGCCTATGACATTGTTTCAATTCAGTATAGAATGAATGAAAAGTTATGACTGTTATTATGTGTGCCAAAAATTTAGGTAGTTTTTAGTTCATTTCAAAATGCTATCAATATTTTGGAAAGTATGTTGGAAAGGAGAATGTTATAGTTTTCAGCAATTAATTATTGATGTTACCCTAATAATCCATAATATAAGGCGACATTAGAACATTTCAAGTTGACCTCAAATTTTAGTGGAGGCAAAGTGCTCGGGGTGACTTTGACCAGGCAAAGTTAATTGAATTGGGGTGACTTTGACCACTGCTAAAATTTATTTATAATATACCCAGTACTGGTATATATATATATATATATATATATATATATATATATATATATATATATAAGCAAACAACCACAGGGAAAAGGAAACACAAAGTCTGAGCGCTTTCGTGATATATTCACATTATCAAGGAAGAACAGAAAATAGACAGAGATTACAAAGTAAATGAGTTAAATAGACAAGCAAAAAATTCACAATCGGCACCTCAAATTAAAGGCCTTAAAGCCCTCTAAAGATTTTTTCAATTGATAACATAATCTGTAGGCTGCTAAATTACTAAATATAAAAGAAGTATATAGATGAAATTAGACAAAAAAAAACAATACAGAGAACAAAAATTATTATAATGGTTATTATTTTGTTCTCTGTATTGGTTTTTTTGTCTAATTTCAGCTATATACTTCTTTTATATTTAGTAATTTAGCAGCCTACAGATTATGTTATCAATTGAAAAAATCTTTAGAGGGCTTTAAGGCCTTTAATTTGAGGTGCCGATTGTGAATTTTTTGCTTGTCTATTTAACTCATTTACTTTGTAATCTCTGTCTATTTTCTGTTCTTCCTTGATAATGTGAATATATCACGAAAGCGCTCGGACTTTGTGTTTCCTTTTCCCTGTGGTTGTTTGCTTATTAATAAGATCACGTGTTATTTTGTGATTTTAGTGCATATATATATATATATATATATATATATACACAGGGCTATTCAAAATGATTCATCTGATTTCAACTGAGAATACTTCCGTACCTATCAACCGTGCATCAACTGGGCATACACCACATGAAAGAGGAAATCTCTGAGTTTTACAAGATCACCGCGAGAGGGCTCCAAAGTCACGCCGTGGCCTAGCCTAGCAACAAAGTCAGTGTGAAAATGGCATCCGCACAGCAGAAGGCATTTTGTGTGTTGCAGTTTTCGAGCTGTAAATCGGTAGTCACAGTGCAGTGTGAGTTTCGTCGACGTTACTTCTTCCTTTGTGGGTACATTAAGGATACTGTGTACGTGCCACCGTTGCCCACATCTTTGGATGAGCTCTGAACTCGCATTGTTACTGCCGTAGAGTCAGTGACAACGGACATGCTAGATCGAGTATGGGAGGAATTCAACTATCGTGTTGACGTTGCTCGTGTAACTAGGGGAAGTCACATAGAGCATTTATGAGGTGAGAGACAAAATTTGGACAGTTTTTCTTTTGGCTGATGTATCACAAATCACACTGTAATTGTAACATTAAAAAATATTCTCATTTGAAATCAGGTGAATCATTCTGAATAGCCCTGTATATATTTTATATACAGGGTGTCCGAGAATTATCTGTACAATTTTTGGCTGTTATTAAAAGTCAACCATGAAGTGTAGAAATTCCAGTGTTGTCCCATTTTACAGAGAATCTCATTAAGTTTTTTCTGATACCAAGTTTTGACAAGTTTTTTAGAAATTCCAGTGTGTCCGAAAATTATCTGTACAATTTCATCTTTTAATAAAATTCTTGATAACACACGTAAAATTCTTAAGCAAGATTATTTAGAATCTGTATTTTCAAAAGTTTCTTTTATTAAAGTAACGTTTTACAAACATTTGATATGTGCACCATTAGTGATTCGCAAAACATCCAATCGATACTCCAAATGTTGCCATGTACACTGCAGCATATCCACATCAATTCGCTCAATAGCAGCTGTGATTCTTGCTTTTAAATCATCAATGTCTGTCACCCGCGTACATTTCTAAAAAACTTGTCAAAATGTGGTATCAGAAAAAACTTAATGAGATTCTCTGTAAAATGGGACAACACTGGAATTTCTACACTTCATGGTTGACTTTTAATAACAGCCAAAAATTATACAGATAATTCTCGGACACCCTGTATATATATATATATATATATATATATATATATATATATATATATATATATATATATATATATAATATATATATATATATATATATATTATATATATATATATACAGGGTGGGGCACGGGAATCAAGTGTTTTTTGAATAGCTAGTAATCGGTCATTAGGAATGGGAGGGGCGTGCGGTAGGTAGCATTCCATTCCTGGGTTCATAGCATTTAACTTTAACTAACACTCACCTTTATCTTTCAGGTGCCATCATGGAGCAGTGGACGTTAGAACACCGCATGTTCGCGTATGATCATTTTGTTAGGAGTGGCGAGTCAGTGACAGCAGTTCAGCGTGCGTTTCGCCGCAGATTCAACATTCATCGAAATGACTCTGTTCCCGCTCGTGACACAATCTTACGTTGGGTTAACAATCTTCGAACAGGAGGCTCAATAATGAAAACAAAACCGAAGGGGCCGCAACGCACTGTGCGTACTCCAGAGAACGTTGAAAGGGTCAGACAAGCGATGTTGCAAAGCCCAGGCCGCTCTGCTCGGAGACATTCAGCTGCACTCGGAATCAGCAATCGTACTGTTAGACGGATTTTGCATGAAGAATTACATTTTCACCCATACAAGTTAGCGATGGTGCAGGAATTGAATGTAAACGATTGCCCCCAACGACTGAATTTTGCACAGGAAATGCTTGCACTTTATGAGCAGAATGAAAACATGATGGTGGTAATGAGTGATGAAGCCCATTTCCACCTTAATGGGTCCGTCAACAATCAAAACTGTCGGTATTGGGCTGCTGAAAATCCGCGACAACTCCATGAAAAACCGCTGCATAGCCCTAAGGTTACAGTTTGGTGCGCGGTGGGAAAGTTTGCCGTCATCGGTCCCTATTTCTTCGAACAAAATGGGGTTACCGTTACCATAACATCTGGGCATTACATTGAGATGGTGAACACCTTTTTCATCCCTGAGTTACGAAGAAGGCGTATTGCTCGTCGACATTTGTGGTTTCAGTAAGATGGGGCCACGCCACACACCGCCAGAGCGTCAATGGCTGTTCTTCGCCCCCTGTTTCCCAACCATCTCATTTCGAGATTTGGTGACATTGCATGGCCCCCTCGGTCCCCTGACTTGTCCACATGTGACTTCTTTCTATGGGGGTACCTCAAGTCACGTGTCTACGAGGACAAGCCCCGTACATTAGATGCATTGAAGGAAGCGATCCATCAACAAATCATCCAAATCAACAGAGACCTGCTGGGAAGAGTGGAGGCCAATTTTCGTAAACGCCTTCAACAATGCGTCGACGGCCAAGGACATCATATGCCAGATATAATTTTCGGTACATGATTATTATGACATGAAATGCTATGTTCTTACGAATGTTGTTCTACCAATATATTTTCTTTACAAAAATAAATATCATTTTCCTGATTATTCCAAAAACACTTGGTTCCCGTGCCCCACCCTGTATATATATATATATTTTTTTTTTTTTTTTTTTTTAAGTTCGGGAAGAACCGATTCGCCTCTATTTAAAAGGGCATATCTCAGTAGAAAAACAAAGAAAAAGTGAGAGGAAAGACAGAGGAAAAAGAAAGGGTGGAGGGGACAGTCGAAGTGGAAAAAGACCAAGGATGACAAGGACTGCAGGGTCGAGCCCCATCATCCTTGGGTGCTAGGGCCGGGAGGGCGCACGTGAAACCTCCAGGAACAAGCACGTACAAACGAGCACAAAGAGCACTCAAGAGCATGAGCTTAGAACCCCCTTGCGGGGATATATATATATATATATATATATATATATATATATATATATATGTACCTATATATGGTATTATATATGTGTCTCTTTCCAGGTAACCTAGGTATTCATTGTGTTGTTTTGTTTTGTTTTGAAAATGGTCCAAACCCATAAAAGACAAAAAGGCACTAGGCGCTACATGGACTATGGTGATAATAACATAAGGCAGGCTTTAGAAGCTGTGAATAAAGGAACTTTAATAACAAAGGCAGCAAAGACCTTTGGTATTTGTAAAGGTACCTTAATGAACAGGATTCACAACAAACATTCTGCATCTCACTTCGGTGGACAAACTGTTCTCAGTCCAGATGAGGAAGCTCTAATTACACAGCGAGTTCTTCAGTGTGGAGACTATGGCTACCCATTATCAGCCATTGACCTTTGGTACATTGTAAAAAGTTACCTTGACATCGAGGGCAGGTCCATAGATCCATTATGTGCACAAGAGCCCCATAAAGAAAGCAACATCTCAGACATTGGCTGATTCATCCGCATATACACCATCATCTAATAGGTCTTTACAACCCTCAGTAAGTGACCTTATTCTTGTTAATGTGTTTCATGAAAAATGAAAAGGATGTTCTAAAATATTTCTAGCACATGTTGACACAATCTGTGATAATTCTGTTAACGTCACCTTTTTGAGAGCAAGTGAAACTAAAACCACATTTACTAAGAATCCAGCTGATGTTTCCTTAGTGCATAATGATGATATACTTGAAGTGGTGACACAGCAATATTCAATGAACACTCGTGACCAATATGTGTTTGCTATGCCTATGCCAGTTTCAGCTTAGCAATACAATAATAAAATATATACAGTACCATAAATAATAAATACAGTATGGTTCAGTATATATATATAGTGAATGATATATATATATATATATATATATATATATATATATATATATATATATAGTATATACTGTACCTATATGACTCACCATTAATGGGTTGACTTTGACCACCCCAGTCAATGACCCCAGGGGGCCAGGACCAGGGGTGACTTTGACCACCCCTATTTTTTGATGTACCAGAAGTACCAGGACAGCTACCTGCCTCAAAATTTAGTTAAGTAAAATATAGGCCTAGAGTATTTATATGTTAGTTCTAGTTTAACATTATTCAGGTAAATTTGGATATGCCAATCAAAAGAAGTAAAAAAGTGGTTAAAGTGACCCTGTCTTATGGTATATAATTCATTTAGTTTTTCAAAAGTATTTATGATAAAGAGTTAAAGAGATTCATTCATTTAATTTAATTAGATGTTGATTTGGATAATTTGCATATTAAAAGCTCGTGTCTATAGCCTTTCTTTTCCTTGTTCATGGGATGATCATAAGGGTCATAAATATTTGAAGAAAACAGCCATGATTTGTCAGTACCTATCAACCAAACATGGTTTTTATTTCTTGGAATTGTATTTTTGGGTATAAAGCATGTTCTACATTTCATTTTGAATATGATAGCAACATATTCCTTTCTTTGGTCCCACTCTTCAAAACATCCATCTTAATGTCTGTTCTGAGTTTGAACTTTTTCACAGATGGTTTGTTGATGACATTCCTCCTTTTTATATCATCAGTTCATATTATTTGCTTCTGTGACTTTAAAATCTAAACAAGCTAATAGAAGATTGTCTGAAACATAATCAAACTGAATCCTTTTCTTCACTATAAACATGTCCCCATATACAACCTTTTCATGACATTGGTTCACTGTAAACCCATCTTTACTTGACTTTGAATGAAGTTTCTTAGTTTCACTCCCAATACTTCTCACTTCTTAATTATTTGTATGAAATTTACTCCATTTGAAAAACTAGTTTTGTAAGAAGTTTTTGGCGAGTAGTGGTTTCACCATTGAAGTAATTAAAAACACTTAAATATTTAAACAATAAATTTTTAAGTAAACAATATATAATTAATAGAAATAAAAAGTTTTCTACTGTAGACTCCTCTATTATGGATATGAAAACATTATGCTGTAATGAAACTAAGAATTGAGAAATGGGTAAACAGATCTTACCTTGAAATCACTCTCAAGTGCATATTTAGACTTAATTGTAGGCTTGGTTTCTTTTTTTAAATTATAGGCAAAATACCCAACCTTTTGTTGTCTGTCATCTGTCATGTAATAGATATGCTTGTGATAGCTTTATGTTGGCATGACTAAACACCAACTTGCAGTTACGAGTGAGTATGCAGAAGGTGTTGAGGAGTCACACTCAAAATAGATTAACAGAGGTTATGTCACTGCTACATTGTAGCAACACTTTTCATCAGATCATTGAAGTTATGTGACATTGGGTCTGCTGAGTAGTTGGATGGGTGACCATCTTTTACATTCAGATGATGTAGTGACCCATGGTGTTGATCTTGCATAAAACTGTAGGTCCCTAGTCCCTGCCACATGCCTTTTGCCATTATATAGGTGATTAAAAGAAAATATGAATTAGTTTAGACTGCAGACTGTAACAAGAATTCATTTTACATATGTTTAAATGGCACAAACATGTAAGGCTACTGAAGTACACTAATCCCTCTCTATTTTATCTGTAGGAAACCTTCTGTGATGGCACAATTGTGTGTAATGGAGAATATTTTCCTGTACATAGAGTTGTATTGTCCAGCTGCAGTGAATACTTTGAAGAAATCTTTGAAAGGACACCCTGTAGACACCCATTCATTGTATTAAAAGATGTTGATATTGAAGACTTTAAAGGTCTTCTAGATTTTATGTACAAGGGAGAAGTTAATATTCCACAAGACAGGTTGTCATTCTTCATCAAAGCGGGAGAGGCACTTAAAATTAAAGAGTTAGCAGTTTCAGATAAATTAAATAATGCAGAACAGAAAAAATCATTCTCATCTGGTGGACAAACATGTGGTGTCACTGGTAAGAGTAGAAGTCACCATGACAAAAGTTTCCCAAGTACCAGTAATGAATTGCCCCCTTCAAGTGAATCAGGAAGTGTGGATTCTCAATCTGAAGATCACTCATCTTGGGATGGACATTCTCCATTTAACTCTTGGAATGATTCACCAGAGGAGAGAAAGAGACGATTCATTTCACCAAGTCATCAGCCACCAAAGAGGAGCAGAAGATTAAAGGAAAAACAATTTAGGAAAACTGTTTCTAATGATCAGGATTTTCCTGATGCAGATAATAAAAATGACAGAGTAAGACAGGGAAATGAATATAAGGAAAACAGTCATGAAAATCTAGAAAAATTTATTGAAGGGTTTGAAGAAACTTCTTTATCAAATAATGTAAGTAACTCCTTTCAAACATAAGAAATTGTAATGCATGAAGTAAGGAATTATTTGAATGGTTTATTTTTGTTTGGAATTTCATGATTATTTTCATTTAATGTTGAGTGTGTAACAGTAGTGCTTAAAACCAAACGGAATCAGGTTTTTTATTACAGTAACTTTTTCTTTTCTGTATCTAGGAAGATGTTGCAGGAGTTAAAATGGAAGATTTCATTGTTGAGCCAGTTGATGTATTAATTACTGAAAGTGCACCAGAACTAAAAAGTAAACCACATTTAGATTCCTCAGGAGCTTGCAATTCCTCACCAGTTACATCTGAGACATTGGAATCAACAAAATATATCCCAGTTAATCAGGTAAAATGGCGTAAGAGCCTTCTCTTTCTACATATAACCTTTAATTCTATAATAAACTTCTCTTATTGTAGGAAAGCTCAAGAACTTTGGTGAGCAATGAATTGATTTTTCAGAGGAACTCTTCAATATAATTAATACTAACATGTGTCACATAAGTCATTTGAATGCTAAAAAGTGATGGTAAGGAAAGAAAATGTAAGCACAAGTGCTCAAAGTAGAAAATCAAATCTAGTAAAGTTTTTGAAGAAAGCTTCATCTAAAGCATCTCCATAAAACTGAATGTGTAGCTACTATAGATCATGATAATATTATTGATTTAATGTTGTTATTTTGTGCATTGACAATGCTTTTTTACAAAAGTGTAGCAGAGTTTTTGGTAGTTTCAAAAAATAAGTAAAATTCATATGTATTGGCATTTGGCAGTAGGATTATTGTTACTGAAGGTTTCCTTTTTATAGGAAGTCATTAAAACTGAGGTGGAAGAATTCATTAGTCAATCAGCTGCTCTGTTCGTTAGGTCTACTGGAGATACGTGCGAAGGAACTTCATATTTTAGGGATACATCAGACCTTGGAAGAGAACCATCTTTAAGCTCATTAACTGGTTATGATTCCTATTCATCAGTACCCAAAACTTTGGAATCAGTAGTTAATAGCCCAAACAGTCAGGTAAAACAATTTAGAGTTGCATTTAAATTTGATTTCTTTGTAGCTATAAGCCAAATTTGGAAGTTAATAGGCATAGCTTGAACATAAGAAACATAAAGGTAACTCAAATTCACCAGGTCCTTACTAGGCTATCCATGTACAAAATAAGAATCCAACCACTCTAAATATATACCATACAAAGAACCCCAGCTCTTTACAAGGTTTCCCTCAAATCATTCTCTCATCCATGAGATTGTCATCCAAGTTCATGCAAAACCCCAGTTATTTACAAAGTTCCCATTCTTAGCTAGACATAAATTGATTATAATTATATGAACAAGTCATAGATTGATCTTAATTATATATCCATCTATTAGATTCACTACAAACAAAACTTAACCTTACTATTATTGATGAGATTTCTCTTTGATTAAACACATTATCAAATCACTTTTTAAAACCATCCAAAGTATTTATATTAAAAAATCAGCCACCCTGAAACTGATGAAATATTTATGTAAATGTAATCTACACACAAGTATCCCCAATTTCTTTTGTTGTGACCCCCTGGTTCTGCTGTCAGTTTCTAATAAAAAGAATTTCTTTACATCTACCCTTATCCATGCCTGCAAACAATTTGTATAATTCAATCATATCACCCTTAATACACCTTTTAATAGAGAAAATCCTAATTCCTGTAGTTTATCCTGGTAATCCCCCCCCCCCTTCTTTCAAACCAGGGACAAGTTTATTGCTCTACACTGAACACCTTCCAACATACTATATCTATATCCTGCCTGAAAATGGGGAGACTGATTGTATACAATATTCTAGATGTGGCCTAACATATGAATTGTAAAGTTCAGTTATTACCTCTTTGCATTTCTATTTATAATGCCCAACATTTTATTAGCTTTGTCTAGCTTCAAGGTATTGCCTTGAAGATTTAAGATTTTTAGTAATAATTACTCCTAGATCTTTTTCCTCTTCTATAGCCTCCAATCAATTTCCACCCATTTCATACCCAAATTCTCTATTGTTTCCTCCTATAATTTCTGACAGTTAAACCGCATTTGCCATTTCTCTGCCCAGGCTGCAAGTTTTTAAAAATCTTTCTCTAACCTATAGTTACCTTCTACCCTTTTGACCACTCCAGCTATCTTGTATAAAAAATTGAACCCAGGCAACAAAGCCACTTTAGGATCAATCACTGATACTCTCTAAAAATTCTGTAGAGATAACTGACCAGAATCAGTTGTGACAATGAGAAATTAATTTGCTATTTGAAAAATTCCATATATTCTTAAGCAAACATAGTTTATTTGTTTCATTGTTATCAGCTTCCATTTAGAATTATATGTACCATATATATACTGGCATGCAAAAATATGGGGACACTGAAAGTACAATGGTACTTTAACAAATTTTTTTTTTTTTTTTTTCAAAACTTTATTCAAAAATGAGTACAAGTGATAGAGTTTTAAAATTTTTAGATATTTATGACATTAATATATTTACAGTACTCTCATCTGAAAATGCCCTTGGAAGCATAGAGGCTTTTTAGGCAGAATTAATGGTATTTAGTTTATTTATTACATAAAAATAGTGAAAGTGGCAAGTAATAGTAATAGTGACAACAAAAATAATAATAATAGCAATAATAATAATAAGTACATTATAAAATTTACAAAATGTTACACAATTTTAAATTAAATGATTTATTATATATTTAGTAGGAAATAAATGCTGCTTAATAAAAAAACTATATAAAAAAGAATAGATTATGAAATTAAAGTGCTTATTGAAATTAGCATATTTCAAGTAGTTGATTACAGAATTGATTACTATGGTGAAAATAGTACTGTAGTAGTGAACTTGTACATCAGTAGGAGCTAATGAAGTGCTTTTTTTTTTAGTGATTTGCAAAATACATTTAGTGATGAAAATTGCCTGATATGCATGGGAATTGCATTCTATACATCTGGTCCCCCCTGCTGGTGGCCACCTTGTCGTGGTGGGTGGGCTTCCCATGTTGACCTAGTGGGCTACATCAGTGAGGGCTTAGCCCCCAGAAGGGTCTATAAAAAAACTACAGGGTGAGCAAAAAGTACCTGTACCTGCACTGTGTTGGAAGTGGACAGGTGCACAGGGATTTTTTGCTCACCCTGTATGTAGGGTTATGGTTTATTGCCATCACCTTCATTCATTAGAAATTTCCAGCAGATATCAGTGGAGAGTTAATGACAAAAACCCTACTTTTTTTTGTTAAAAAGTTATGTTTGTGGAGGTCTTCGAAGGACCTCATTAAGTAGTGTTTTTTTTAGTTAATGTTGAATTTATTTGCCTTTGGTATTTTAGCACTGCCTAATAATAAGGAAGGAAATTACCATACCTTATTTCATTGGGCCTCGCTTCTGATTGTAGGATGCACGGCTCTCTTTTGATGTCAGTGATGGAGTTGCACAATGAGTTTATTCGGTTTAATTAGTATAGGCAATCACTATATTTAAATACCAGGGCTGTGATGAGTACAGACTGCATGAGTACAAGTATGAGTACTTCAGATTTATATGAGTAAAGTATCAGTACGAGTACTAGGTGTTTTGTCTGAGTACGAGTACTGGTACTTGTAGAAAAGTACTCATGAGTACATTCATTTCCAGAGTCTGAAATATGACCTGAAATGCTAAATGCAACCTCCTCCATCCCCTTTTTTCCAAATTTATTAGAAAAAGATTACAAATTTATTCAATATCTATTTAAGGTAAAATTTACAAAAAGTGCACTCTGCAAAATTGATTATGTAGGTGGCTGTGGTACACACTGTAATTTATGTAGATAGTCAATGACACAGTTTATGTAATGTTTATTAATCACACAGTCCAAGAGACATGAGGTAAACGCGAAGCAACACTCACCACTACAATCACCCACACACCACTCACTGCTCACCACTCAAATTCTAAATTATTTCATATAAATATCTACAATTGCAAATTTAAATTCAAAATTAATAATTCAATTCCAAATTTAAATTAAAAATTTAAATTCAGAATTATTTAAAATAAATTACATTAAATAACATAGGCCTAATTGATTTTAATGAGTAATTTACTCCTACCAGCTTTAGTAGTTAATGTTACACGTTACATCTAACAAGCATAATATCTTGGAAAGTTGTATCCTTCAAAGAACATGTATTTGGACAGAAGATGTTCCCTGCAATACTGAATAGTCTCTCCACAGGGGCAGAAGAAGCTGGAACACTAAGGTATTTATTTGCCAGGAGAGCAAGCCTTGGAAACACTACTTGCTCTTCTTTCCAGTAGAGCAATGGGTCACTTTTGTGATCTATGCATGGCCTCTCTAAGTATTTTGTTACCTCATCGCACACAGGCACTGAGGATTTGCTTTGAGCAGTTTCTTCATTATTATCCATGAAGTCAAAAATGCTTGGTCCAGGATTTGCTTTCATTAGCTTTTGTTTTTTGGGTGGATTATCATCAACTGTCATATTTATTGCTGATACTTTTGCAATTAATGCTCTTTTGTTAGAGTTAAGCTGCTCTGTATCACGGCACTATCAAAGTTTAAATTTGGGATCAAGCATGGCAGCAAATATATAAACATTATTAAATTCATATTGAGTCAGCCTTTTGTCAACAAAGAGCAGTCATCATGTTGCAATTGTATGCTGCATTCAGAGTGCTTAATTTGTGTTTCAACCCTTTGATTGATGGTATCACTAGACTTGCGCTCACAGATTTTTCTTTTGCACACACAGTGTTACTTCCTCAAAAGGCTGGAGAATCTCTCACATTTCTTGTAATACTGTTCTTTCATAGCTTGTGATTTTCACTGTCTCCAGTTTGTTTAATTTATCTTCTGAAATATTCAAAACTGATTTAATCATTGAGAGTTGTGAATTCCAACTTGTCAAGTTTGCTGGCTGCAGCCTTTTTTCTTGTTCTAACAGGTTTGTTGCCAATGTAGATTTTCGAACAAAAGCAACAAGCTTAGAAATTCTGTCAATATTTCTTGTAAGAGCAGGAGATGCATGAGCTAAGCCATCTTTAACTGCAAGCTGAATTGTGTGGGCAAAATATGGTTGATGCTGTGGAAGGTGGTGGAAGATTTCAAATTCTTAGAAATCTTCTGGAAGTGTATCCATTTCACTATCACTAATTTCACAGTCAGAGTCTAAGTCTTCATCTGACTGATCTTGACCTTCATTTTCAAAGTTTTGTAAGCATACTTTGAAAGCTTTGGTGATGTTGGCAGCATTGTCAGTAACAATATTGGTTACTTTAGTACCTTATTAAACTGGTCCACTATCTCTGAATATTGTTGATGAATGTGTTCTGCTGTGTGCTGACCTTTGAATCTTCTGCAAGCCAGCATGAATGACTTCATAGTCCAGTTTATTATGCTGTGTCCCATCACACCAATAAACCCTTTGATCTGGCGATTGGACCATAAATCAATAGTCAGGCATACACATGTTCTGCACTTTCCAAAATTTCTTTTACTGATGCCTCTATTGAACATTTTTTGGCCACTAAATTTTGATACAGGAAATTTGCAGTTTGGTATGGCAAACTTAGGGTCAGCTATGTTTATGAGTTTTTGGAATCTTGGACAAGTTTCCTACTAGTGTAAAAGGTAGAAGGTCTCCAGCAATCATTTCAACTATAGCATCAGTCATACATTTTGGTTTGGATGACTTGCACCATACTTTGTGGGCAGGTCCGGCGCCAGCCTATTTGGCACCCTTAGCAGGACTGCAGCTGGTGCCCCCACCCGCCTCCCACTTCACGATTGGGTTTGCCCACAAAGTAATCAAGGTACCATATTGAAGAACTATTTGCCTTACACTGATCTATTTTAATTTGCTAATACATACATTTATTATAAAATTATAAAATCATTTCATAGTTCAAGAAAGTGTCATGACCAATCAAAACAGTGAGTAAAGCGAGGCATATGTAGTAACAAATCAGAATGCTCAAAAGTGCTAAAATATGCATGCAAAAAGGACATATCTACTGTTTTTTCCAAGCAAGAAGGGCATATGTCACATAAAAACAGTTATTCACTTATTGACGACTCCCGGAACTCATATTAAGCTGTAAATAAGCCGAGTCGCTTATTGATGACTCCCGTCTGTGTGCGCAACATTTTTAAATCGCTTATTTACGACTCCCGTCCCTAAAGGGTTAAAGGTCGTGATAGTGAAAGTTCTATAATGACCCAATAAGATGAATAAGTTAATTATGTAAATATCAGTCAAGCTAAACTGGTGTACATACGTCATACAACCTTTCATCATTTGTCTATGCTTCTCATTCCTTCATTATTTTTTTCATGTTGTTCTTACATAATACTATCAGACGTGCACAGGGCGGGAGGCGCTGGCGCCCCCCAGATCTTTGGCGCCCTTAGCATTTACTAACCTCGCCTAATGGAAGTGGCGGCCCTGTTTGTGGGTGATGAAATGAAAAAATCAAGGCTCAGGCATTCATTTGAAGATTTAGCCATTGTTTTCCCTTTTGCTGCTGTGATGTCAACTGAAGGATGCTTTTTCTGAAAATCATATAATAATAATCAATAACAATATATATAGAACTTCATTTGATCCTTATTTTAAATGCTAAAGTAAATGACAACACTTACCTTCATGTGTTTGATGAAAGTGGATGTTATTTTCATATTCCCTGATATGAAAGTGTCACAGTATTTGCATCTTGCTCGTACATCCCCTGATGACTTGGAGGGAATTTCAAAATGATTTAATATTTTTGCCATATCTAATTACATTTCTGAAAACATAAAAATTTGTGAAGTACTGTACTTGTAAACTACTCACAAGTACAAGTACTTGAATTTTAAAATTTATGAGTACAAGTACTTCGAAAGTGATACTTATGAGTAATAAGTACAAGTACTGAGTATGAGTATCCTAGCCCTGTTAAATACTTGAAGGAATAGGCCTATCCTTTTGAGTTATTAGGTTTATATTATTTGGTATTCACTCAGAACTTATAGGAAGATTAAGTATGTCTCCCTTGCTTAAAGCTTTGCTGTAACTAAGCAGCTCTGATGAGCTAATATAAATTTCTTTTTAGGAATTCGCTGACTTTACAAAGTCCCCAAACCTTCTGTCAAAGTAATTTTCATGAGTCAGTAATGGAAATTTTTTATACAAAATTCATTTTTCTTCTTGTTAACCAGGCTCAATTCCTACATATGGGATACTATGTATGGCAATTAATTTAATTCCCAATAGGCTATGTCGCCAATCCTGAGGCAATTTTGTATATGTTTAATTCAATGAGTTAATAATTTATATTTAATTAAGAAATAAAGGTACCATATATGAATACCATATTGTAGGCATGTATAGTTTTTCTATATACTGGGAGGCTTGAAGGAAAAATTTGTGTTATATATTAATTTTTTTTTAAATGTTTCTCAAATCATATGAAATGAGTTAAAAAGAATGAATTAGGAACATACTGTAGAGAGAGAGAGGTTACTCAAGACCTATTTAAATATAAAAGTTCAAGAGGCCAACTTCTCAGGTTCAGTTAAAGTTATGTCAATCAGATGGAATCCCCTTAGGTATAGGAAATTAATGGAATTAAAGTAAAATTATTAAGCATTTTAATTTTGCTCATAATTTGTGTAAGTTTTATAAGTCACCAGTCTTAATTTTTTCTTGTAAGAGTTTTCTGGCTTTTAAAGCGGTCTTTCTTTGAGGCCTGTCTGGTTTAGTCTGAGTTACATCAGGTACTGTACATTGAGAGATTTCTCATCAATAGTATCCTGATCTATCCTTTGGGGCAATGGTTCTAACTTAGCCCCACATTCCAAAGGATATAGTAATGTGATATCTCTGGTGGTTTCATCAATTGTGGGCTACATTGTAGCCAGTGTCGTAACACCGCTCCCCATTGATCAGCGAAGTTAAGCAACATTTGGTCTGGGTAGTAGTCGGATGGGAGACCATCCACTGTGTCCAGACTATGTAGTGACCTGTGGTTCGGATCCCACGTAAAGCTGTAGGTCCCCTCCGTTATATGATGACCTTAGATGTTGCAAAGGAGGTTAAACAAAGCCAATAATTATTTCACCAGTTGCTGTTTTCAGTTTTACAACCCTGGTAACTTCATCTTCACCATTTTTCAGCTCTAAGACTTTTCCCATTGTCCAATATTGTCTCGGAGTCTTGTCATGTATCAACACAATATCCCCAATTTTGACTGAATCATTCCAATTTTGTTTTGTCAATTGTTTGTCTTTCTTTAAGACTTGTTAAGTATTCTTCTCTCCATTTTGTTATAAACTGAGTTTTGATTTGTGTCAAATGTTGGTATTTTGTATTGAGTTCTTTGTGTCCTACCACCCAATCTAGAATTTAGGGTGGAGTGAAGAAATCAAAAGTGCCCAGATCAAAATTGAGGGGGTCTAGATAGTTGTCTTTTGTCCAGGATTAAACTTTAAAACTGATTTTGGGTGGTTGCATACAAAACTGTGACTGCTACTGGCGAATTTATACAAATTGTATATACACATCACCAAAATTTTGAACCCAGTGACCTATCTCGAGTTCTGGACATGATAGGAAGACAATTTAAAAACTGTTTATGATGTATTTTTTACCTCTGATGAAGTAGATTAAAACATTATTTGCAGAGGGCTGCAGGGTCAATAATGCATCAAAAAATCCATATTTTGTCATTTTTGCTCAAAAAATGCCATCTTTTGGCCCTTTTTCTCCAAATATTTTGTTTTTTATTTGAAATTATATTTTAGATTTTTCTTTTCAGGTTGAATTTATAGAATTGATAACTACATGTATTTTGATAACCTTATTGCCAAAAAATACTGCATAGTAGGATGTTAAGACGCAGTGACAGTTAAAATTCTTGATGGAGGTCACAGATTTTCAAGCACAGACTTATTCCCCAATGGAAAGCTTCCTCTTGGTAAAGATGTCATCCACTGTGTAATGGCAAGAGAACTGGACAAGCAGCTGATATGGTTACACTAATTCTGATTGAGCACTGGATTTGGTGCAATGTCTATCCAATTTCACGCCCCAGTGTCACCAGCAAGATTCAGGATCTAGTCAAAGAATTTTCAGGGTAAGACTCAAATTTTCAGTCCCTTATAAAAAAGATTTAAAATATGCCATACACTTGTAAATTTTGTAGTTACATTTATTTGTTTGTGAGAGTAATTTTATTAACAATCATGTGATTCAGTGATTTGCAAATCATAAGAATGATCGGTAATAAATTCTGTTTTGACTAGAATTTAACTTAGGGTTTATAATTGAAATTTGCATTAACAACATTAAAGTTTTGGTAATTTGGTAGGTTTGATAATATCCAAAAAAGAAACATGGTGACAAGTTCCAGTGTGATCTTTCTTTCTTCATTGAAAAAATTTCCAAGTTTGACATCTTCTGTGAGGACTTTTATGATATGCTCCAAAGGATCCTGAAATTTCCTCACATGAAGGAAGCCAGGGAGATAGCCCTAAAAACCCTCTACCAAAATGCATACTATGCTTACCCTGAGAATGTATTAATTGCCATGCTTGCTGATTTAGACCCACAAATCCACAACATTGCAGTTAACAAGGTATGGTACTTTTGGTCAGAGGGAATGAATCAGTTGAAACAGTGATAGACAATGACTTCGAAGGTGGTGACTTGATAGTTGATTCAGATGAGGATAGTGAAGTCCCAGAATTATAGCTTGACTTGAATGTTGTGAGAGATGGTAGTGTCAGGAGATTCATGGTGCCTAAAATCAATAACAAAGCTCGAGGGTACCAGTATCTCAAAATGATAAACTTAAATTCACCTGACATTCATGAGCCCCCTATTATAGCATCTCTAACCAATGAAGAACTCATAAACATAAGAAAGGAAGCACTAAAACTCAACCAGCCTCAACTGTGGTACGATTTGATCATCATCATGGCATTATTTGACAAAAGATAAAATCAAGAAAACTGATGAAAGTGTTCAAAACAAAAATACAATATTCTGAAGCTGTTTAGATGATTATTTTTTATTACTTTGTTTAATGAGTGAACTTCAGATTAATCTTAAGTTGATTTGTAATATTTTCAGTAGAAAATTGTACATATTTACCACAAATTGTCCAAAATATTTGAAAAAAAAAAAAAAGGCTGAAAATTGCAATTTTTGGCCAAAAATAATTAAATATGGATTTTTTGTTGCATTATTGAGCCTGCAGCCCTCTGCAAATGTTTTGTATAAATTGGCCAGTAGCAGTCAGTTTTGTATGCAACCACCCAAAATCGGTTTTAAAGTTTAATCCTGGACAAAAGACAACTATCTAGACCCCCTCAATTTTGATCCTGGCACTTTTGATTTTTTTACTCCACCCTATTCTGGATCATCTGTACTGTCATGTTCATATTCTCCCAAATAAGTTAATGGTCTGTTGTTGATAACATTTTCAATTTCTGTCAGAATAGTCATGAGTTCAAAAAGTTGTAGATGTTTGGTCCCAATAGTTTTTTTAAAGCAATTCTTTACAGTCTGTATGTTTCTTTCCCAAATGGAACCATACCATGGTGAATTAACAGGAATGTACTTCCAGGTTATATTGTGTTTGATTAAGCAAGTTTGTACTGTTTCACTGTCACAAATCTGATGAATAATTCTTTCACCAGATTTGAAGTATGTGGCATTGTCTGACCATATAGTTTTGGGTACAGAATTGTGTGCACAAAATTGTCTGAAAACAGCAATAAAAGCTCCTGCTGTCAGATCTTCTATGTCTAGATATATGGCACGTGTTGCAGCACAGGTGAAGAGTACAATGTATTGTACACTTTGTATTCCTTTGAATCCATTTTGTCTCCAAAACTCACATTCACCACTCCAGTGTAGTCAATACCCGTGGTTTCAAATGGCTGAGTAAATGTTACTCATTCCACAGGTAGGTCTGGAGGGCTTGGGGTCTTAAAGGGTCATGAATGGATACATTTGTAAGGAATGTACCATATGTGTTTAAAAATTTCTTTGTTGCAGTTCTACCCTTTGGTACCCATTAAGTTTTTCTTATCTCTGTCAGGGTTTGAAGGACCCCCATGTGGTATATTTTGTTGTGGGTATCCCTGGATGATGAGATTTGTGAAGTGATTCCTCCTTGGTAGAAGAATTGGGTGCTTAGAGTTGTAAGTCATAGTTGACTTGAGTTTTTCTTTACACCTTATCAGACCCTCTGTATCCAGGTACAGATTTAGATCCATGACAAGTGAAAGAATGCCTTTGTTTAATGTTTTACTGGACCTAAGATACTTCAGCTCCTCGTTGAATTCTGAAGCTTGTATTTGTTTGAGCCAGTATTTCATTGCAGACAAACTTGCAGCAATAGACTGTAATTCTCAAGAGTTTGTTGAGATCTGAATAATGTTTATAGTTAAAAATAGGTTTGTCCTCAGTGATCTTTTCAGTTGTAGAGTTGAGTATTAGGTTAACTACTATGGCTGATCAAAGATCCTCACATTTAGCCATTCAGGCCCTTCATACCAAACTTTGTTTGCTTTCAACAGTTTGTAAGAGAGCCCTCTTGTCAAAAAGTTTGCAGGATTCTGTTTTGTTTGTATGTACCTAAATTTGATACCAAGGGATGTGTTTGCAGTTTTGATTTCTGTTAGTCTGTTCTTCATAAATATGTTTTTGCAAGAAGTTGTATCTGTGTTTGTCATCCATGTTAGACAAATTTGACTGTCTGTCCATAAGTAAATGTCTGTTATGTCAACTTCTTTATAACTTGTGAGAGAAAGTCTGCTGTTTTGACTCCCAATGAGACAGCCAATAATTCAAGTTGTGGTGCAGTTTTCTTTTGGCTTAAGGGTGCCACTTTTGCCTTTGAATAAACCAAGTTACTTTCATTTTCACTTGTTAAATAGGCCCAACACCCATAAGCTTGTGTACTGGCATCTGTAAAAATGTGTAGGGTTTGGGGTTTCAATCTGTAACCAGCACATATTGGTATGTAGATGTTTTGAACTTTGTTTAAGTCTGTGGCCAATTTTTTCCAATGAAGTTGGTCTTCCACTGAAAGTGGTTTATCCCAATCAATTTTCTGTTTCCATAAATCCTGCAAAAGGATTTTGGATCTTAAGGTTGCTGGTAAATATGATCCAATGGAGTCAAAAATTTTGGTTGATTCTGAAAGGACTTTTTTTTGTACTGCCATTTGGATTTAAATTATAACTCTTTGTACAAAGAGTGTCATTGTGTTTGGAATTCTGTTTTAAAAGCAGTTAGGTTCAGTGTTCCCTTTGTTGTCTTTTGTTATCTGTTCATTTAATTTAGGAGAATTAGAAACCCATTCTCTCAGTCCAAAATTTCCTTGTTTCATTATGGGTTGTGACATTTTGTAAATTTCAAGCAGTTCCTCTTCATTTACAGTGGAACCAATGAAGTTATCTATGTAAAAGTTTTGTTTTAAAAGCTGAACTGTTAAGTTATCTTGAAATAAGCTTAGGTGGTTTTTAATTGTTAGAGCAAGAATACTTGGAGAACAATTTGCTCCAAAAATAATTACTTTAAATTTGTAGGTTTTGAAACCTTTGTTAATGTCATGTGGATCATTAAACCACAAAAACCTGGGATGATTTTTATCATACTCAAGCTTCAAATTTATACAGAGGAATGCTTTTTCTATGTCACTACTGCATAATTGTCTAAATGGAAACAAAGGAGAATTTGTACAAGATTTGGGCCTTCCATGAGACAATCATTTAAACTAACAGAATTTGTGTCCTTTAGAACTACAATTGTATACTCTTAAAAGACTGTCATTTTTAAGTTTTCTGTAATTTTTATACAGATGTGCCTCAGCTACTTTCAAATTGTTCATTATTTCTGGACAAGGTGTTTTCCAAGGTAGCTCCACATAGTATTGATTGTGTCTGTGTTGTATTCTTAAGTTGTTCTGTCATCAATTGGTCTTCATGTGTAATTGTACTGTCCTTTATGCCAACTGATTCTAATAGTCACTAATAGAAACTGATAAAATATTGTAGTTAAAAAGTTACAACTGCAATAATAATGATTGAAGTTAAAGTAATTAGTGGTACAGGTATAATGGGACTACTTTCAAGAAAGGTAGCAAGCTTTATATCAATAGTCACTGCATTTTTTTAAGAGTTCTGAAAATTACCATTGAGCGCCACCTCTATGTCCAGATGAAAATAAACTTATTTCAGGTTCTCAGCATACTTATCAGTCAGGAAAATCTTATTTAACAAATAATTTAACATTTTTGAAATATGTCAGGTTGACAGAGGGGCAGGATAGTTGTCTTATCCTGCTAGATTGCTAAATATTGACTGAATTATATTTAAAATAAGAAAATTGACACATTTATTTCAAAATTTTAATTAGAAAAACAGAATAAGCATCCCTAAGGATTTATAAAAACTTTTGCCAATTGTGGTGAATGAATAATAGCATTTCACCTTGAGGCAATAATCTAGATTGTTTCTCTTCAAAGATGTTTCCATATTCTGAGTACATTCTCTCAGAGAAAAACAGATGATGCTGGAGTTGAAAGAAGTTTGGAGGCAAGATATCTCAGAAGAGGGAATTTATCTTCTTCTCTCCAGTACTTCAGAGGACAATGTTGCCACCCTAATAGAGGAAGTTTAATGTTGCAATCAACCTCTTCTGCAGCTTCAACCAAGGACACTGTATCAGGCCTTTTTCTTTTACCTCGGTCTCCTAAAAGGAAAATTAGAAAAGGAATAAAAATTTAAAGTGTTATATACCCGAGTTTCATAGGTACCTAGATCTCAGACAAGCTTCTGGTTATATCATAATCATTTGCCTGGCTGTTCCTGGCTTCTGTAAACTGACTAGTTCATGTCATATATTGGCTATTTATCTAGTAGTTTGTACTATAGTAAAAGCTAATATTTATATTACCTGTCATGTTAGTTCCTGGTACTTCTGAGAGAGATTCATGTGCAATTTCTAGGAAGCAAGCACTAAAGAGATCTTCATTCTCCCTTGGTTTCTTGGACCTTGGTGATGAGCCAGTTGAACTCTCTCCACTGCTACTACAGCTTACTCTAATCTCTTTCAATAGTTCAAGTTGCTCTCTTTGATTGTTTACTACTACTTCTAGAGGCCACGCTCTTCCTTGTTCCCTCTGATCAACAGAAAGAAATTTCATCTTGAAACGAGGGTCAACTGCTGTTGCTAAAACATACATACGATTCTTCATGATGTTGAGACCATTCTTGGAAAAGAAGCATGTTTGGAGTGGTTAGAAGTTCTTGCTTTGTTGTCTGTACTCCTTGGTCTCCTTTATTAACTTTAGATAAAAATCTTTCCAATGTGCAAATATTTGGAATTACCACAGATAGAGTGCAAAATTCTGAGCTCATTTCTTGTGTGAGCCTAAAGAAAGGCTGTAAGAGTTTTACTAGGCATCTTATTATTTGCCACTTGTAAGATGAAATGTTAGGGAGTTCATTGTGGTCAGCTAAACACAGTTGAATAGCTCTCTTTAATTTCAGTAACTGATCTAACATGAGGTAGGCACTATTCCAACGTGTTGCAACATCTTGGACAAGGAGGAGTGCTGGTGTCCTTGTTCCTTCTGAATTGTCTTGAATTCAGTGCATGCCAAAGCTGAATGATTAAAGTGGGAAGCTAATCTGCGACTTTTTGCAAGACTGTCTTTTATGCTCCTTTGAGACAAGACTGTATCATTAACCACTAGTAGGAGGTGAATTGTACAGTGCACAGATTTAATTTCTGTCAAGTCACTTCCTAGTGACATGTTTGTTCCACCATCTTGCACTAAGATATGTCTGAGTTTCACTCAAATTCCAACTCTCCCACATGCTCTGTGACTTTTCAGCAACATTTACTCCTGTATGTGACCCAGGAAAATGAGAGGCATGTAAAACTGCATCTCTATGTATGATTTCTTCCTTTATCCAATGCCCAGAAAGAGAAATAAATATCTCATGAGATGAGGGACATGTCCATTAGGGTGGTCCTTATTTTTGAAGTTTTGAAATGTGTACTGTACTTCCCACTATTCCAATTGATGCTCTCATGGTAGAAACAAATGTGTGCAAAATCTTTTTCCAATTGGGTAATATTTAGGGTGTACTCAGTCAAACCAAAGTTTTCTACTTTTAACTTTAGTCTGCCTATAATTAGAAAATTAGAACTTTCAATTAATCAATGCTAAAATATAGAATGTACATTGGAAAAGCAACATTTTTCTGTATTTATACATATACAAGAGAGTAACAGAGTATGGTACCTAAATGGTGTACGTAATATGGATCTCACAGTCTAACTTATGCACATTTTGATTTAGGACATTCATGTCCTATTTGGTCTTGGTAGCGGATGATGAGGAAATACCCTGAAGGAGTGTGGCTTTTTGGCAATTGGGATAATGCTTGTGGTGTTCTTGGATGACTTGCAGGGTGAACTGAGTCTGCTCCTCATCTTTCATCAGCAAACTGTTGTATTCCTGTATCAGTGTGACCCCTCATTCTGCGGTGTCATTCCCAAAGCAAAGATCTCGGATGACATCCTCTGCTTGCAAATAGCCGGGATTTATCATCCAAGTGTCAGGATCCACTTCCAAGAAGGAATCTGGAAGTGAAAGAATCTGCAAGAACTTCTGCGTGTTAAGCATCACAAAATCATGGAGTCTAATGTTAGGGATCCTGGCCTGGTCCAGAGAGATTCACTTGGGAGGATCCTCCTCTCCCTCACGACTGAGTGCTTCCACCATCGCCCTCTTCTCGGAAGCGTCGATGTCTCGGTCAAAGAAGGCGAGTGTTGCCAGTTGTTCGCTTAGATACCAGCGCTGCCTGCGCAGCTTGTTCAAGGCACCCTTGGCTGCTGGTGAGTCGAGTGACACAAGAAGTTTCAACAGATGCAGATTGCTGGCAGGAGCTGCAGGTGACAGACGGGAGAGGAACCAGGACTTAACATACATTCCAACACCAAAGACACAGAAGTTCTGAAGACCTTGCATCTCTTGCTTTGTCAGCTTGAAGCCAGTATCTCTGAACATGAAGATTTTCAAAGCATAAATCAATCTTGACATGAACCATGCATGGTGGATGGCACCTGGCTTCCTGAATGATACTGCATGTGGTAAATCTCCTCTCCTGAACAGGAGGGTCAACTCCAAGAGTTCGCAGTAATCATCACATTCATGCATCAGTCCAAGTTGACTGATCATGAAATCCTTGCCATCAACAGAAAAATCCAAAAGTGCAGCTGCAACAACTGGATCTTCTACTCCAGGCTTGTAATGAGTGACATCGATATATGACCAGAATGTCTTGAACCATTTGAAAAGGAAGATCTTGGGCCCACTCGATGGTCCCATCGTGATGCTGAATGCTTCTTCAAGAAGAATTTCATGGATGTGATATCTGCACGTCAAGTAGAGAACTTCTGTCTCCAGCAACACACATGCACTGCTCTTCCATCCAGTGTTGCTAGATGTATCAAAGCTGATGGCTTTGATGCAATCCTTGACACCCTACTCAGACACCACCTCGATCATTGCATCTGCCATTGCTTGACCAGTTTCAGAATGCAGCTTTGGAATGCATAGGATTTGCTCAATTCCAGACCCTGAGACAATGATTGCAAGTCCATTGCAATTATGATCTCCTGTTAGATCCTGCATCAGCTTTCCATCCCAATGAAGCACCAGCAGCTTCTAGGGGTTGAACTCAGCCTTGAGCTGGGCTGCTAATTCAGTCCAATGCTTTTGATGATAATGACAAATAGATGATTGATTGATGGTATATTCCTTGGTGTTTAGCCCTGAAGCATGAATGATGGGGGTGATTATCTGCACTGCACGATGGTCACTTGTCTTTGACCAGTCAAGCAATGAGAGAATGGAAGGGCTAAGGATGTTTGTCCTTCCCTATTTCAGAGCCGATAGAGTGACTTCTTTAACTGATTCTTCTCTCTCACAATCATGTGTGTCATCAGGATCGGAAGATGAAGTGGAAGAATCTAAGGCAATGACTTCATCCAAATTGGCTTTCTCTGCAAGCTGTTTGTCCTTGAACACAAGCTGAGTTCTTCGTTTTATTGCTTGGGCTCTCTCCTTCAACAAAGAAACATCACCTCCAGCCATGACCCCTTCTCATGCTGTGCCAATAAGAATTCCTTGTCTTCCGGGATTTTCATCATTATCAAGGCATTGGAATGGGCCACATCAAACATGTCATTAAATGTTTCCTTGAAGGCTTCCTCATTAGCCACTTGGGTCGCTGTCCTCCTGGCTTTGTTCTTTTTTGGTCCTTCCCACTTCACCAATTCCTTAAGCTGTTTGACTGCATGGTCAATGCGATGAATCAGAATTCGGGCTCTGTCCCAGAACATCTGCACCTCCTTCAGCATGCAGACAGCAGCCTCATGTTTGGTGTTCGATGTCTTCAGTTTGTGGAAGTAAAACCTGAGAACATCGCCAATACAGGGTAACTTTGTGCCAGTGAGATCTTCCCTGGTTGAACTAAGCAAGAACACATCAGTCTTGCTGCAAGTAGAAGTTGCCATACTTGCAGAAACAAAAGAAATGTGTCAGTAAATGGTATTACCATGTAATACAAATTAAGTGCATATAACAGCAAAATAGAAGTGGGTTGAGCATACCCTAAATATTCACCAATTGCCAAAGTTTTTGGTAGGATTTAATATTTATAGAGGGAGTACAAGATAGGATGGTGGGAAGTGGAAAATTCTGAAGTTCATTTTTTAAGGTAATATAAGGACCACCCTAATGTCCATATATCAGAAGTGAAACTAACAGACTTAGCCTTTGCAAGTTCAGCAGTAACAGTCTCCCTCAGGTTATAGTTTTGGGATGATAATTTTCAGAGAAAAAGTGACGACTAGGAATCAAATACCGAGGCTGTAGATGGGCCATTAGCCCAATAAATCCATCATCTTCTGTCATGGTAAATGGCTGATTAATTATCCAGTGCCATCATTAGTCCAATCTTCTTATGAATTTCTTTAGCCCTTGAGTCATTTATGTCCCACACTTTCTTTGATGCAAAGCTTTCTTCTAGGGATAACTGTTTATTCATTTCAGCTATCTTTTTTTCCTTTGCTGAAGATGGCAAAGAAGTTGACAGTCCTGCTTCTGTAATTTCTTTGCCCTTTTTGCTAAGTTCTTTGGCTTCATTATATTGTTTGGAATTAAATTTTCTGCCATGATTGTGAAGTGGAGTTGTACTAAAAGACTTTTGCCCTTTTCCCTCAGTTCCTCTCCACAGGGGCATAACTAACCGGGGGGACAGGGGGAACATGTCCCCCCCCCCCAACTTTTGATCTAAGTTAGCTTATGTCAAGGAAAATATTTAGTTCTTGAAATAATCTATGATGAGTAAATCTTTAATTATATTAGTCCTGTTAGTATGCTGGAAAGTATTACTGATTCAGTACTAATACTGCAGTGATAGATACTTTAATGAGACATCTAGTTATTTTTTACTTTAATTAGGCTATTGCATATATTGTTTTCCTTTAATGTTAAGTATATACTTGATATACATAAGATAGTTGTGAAAATGCTTATTTGATTTTCCTATTACTATCATAAATATAGATCATTCTCTAAATCAGTGGTTCCCAAACCCGGGGTCGCGACCCCAAATGGGGTTGCAAGCCTCATCACAAAGGGTCGCAGGGAGCCAATGTGGTCGATGGGGTCGCAAGTGTCTTTGCAATGACAATGAGGCAAGGGTGAATTTTGATATCTATGATGACGTAGAAAAGTTCTGGATTACTTTAGCAGAGAGACATTCGACTGTTAAAAATCGAGCTGTCAAAGTTCTGGTACAATTTGGAACCACCTATATCTGTGAGGCAGCTTTCTCGTCAATGGTATTTATGAAAAATGAGTACCGTAACCGTATTTCAAACATCAACTTAGAAAATTGTATGCTATGTTCCTTAACCTCATATACCCCCAGGTACAAAAAATTAATCAAATCATAATGTACACATGTCAGATATGAAATATGCCACTGTTATAGCATATCAGACATATGATAGAGTAGGAACTTAGAATATTGATTGATATGTTGTTTTATATTACATATTAAACATGAGAGAGTTGTAAATAGTTTCTGACAATGTTTACTTTTACACTCTTGAGTTATGTAATACATTTCCTTATTTGTTTTTACAGTTAAATAAATACGTATAAAAATATGTGTCTATTTATTTTAAGATTCTTCCTCACTAGATAAAATTTTATATATATATATATATATATATATATTATATATATATATATATATATATATATACTTGTTCTTCGTAATGACTTGGGGTCGCACTGGATAGGCAACAGCACTAGAAGGGGTCGCACTGGAAAATGCTTGGGAACCCCTGCTCTAAATCATAGTATTTTAAGAGCATCATTTTGGTTGCAAACACATTACGTACAGGATAGCAGCACAGAAATTCATTGCAGGATTTTTCATCATTATAGTTGTCCTCCCCAACTTTTGGAAGCTAGTTACGCTCTTGCCTCTCCGTATTGACTTTTGACATATTTACATTGTGCCACAGTGTCAGAAGGATCTTCAATGTTTAATAGTTTCCATATAAAACTTGCCATTATTATCAATAATTTGTAAAACAACGTAATTTAATAGTTTAATTTAAGAGCCAGCTAGGCTAACTTAAATAATACCCATAAGAATCAATGATATATATGACGCGTTCGGTGGAGAAGGGGCGAATGCCACAAAATTCGAAAAATGAGTTTTTTGTCGTATAATTATCCTTTAAAACCTTTGCTTTATTACCTATGCAAAAAATTAGATGTTAGTCTGCACTCTTTCACAGTAAAATTTAGGTTTTAATGTATCTCAGAGAAATTCACTCCGCATCATTGCTTCACATTGAACACATCTATCTACTTTCTGGTCACTCGACAATGCCCTGTGATGCTCAATTTGGCCAAATTGAACAAAATATAAAAAATAATTACAGCAATATTATTTACACCAAAAAAGATTATGTTACGGCCATAACTACAGCCGTTTCGCAGCGCTTCCTAGTTGTAGAAATGAAACAGGCTGATTTTCTCGATTTTGACGTCCTAAAAACGTGCATTGTCATTAGGAAATCAACAACTACTAAATTTACAGATGCAAGAAAGTTAATATTTGACTTTCAACACAAAGAAGGCTACGTAATATCTACTGCATACCGCACAACCCCAGATAATAGCCATCCTGTCAGACTGCAGAAAGGGAAAAAATCCTACAGTGTCAGTTTATTCAATCTAGCCCAGCAGACACTGCAACCAAAGTATTCCCAATTGCTGCCAATAACTAAGGAAAAAATAAAAGATCTCAAAGAATTATCAGACCTAATGCCTGCAACTGCAGTGAACTATTATACAAGATTGTTAAAGGAACTGGAAGAAACCGAAACAGTTGAAGCAGGTAATACAACATTCGACGAAGAGGACCAAATAATGGATTACACCAGTTAACATCAGAAGCTATCAATAAATAATATTGTAAAATTTCTTGGTGTTTTATTATATCGACATATTACACAACAATATTTTACTCAAATATGTGTTCAAATTCATACAACATTTCAATAAACCGGAAAAATACAAAGGTTTAAAGTTTACAAACTTTAACTGCATTTTGTGGCATAATTCGAAAATGTTGCGTTCGCCCCTTCTCCACCGAACGCGTCATATACATGAAATAAATGAAAAATACTATATTAGCTAACTATTTATGATCAATATTTATTAAATGTTGTTTTTGAATTAATTTTTTTATCCTATGAAAGGCTATACCAAATGAGGCAATTTACTGCAAAATTTAGCATACAAGTTAAAAAACAATAGGCATTTGGTTAGGTAGGACTTGAGTTAGGTTTAGTAGGTTAGCCTAGGTACACAAGTTAAGTAAATTAGGTTAGATAGGTAGTTGTCTAGGTTCTGCTCAATAATTTGAGTATATTAGGGTTGGTATATTTGGCTTGGCATATTTGGCCTAATAGGTTTAGTATTTAACATTACATGAAACAGATACCAGATTTTAATTCAGCACCTAAAATAACTGCAGAAAAATAACTATTATCAATATCAGAAACCAGCATTTTGTAAATAATGGCCCAATTTACAAAATATATGTAAAATTTATTAATATATGATTTAATGTTAAGAACTAATTCTTAATATTAATGCTAAGTGATATTTAATCATTTAAATTTGCATTACTAATGAGCCTACATCCAACTTTAAATTGGAGTTATAAAACCAGAGTGACAGTCTCTCTTACTCTCAAAACTAGGCCGTAATAAACAGTTAAGCTTAGCATTAAACAAAATAAGTGTAAAGTTGGCAACTATGATTAATTTTGTCAAACTTTTATCACTTCTAATTAGTCATATTCCAGCTCAACTGGTACAGATTTCAGAAAGTTGGTCGGATGACCATCTCCGATTTTCTTCAAATTTTCAGGGTTGATTCATACACCATTCAATAGTTTAAATCTAAAATTTTAGCTTCCTCAGTCAAAAACATTTAATTTTATGGTCGCTTAAATGGCCCCTACCTTCGACAAAAAATGCCCATGTTGGGCTTGATTGGCCAATGACTTCATTTTGAGAGGCCTTGAAAAGTATCTTCTAATAGGAGTAGAAGCTTCAAATTTGTCATGCCAATACAACTTCTGGTGGGCTTTTCAATTTTGTAAGCTAAAAGGCTGTGGAACAAATAGTTTCTGAGTTACAAGGGCTTAAACATGGCTCTATTTTGAAGCTTGCATCAATTCCTCCCACTTTTACAACTCTACCATTTTCAAAAGTTTTAGTTCTACATCAATCACAGCTGTTTTAATACTCCTAATAGTCTCTATGGGTTGTAAATTTATGAGTGAAATAAAAAAATAACCAAAAAAGGATTTACCGGTACTTTTATTTTTAAAAATTTCCAAAAGTTGATATTTTCACAAAATTTGCAAAATTAACATCAACTTTGGGGCTTAATATAAAGGTGTCCGAAACTAGTCAGGGAGTTGATACTTCTAGTAGAGAAAGATACATATGTGTACAAAAACATATATTAAGGAATAGATCTCAACTCAACTCCTTCATATAGTTTTGGCTATTCAAAGAAAAGTACTTTTTGTGAAAAATTCTGAATTTTTTCAAAATTTTGAAATGTTTAAATTTCTTTTTACAACATTGAATTGTAATTTTACTTCCATTTTATTACTTGGTAAGTTAATTCACAAATGTTAAATTATCTAAAGTTTTACTCATAAAAAAGACATAATATATACCTAGATTATTACTACATTTGCAGTTAACACAACAGATGGACCAGCTTATGGAAAAAATAGGTCCTGCTCCAACCAGATTAGCCTAAACACAACCTAGGCTATGTTGAAGATGGAAGACTTAGGCCAAAGATGAACCAGCCTAACTATTTGTCCATAAACAGGACTTCCATACTCTTTTGTTAAACAATTACAGCTGAAATGTCAGCTTATTTAACCTAAATTTAATAACCGAAGGGAAATTTATGAACTTCTTACCTTGAAACTGTTATGAATTTTATCTCTTGACACCACTAAAACATTTTTATTCCGGCTTTTTCCTTCGCTGTTCTTATGCTTAATCAGCTTATGCTTATTCAGCTTCTTGCCCTGTTATTCTGCTTATTCCGATCTTTTTCTTCTTCTTCTTAAAACCGTGTTGCTATTTCTAGCCATGGGATCTTTTTTTCTTTTCATCCCATATTTGTTTTTTCGTTGGTGTCTTTTTAATTTTTCTCAGCAAGAGTTCATGTTCTCCTTCTGAGTTATTTTTTATTATTATTATTTATTTTAATGTCAATATGGCTTATCCAAGATTAGGTGGGTCTTCCATTTCGGTACTCCCAAATTTTCCATAAGCTTGTAGGCTCAATACTTGGATCTACCTAAGTAAATCATGTAGAACCGTGTTCTACTGCTCTTTAAGCACTTCCTAGTAATTTAAATTATGCAGTTAGTACAGATAAACTAGCAGTAACCACCATTTTCAGTACAAAACCTTAAATTTAAGTAGCTTTGTTGTATTACTTCCCTTAATACAAGTGTACAGTACTTAGCTATATACAATAATGAATTCCTGAGTTTTTAAGCATGTGAATTATTGGCTATAAGTTCATATTCTTTTTTTAATATGTGTTGTTTTATGTAAATTCGTATGTAAACTTATATATAGCTAATAACTCTTATGTTTAGACACTGACTCAGGAATTTATTATTGTACTCAGGCTTTAGGTCTGATTGTCTTCAACACTCCATGGCCTCACAGCCATAAATTGGCAATTTATTATTCAGCTTGATACAGGTCTGTAGTTACTTAGGCTTTTTTTAAAATACTCCTCAATTTTAGATAAACAATCATTTGATAACTTGTACTGTCTCCCCATTTTCCCAGCAACTGTAGGTGGTTCAATTGAACACAAACATGTTGGAATGGAATCCAGCAAACATCCTCTTGTTCAGGCCATTTAAAAGGATTCTTTTTCATGAAATTTACTAATAAATCCTTCTCAGTATCACACACTTCAACTATGTTTCCAACAAACCAGTCACCTTCATAGAAACAGGCCACATATGTACCAGGTTTATATTGGTAAGCCACATTTTCTTGTGTAGCATTGAGGAAGGAAAGTTGTATATGGAAATTATAGGTCCTGCTCCAACCAGATTAGCCTAAACACAACCTAGGCTACGTTGGAGATGGAAGACCTAGGCCAAAGATGAACTAGCCTAACTATTTGTCCATAAACAGGACTTCCATACACTTTTGTTAAACAATTACAGCTGAAATGTCAGCTTATTTAACCTAAATTTAATAACCGAAGGGAAATTTATGAACTTCTTACCTTGAAACTGTTATGAATTTTATCTCTCGACACCACTAAAACATTTTTATTCCGGCTTTTTCCGTTGCTGTCATTATGCTTAATCAGCTTATGCTTATTCAGCTTCTCGCCCTGTTATTCTGCTTATTCCGATCTTTTTCTTCTTCTTCTTAAAACCGTGTTGCTATTTCTAGCCATGGGATCTTTTTTTCTTTTCATCCCATATTTTTTTTTTGTTGGTGTCTTTTTAATTTTTCTCAGCAAGAGTTCATGTTCCCTTCTGAGTTATTTTTCATTATTATTATTTATTTTAATGTCAATATGGCTTATCCAAGATTAGGTGGGTCTTCCATTTCGGTACTCCCAAATTTTCCATACATTGGGGCCAGCCAGAAAGGAAAAATTGCATGTGAAACCCAATTTTTTTTTTAATATTTATTAACCCATCTTAGATTACCTATATTTTATGTTTTATTTGTTATTCCATTTTTGTTTTTCCTCACTTTTTAATATAAAAAGTGTAGCATTTTATAAAGTCCTCACCCTTTTCAAAATGAAAGGGTGTTGCATTTTAGTTTATTTTCCATAGGAAATATTACAATACTCCAACCCTTATCTTTTGTTGTAACATCTGCCTAGCTCGTAGAGCAGTTGAACGTTGTGGTCTACTATTTGTGGTATAGGTTATTGTAGTAGTAGGGTCATTCTCTGTCAGATCAACCAAAAAAAATTGAAATTAACACCCTCATCTCTCATATTTTGCTGAAATTTGGTTTATAGGGAGTTTGTGAGCCCTGAATCCATTTCTGAAATTATAAGGTCAATCCGACCAACGGTTCAAGAGATATGACCTCGGGCAATTTGAGGTCACTCGCGAGGTTACTAACATTTGGCAAGCCATAACTTGGGTAATAATTGTCATAATTATATAAAAGTATATATATTTAGAATCAGAAAACGACAAGGAATCCAAATATGCAAGTTTTAGAACTCTAGGTTGAAAAATAAAAAAGTTACACTGTAACCAAAATTTGAGGTCACGATTTGACCTCTGGGGTATCAAATGAGAATTTTTTTTTAAATGTAAAAAATGAAGGCATAGGCATTGGCTATTAGAATCAGCAAAAAAAAGTTTGTTTATGTTAGTATTTTTCATGTAACTAACATATAAGTGAACACCATATTCATAAGTTGTGCGTCAATTCTACCTATTTTTTCACACTTAAGCTCATAATTTGACCTATAGAAATTAAAATTACATTTTTTATAGATATAAAAAACAGTCAGAGTTCTTGACTAATAGAAACAATCATAAAAAGTTTGTTTATGTTGGTACTTTTCATGTAACTAACTTATAAGTGAACACCATATTATAAATTGCTTGTCATTTCAAGGAATTTTTATATCTTAGCTATCAATTTGACCTCAAGCTCCAAGAATTTAATAAAAATTGTATTTCACTGCTAATCTACACTGGCAATAATAGTTATAATAGTGAAAGGGAAGACTAAGCTCACATGTAGCCTAAACAAACCTGTTGAAACATGTTGCTACTTGTCTAAGTGCAGAATCAACACAGATAGTTGCAAAATTCCTTGTCTACAGGTTAGTACAGTTCCAGCCAGCACTGTGGGTGGCTGGTGGGTATGGTGTTTTAATGAGCCTCAGAGACTATCAAGGCCTAAATATTAAGTGTGTATAGCTATATATTTTCTAAAAAATATATATTACCTAATTGTAAATCCTATATCTTTACAGATCAAAATACAATGGTTCGGCACTTGAAATACTGCCAGGACCCTATTCAAAACACAAGAAGCGCATAACAATCACTCTTAGAAAAGTGACTGATGTACTTGTTGAAAAATGTGCTGGAAGAGTGAAAAGAGACTCATTGTTGTGTGTGAACTGCTGGACACTGATAATGAAAAACCCCACTATACTTAGTACCACTGAAAACAACGAGTCTGAGCAGGATTCAAATGAATCATCTACTATCAGTGGCTTGAGTAACATCTCTTCAATTCAAGATCTGGACAATGACAGTGATTGCTTGATAAAGGAAAATCCTTCAACTTCAGTTGAACCAGTTCTAGCATTTCTGGACCAAACACCAGTTAAAAAAAGTAAGTAATAAATTAATAATAACTTATACTTTACTACAAGGTCTGTTTGATCTACTATATAGCCAATTATATAGCATTTAAGGTACTATAATTAATATTTAATTACTAATATTCAGGTGTGTGAAACCTTTTTTTCTGTTCTTTTCAGAAGGGCTGTCATTAAGCCAGAAAAAGCGCAAGGCTCGTGGTAAGCTATCATCTGCTCAGAAACACCTGAAGGAGAGGCTAGAACTCAGTTATGGTATTCAAATTACCGAGGAGGTAAGTGATACTTCAAAACCTGAAACTAAATCTGAAAAACATCTAAACAAATTAATGAATGAATTGAAACAGTCATTCCTGGAGAGCAAATGTCACCATCACAAACTACAAATATTGACACTCTCACCATACACAATTGAAAAAAACAGCTAGTTTCTTTCAAACTACAACATACATGGTGAAAAGAAGCCGTTCACTTAAATCAGAACATGGAATCCTTCCGAAGATTCCACTAATGAGCAAAGGAAAAGTGATATCTGAAGAACACAAAGATATAGTTAGAAGATTCTATGAGTCAGAAGAGGTTAGTCGTATGTGTCCTGGCCAAAAGGATTGCGTGAAAGTTATCAGTGCTGAAGGTGCAATGAAGGTGCAATGAAGGTGCAAAAACGATTGGTCCTCGGGAATTTAAGAGAGATGTTTGAACTATATAAAAATGATGAAAAGAATCCCAAAATAGGATTTTCCACATTTGCAAAATTACGGCCATCATATTGTGTGCTTGCCGGTAGTGGTGGGACTCATTCTGTCTGTGTCTGCACATACCATCAAAATCCAAAATTGCAGCTGGCTGCATTGGGAGAAAGAGGTCTTTCATACAAGGATCTTATGGATTACAGTGTCTGCAGTACAGAAAGAGAGACTTGCATGATTGCCCAAGAGAAGAGGGTGTCCTGGATTTTCTTGATTACTTGACAGTGTGAAATCAGCTCCAAATGAAATATCTTACAAGCAATGGGTGACTGTTGACCGTTGTACAATGGTTGATAAGGTGGAGCCACTTCATGAATACTTATCATCCCTAAGCATGAAAATATCCCGCATGGTTCGTCATCACTTTGTTGCTCAGCAACAATCACAGTACTTCAAGCAGTTGAAAGAAACACTACCACCTCAGAGCGAGGTAGTTATAGTAGGTGATTTCTCTGAGAATTATTCTTTCATTGTCCAGGATGCTGCCCAAGGGTTTCACTGGGACAATTCACAGTGTACAGTTCACCCTTTTGTCATCTATTATAGATCATCTGCAGACCAGGAACTTAGCCATTTTAGTGTCTGTTTCTTATCTGCATCACTAAAACACAACACTATAATGGTTTACTCATTCATATTGAAGCTTATGACATATGTTAAATTCAGATGCCCACAATTGAAGAAGGTGCACTATTTCTCAGATGGATGTGCTGGCCAATATAAGAACAGATACAACTTCACAAATCTCTGTTACCATGAAGAGGATTTTGGTCTGTCTTGTGAATGGCACTTCTTTGCTACATCCCATGGCAAAAATGCATGTGATGGGATTGGAGGAACAGTGAAAAGAGCTACTGCTCGTGCCAGTTTGCAGAGAACTACAGAGAGGCAAATTCTTACACCAGAACACATGTTTCAGTTTTGTGAAGAAAACTTGAGCAAGAAGATAAATGTTTTCTTTGTAACTACAGCTGATTTGAAAGATGCAGAAGAACGGTTGGAACATCGATTCAAGGATAGTAGGGCTATTCCTGGAACTCAGAAATATCATAGATTTGTTCCCCTAAACAAGGAAGAACTGATGGTGTATCCCATTTCAAGTGGCATTGGAGAAAAGAAAGAATAAGGAAAAGTCATTTTACTAATGAACCTGCAATGCTTGGTAACCTAAAATGTGTCAAACCAGGAGAGTATGTTGGCTGCATTTATGACATGCAAGTTTGGTATGGAATTGTGGAGGAATATTGTGAAGAGTTTGATGATTTCACTGTGAACTTTCTACATCCCTCTGGGTCATCAGGATCAAGTGCATATTATTATCCATCAAACAAGGATTCATGTGCAGTGCCAGGACATCATATATTAACTGTAATGAGTTGTCCTACCCTAAGAGGAGGCAGCAGAATTCAATACATTTTTCCACAAAAAGAAATTGATGAGAGCATTGAGCATGCAAAAATTGTATTAGGCTAGCACATGAATCCTCTAAGTAGGTCTTCCCCTTTCACTATTATAACTATTATTGCCAGTGTAGATTAGTAGTGAAATACAATTTTACATTTTTTGCCTTTGTTTTTATATCTATAAAAAAATGTAATTTTAATTTCTATAGGTCAAATTATGAGCTTAAGTGTGAAAAAATAGGTAGAATTGACGCACAACTTATGAATATGGTGTTCACTTATATGTTAGTTACATGAAAAATACTAACATAAACAAACTTTTTTTTTGCTGATTCTAATAGCCAATGCCTATGCCTTCATTTTTTACATTTAAAAAAAAAATTCTCATTTGATACCCCAAAGGTCAAATCGTGACCTCAAATTTTGGTTACAGTGTAACTTTTTTATTTTTCAACCTAGAGTTCTAAAACTTGCATATTTGGATTCCTTGTCGTTTTCTGATTCTAAATATATATACTGTTATATAATTGTGACCATTATTACCCAAGTTATGGGTCGCCAAATGTTAGTGACCTCGCAAGTGACCTCAAATTTCCCGAGGTCATATCTCTTGAACCGTTGGTCGGATTGACCTTATAATTTCAGAAATGGATTCAGGGCCCACAAACTCCCTATAAACCAAATTTCAGCAAAATCTGAGAGATGAGGGTGTTAGGCACTGGTTGATCTGACAGAGAATGACCCAGTAGGACTAGTTACATCATTTATTGAACAGGTTAGGTTTGGTATAGTTTGGGTCAAATTTTGATCATCATCAGAATCTATTATAGATTCATCATCTTGATCATTTTTGTAAACAGTAGTTGGTCCTACTTCTAGGGGGTATAAGAGTGATACATCTCTTATAGTTTCACCTGAAGCAGTTTTAAGTTTTACAACCCTGGTTAATCCATCTTCCCCAGTTTTTAGTTCTAAAACTCTACCTAATGGCCAACACTGTCTTGGTGTATTTTGTCTAATTAGAACTACATCTCCTACCCTAATTTTATTAACCCAGTCTTTGTTTTGTATATATTTATGTCTTTCTCTCAACCCAACAAGGTATTCATCACTCCATTGCTTTTTAAATTTTGTTTTTATATTTGTTATTTGTGATAATCTATTTTGCAAATCATGATTATTATCACTCCAAGGTGGATCATCCAAGGAGATATTGTAATCAGGTAGAAGGTTAATGACTTCTCCCTTAATCAAATGATTTGGGGTGAGAGGCTCTACATCATTAATATTATCCCCTACATAAGTAAGAGGTCTGTTATTGACAACATTCTCAATTTCACTAATGAGAGTGAGAAGTTCAAAGAATTCAATTTGTTTTTTACCTATTGATTTCTTTAGGCAATTCTTTATTGTTTGGATATTCCTTTCCCAGATTGCTCCATACCATGGTGAGGCAACAGGGATGTATTTCCATTTTATTTTGTTATTTTGTAGATATGTTATGGTATGTGAATTTTGTAATATGTCATTTATTTGATTTTCACCAGCCTTGAAATAGGTTGCATTATCTGTCCAAACAATTTTGGGTACAGAATGCTTAGCACAAAATCTTCTAAAGCTATAGACAAATGATTCTGCGGAGAGATCACTCACTACGTCTAAGCTGACTGCTCTAGAAGATGAACATGTGTAAAGTATGATGTACATTTTTTGTTCTGTTGTTCCCAGACCAACAGTCAAACTTCCTGTATAGTCTATGCCAACTGTTTCAAAAGGCCTATTAAAGGTGACTCTCTCTGTTGGCAAATCAGGAGGATTGGTCTTCCTGAAAGATCTGGAATGAATCCTTTTGCAGGTGACACAGTTATTCAAAACTGTCTTTACAGTCATTCTGCCTTTGGGTATCCAATACAACTTTCTAATGGCATTTAATGTTTGTGGAACGCCCATGTGATAAAGTTCATTGTGTTTCTCTCTAATAATTAGGGTTGTAATGTGATGGAACCTAGGAAGAAGAAGGGGTTGTTTACTGTTATATGTGATTTGTGATTTGTTTAATCTACCCTTACATCTTAATAAGCCATCTTTGTCAATGTAAAGATTCAAGTTTATTACCACAGAGGGTACTTTGTTCATTTGTTTACCAATTGTTAAAAAATCTATTTCATTTTTGTATTCTGTTTGTTGTATGTGGTTAATCCAATATTTGGTAGCTAGACTTGTATACATTTCATTATCATTATTTCTTTGTTTATTTATTTTCTTTAAACAGTTGTGAATGAATCTGAGACAGTAAGATGTTACCCTTACAAGTTTGCCAAAGTCAGAATAACTGTTATAATCTAATAGTGGCTCAACTTTATTTGTGGTTATCATGTTAAGTTTTACATTAATTTGTTCTGCTGGCCACATTGTTTCATCCTGAATGAATTCAGGTCCATGAAACCAATTTTTGTTGGATTTTAGTAATTTACAGGATAATCCTCTTGTGAGAAAGTCTGCAGGATTTTGTTTTGTTGGAATGTATCTGAAGGTTATGTCCAAATTTTGTCTAGCTTCTTTAATGTCTCTTAATCTGTTACGGACAAAGATGTTTTTTGAGTTTACTCATCAGAGTTGATCCATGCCAAGCAGATTTGACTGTCAAGCCAAATATATGTAGTTGTGATGTTTACATCATAATAGACTTCATGGAGAAATACTGTTATTTTTACAGCTAGATAACCCGCAAGTAGTTCAAGCTGAGGAATAGTTTTCTTTTGTTTTAAGGGTGTTACTTTCCCCTTGGCATAGATCAAATGGCTGCCATCCTCACCTACAAGGTAAGCGCAACAGCCATACACCTTTTCACTGGCATCACCAAATACATGCAAGGTTTGAGGTGTATCTCTGTGTCCACAAACTCTGGGAATATTTATGTTTTGTAATTTATTGAGATCTTTAGCTAACCTTTTCCAGCTATCTTGTTGTTTATTGGTTATAGGATCATCCCAGTCTTTTCTGTTTCCAAAATTCTTGTAAAAGAACCCTGGATCTGATAGTAGAAGGAAGGAGTAAACCCATAGGATCAAATATTTTTGAACTTTCGGATAAGATCTTTCTTTTTGTGTTAGCTGTTGTATCTAAGGTGTAGCCTTTTGTGCAGAGTGAATCATGAACTTTAGAATCTGAGTTCAAATCCCAGATCATGCCTAATGTTTTCACCCTGTTTGTTGGTTCTGTTAATCCTTTGTCTTCTGATTTTATTTTTTGATTTAGTCTCTCATTATTTGTGATCCACTCTCTTAATTCAAAATTACCTTCTTTCATTATTTTATCTGCTTTTATGTAAACTTCATTTAATTCTGACTCTGTTTTGGTTGATCCTACAAGGTTATCTACATAGAAGTGATCTTTCAAGAACTGAACAGTTAAATCATTTTCATCATACAAATTTAAGTGATGTTTGATGGTTAAAGCCAGTAAACTAGGACTTGCATTTGCTCCAAACAAAACCACATTAAATTTAAATGTTTTAAACCCTTTATTTAAGTCATATGGATCATTAAACCACAAGAATCTTAGTTGATCTTTGTCATAGTTATTTTTCAGATGAATTCTCAAAAAAGCTTTGCTTATATCACTTTGAACTGCATAGTCATCTAATCTAAATCTTAGAAGGATTTTTACAAGGTCTGAAATAAGATTAGGCCCCTCTATGAGACAGTCATTCAAGCTATGCTTATTGCCATCTTTAAGACTACAGTTATACACAACTCTAAGTTTTGTTGTGGGTGCATCCTTTCTATAGACTCCTGTGTGAGTAAGATAATGGCAGTTGTCTTTTTTAAAGGGGTGATCTTTAACTTCTTCAATGAAGCCTTTTTCTAACTGGTCCTTGAAAACATCATCATACATTTTAATTCTCTTGTCATTTTTTAATCTTCTCATCAAATTATAGAGATGACCTTTAGCTACCTTTAGATTATCATTTAATTTTGGACTATTGATCTTCCAAGGTAGTTCAATTGAATAATGGCCATTTTCATACATGATGGTGTTTTCAAAATTTTCAGCCATTAATTGATTTTCATCTGTATGATCACCATCTTGCACCCCCACTGACTCTAATAGCCAGAGCTGTTGTACACCTTTATCTAATTCTTCAGTTGTTAATGATTTATTTAATATTTCAGTATTTATGTCATTATTTGAGTTGTGTAAGACCTTGTCATAATAGGGCAAGTTTGTTAGTCATATATTTTTATTTTTCATTGTTATTTTATATTATCTATGTGTCCCAGTGGAGCTATACCCCAGTGAGTATCTAGAGCAATCCCATCTCCTATTCTGACTATGCCCTTCTGAATTAAGTGAATATAATCAGCTCCAATTAACATTTGAACATTATCTATTATATCATCATTTAAATTTCTATCTGCAATTTTATATTGCTTTTTAAGTTGTTGTATTACTTCTTTTAAATTTGGTATTTTAAATTTTTGTTGACCAACTTGTTCAATGACTACTACTTCTATGTTTGTTGTTTTATTCTCTGTGGGTATATCCAGATCTAAATTGACTGTATTATATTTTTCTTTCTGTTCATTTTCTTTGACAAATGATGTTATACACAATTCTTGTTCATTTTTATGAGTTTGTAGGCCTAATTGATTAACTAATGATTGATCTACAAATGTTTGTTGGGAACAAGAATCTATTAGACATCTTATAGGAGTTGTCCCACCTTCTTTATTTTTTAAATCCAAGGTTATTGTAGGTAGGAGTACACTAGAATTTTTATTGACATTATTTATTGATATATGTCCATTAAATGTTTTTTCATTTTTCTTTAGGTTTTGTTTATTTGAATTTTTAAATGAATCACAAAGACAAGAGACATGATTTAAACTTCCACAATTAACACATTTGAATCTTATTTTTGTTTTGCAGTCTTTGTTAGTATGTCCTGCACCTGTGCATTTAGTACAAAGGTTTAACTGAGAACACCTATTTATCCGGGATTCTAAGTCTACATATTTAGTACATCGTGTGCTATAGTGATCATCAGCCGAACAAAATTTACACTTACGTACAAATTCTGTCGTAACATTAAAATTTCGTAGTGTAGGAGTTAGACCTATCACTTTTTGTTCTGATTTGTCTTTTTGTTGTGGTTGTGGTTTTGTTTGTATTCTTTGTTTGTGAATCAATCTTTGTTTGTGAATCAATCTTTGAAGATTTGTACATTGACAAAACATTTGGAAATTCATTCCTTATTTCATCAAGGGTAGGGTATGTATTTCCCGTTATTCTTTGGAAAATATCCCTAATTTGGGTAGGTAAACAATCAAATATTATGGCTTGGATAAACCATGCTGATTTCTCTAGATCTATATCATTATTTTGTAGATGACCTAACATGCATTCAATTTCACAATAGAAATTGTACAGATCCTGATGGTTATCCTTGGCTGGTTTTATATTTTTTAATTTTGCTAAATCATTTACTACTTCTTTTTTACTTATTTAGGAAATTTCTTTCTAGTAATTTGAGAGCTATTTTATGTGAACTGCCAATTGCCGGTAAGGCATCAACCAGTTTTAGGGCTGGGCCCTTTAAATAATTAAGGAGATAACTGAATTTGTCAACATCAGATATATAATCTTTGTTGCCAATTAAACTATCAAATTTTTCTAGAAAAGACTGAAATTTTTGTTCGATCACCCTCAAATATTGGTACTTGTAATGTTGGTAACTTGGCTTTTAGTTGTTTATTGTCATCATTAGAAATGGATACATTTCTGAAGGCCTCAATCAAACTTTGATTTGTAGCCTCTAAATTATTTGGTAGATTATCTAAAGCAGCATATAATTCATTTATGTGAGAATCTATTTCAAAAATATTCTGTTCTTGTTCACACAAAAGTGCTGTATATCTCTCTTCACCAACATTTAACGCATCAGTTTCTGTAACAATTTCCTCATCTATAATTATTATTTCCTGTTTGATTCTATTTAAACCACCCAAAATAGTATCATAATCCCTTTTATTTGGATTTTCTTTGCTATTAAAGGTAGTTAAAAGCCTGGTAATGACTCCCTTCCTTGCTGATCTCTTCCTTTTTAATGATTTAATCGTTGCCTCAATTGCTTCACATTCAGCCATACTTTATTTATTTTATTTTTTCCAAAATTAAGTCCCCAAAATCCTAAACCCTTTCAACTCTATAAATAAGCTTTATTTTGGTTAAATAGGCTAGGCTTCTGATTACCCTTATTCTAGAATTTTACCACATTTATGACCAAATGATAAGTTTTGAAGCATTTCAATTATTTCTTATTTTTATTTTTAGTTAGGGCTTCTTCTTTTATTATTATTTATATGTAGTAAGTATTTGAAAAAGCCAAACATGGAATAAATTCTGTTCAGATGTCAAAATGTTTGATAAGGCATAATTTTATTATTTTTTTATTTTAATTTATTTTATTTTATTTTATTTTATTTTATTCAAGGTTAAGGTTTTCACAGCAAATAACCCTTCCCCAACACGGGCCACCAATTATATATGGAAATTATAGGTCCTGCTCCAACCAGATTATCCTAAACACAACCTAGGCTACGTTGGAGATGGAAGACCTAGGCCAAAGATGAACTAGCCTAACTATTTGTCCATAAACAGGACTTCCATACACTTTTGTTAAACAATTACAGCTGAAATGTCAGCTTATTTAACCTAAATTTAATAACCGAAGGGAAATTTATGAACTTCTTACCTTGAAACTGTTATGAATTTTATCTCTCGACACCACTAAAACATTTTTATTCCGGCTTTTTCCGTCGCTGTCGTTATGCTTAATCAGCTTATGCTTATTCAGCTTCTCGCCCTGTTATTCTGCTTATTCCGATCTTTTTCTTCTTCTTCTTAAAACCGTGTTGCTATTTCTAGCCATGGGATCTTTTTTTCTTTTCATCCCATATTTGTTTTTTTGTTGGTGTCTTTTTAATTTTTCTCAGCAAGAGTTCATGTTCTCCTTCTGAGTTATTTTTCATTATTATTATTTATTTTAATGTCAATATGGCTTATCCAAGATTAGGTGGGTCTTCCATTTCGGTACTCCCAAATTTTCCATATTGTATGTTAAAGAAATTTTCATCACTAGAAATTTTGTAGTTTAATTGCCTGTTGATGAAGGTCTAAAGCAGTGATATGAACGGGTTCCTGGGATTGTCTTAATTAAGGAATACCTTTTTTCTAACTCAAATAAATTAGCATTTTCCTCAATTTTAGCTGAATCAATGTACAGAAATTGTATACCATTAATATTAGATTTGCACCAATCGAACATCTCTTTTGGATTGGTGATGTGACCTTTACTTGTTGCTTGTAGACTTGCCCGGGCAACTAACCTTTTGACGGTGCCACCAACACCATCACAGGGGCTCTTTCCGTGAGAGGTGGCAAAAAAGTTCCATTCACATGTTAGTTGGAAATCTTTTTCATGTAACACTGAATTAATGATGTTTTTATAGTTTTTATATTGACTTGCTGCGCCATCGCTAAAGTAACAAATATGTTTTAGTTTAGGATTCTGACTTTTAAGTAATTTCAAGGCTTCACATAAAAAAGAATGAACTGCAGTTGTGTTGTGTGTAAGTGAATCTGATATTACACAAAAATTTGTAACTTTTAGTTCACCATCAACTTTTTGATAGCAGACTACTGGATGCAAGGTAGCCTGGGTATTGTCCCAGTGATGCCCTTGTACGGCATCCTGAATTATAAAACTATAGTTTTCAGAGAAGTCAACAAGCACTAATGCTGTAGAATCATTGAGGTTTTCTTTACAGTCGGACAAATATTTTGATTGGGCTTTTGCTATGAAATTGTGTACTTTCAATTTTTTTGCACTTTCACATATGTCTTCTACTACATTCGAAACACTTTTTGTCATTGTGACCAGTTGGGTATGGTCTGTATGAAGCCACTGCTTAAAGGAAACCTCATCATCCATGTCATAATCATTGTTTTCAAAAATGGTAAGAAGCCAATCCTGTAATTCATTTAAACCAGGACATGTTTTGCAGTTATTAATCATGCAGTTTCTGGTTTCAGTGTTGCAGACTATTTTCCCTAGTAACTCTCTTAATTCTACTTTGACAGGGAGTGATTCACATAAAAATTTAAAGTTCTGGTGTATTTCACAAATGCATACATTATGTGATCCTTTACTCCCCACACCCATACACCATTTTGGTCTCAGTTCAAAAAACTTTGATTTGGAGATTTTGTCATTTGGATATTTATTTTTGTAAAGCATATATAATTCTCTGATATTTGTCAACAACAGTATTTTCTGCTTGTGAACCTTCCCTTGTGGTGTTTTTATTGATTTGTAGTCTTTTTTACCAGGGCATTCTCTAGTATATTCATTGCTTTGGAAAAATTCTATCACTCTTTCCTTTATTTCATCGCTTATACCCTTGCTACTCTTTTTATTTCTCATTATAGGAAGGATACCTTCTTTTCTCTTTAAGGCCCTCACAGCATTAACCATTCTGGCTGACACTTCAAATTCTTTCATAATTCTTTCTCTGGAACAGGTTTTACCAATTGGAAGGAGTGTTAGAATTTGTATCTTTTCTTGTCTGGTACTAGTTTTACACTTTTCTTTCAGTTCCTCTATCATATGCTGATAACACTTTTCTTCCTCACTCTCTATAGGTTTCTCCGCTTCCTCATCCAAAATGCTAGGCTTCATATGAAGTACTTTTGACAGCTTTGATTTTGTTGTTTCAATTTGCTTTAGTTTCATTTTCGCGTAAAACTTTCGATCTCTTGCTCTTACATACTTAATGGGTGAGCATTCTAGTGAACCTAACATTTCGTCAAATGTCTCCTTAACTTTTTCTTCTGGAACATATTCATCACTACCTGAGTCTTTTTCATCTTCAATCGTCTTGGCTCTAGAGAAGCATGTTGAGCAAAGTTTCTGTCCTGGTATCAGATTCACTCTAGTTGCTATGTCTTTGTCAATAATTTGTAGTGATTCTGCAAATAAAGTAGGGTAGGGTAATGTAAACTCTAAACACATTGGAAAATAATTTTAAAACCTCAACATTTGGTTATAGGCTATTCGTATAAAATATTCAAAACATATGCATTCAGTAGCACAGTATATAGCCTACCCTATTAAAATTAAATAGCTAATTTAGGTTACAATTTACAATATAAACTTCTTTATGAAATATTATATTAGTACCTATATTTACTTACTTGTTATCTTCTTTCGATGATTTCTCCATGGATCTTGGCAGCTACGTTGCATTTGTTGGTAATGCCTTCCAAACATTTTTTCATGGTGGTAGCATACAGTAGCACTATTTGGGTTGATTACAGTTGCTTTTGTTCTCCACAATAGCAGTTTCCTTGTTTCATCTGTCAGCTCATGTAAGGTATACATACCCACCTTCCTGGTGAGTCTGTGTTCATGACATGGATCATCCAAGTACATACCAAAGCTGCACTTTGATTCTTGATTAGAATAAGCCATTATTACAGGCAGTAAAATTAAGTTAATTGCTCTAGTTAAATTTTCTGAAAATAAAAGATCATGATCTATAAAATAGGCCTGGACATTAATGATTAACCATCATGTTTTACATTTATAAGAATATGCAAAGCGAAATGAGCTACCCAGAGCCCTTCGAGTCGCTGGTTGTTTTGACAGACATATTAAATTTCTTGTATGTTTTAGACTTATTTACATATTATTACAATTGTAAATCAACTTAATAAGTAATAAAATAGAAGTAAAATTACAATTCAATGTCATAAATAGAAATTTAAAAATTTACAAATTTTGCAAAAATTTGAGATTTTTCACAAAAAGTACTTTTCTTTGAATCACCAAAACTATATGAAGGAGTTGAGTTGAGATCTATTCCTTAATATATGGTTTTTTACACATATGTATCTTTCTTTACTAGAAGTATCAACTCCCTGACTAATTTCAGACACCTTTATATTAAGCCCCAAAGTTGATGTTAATTTTGCAAATTTTGTGAAAATATCAACTTTTGGAAATTTTTCAAAATAGAAATAAATCCTTTTTTGGTTATTTTTTTATTTCACTCATAAATTTACAACCCATAGAGACTATTAGGAGTATTAAAACAGCTGTGATTGATGTAGAACTAAAACTTTTGAAAATGGTAGTCGTAAAAGTGGGAGGAATTGATGTAAGCTTCAAAATGGAGCCATATTTAAGCCCTTGTAACTTAGAAACTATTTGTTCTACAGCCTTTTTGCTTACAAAATTGAAAAGCCCACCAGAAGTTGTATTGGCATGACAAATTTGAAGCTTCTACTCCTATTAGAAGATACTTTCCAAGGCCTCTCAAAATGAAGGCGTTGGCCGATCAAGCCCAACATGGGCATTTTTTGTCAAAGGTGGGGGCCATTTAAGCGACCATAAAAATTAAAAGTTTTTGAATGAGGAAGCTAAAATTTTAGATTTAAGCTATTGAATGGTGTATGAATCAACCCTGAAAATTTGAAGAAAATTGGAGATGGTCACCCGACCACCCCTGTACCAATTGAGCTGGAATAACCCATTAGTGAAAGAAATTTAAAACAAATTCTTATCTATCACAATCCCAAACCCTAAACTATCAGATTAGGCCAAACTGCTCAGAGCTAAGCTAGGCCCATTCCAGTCAAATAGCTCAATAATAGTACTAGCTTTTTAAAATCTTTAAACAATTAATGTTATATACTCCTATATAGCCTATCTCCTGTTTATCTAACTCCCAAAAGTAAAACAAAAGTGTTAGCTAAAAATAAGCAATCAAAAACACAGAGGTTAACAAGACAACCTCTCTCCAGAAAGGCTCACCTCCACCTATTATATTGTCTAGTTTATATTATATACAGTATATTATTTTTGGAAAGATTTTAAAGAATGGGGATTCCATAGTCTTTGTCATTTCATTGTAATAAGCCTTGTATGACTTTGTTGTTATTTTTTAACTTCAGGAACAAATTTTAATATTAATCTGAAACAATCGTGCATAAAAAATTCTGGCTTGGCAGACAGACTATTGCTGTTAAATTAGTGGGCTGGCAGTGAACTGTGCCATTTGTAAATTACTGTATGTAGATATTAATAAATATATAAAAAGATTATAGTCCATTGGTTTGCAGCTACATTAATACTAACTAAAGTTATAGTAATAAAATTAATGATGAAAAAGTGGAGTGGAATAAAATTTAATAAAAATAATAAAAATAGCTACTAAAATAATAAAAAGCAGTAGATCGTAGTATAGTTGATGCAAATTTTATATTATAGTTAAAAACCAGTTAGTTATATAAAATATTTAAGTACTTAGACCCAATGTTCCCTCTAAGGTGTGTGTGTGTGTGTGTGTGTGCACACACGTGAAACCCGCGCGCACAGCAAAATAAAATGTGCACAGGCTCAAGCATATCATGAGTCACGACGGTAAATGAAGTAATTTCAAACATTTCAGTTTAATGAATTCTATAAAGAACAAATTAAGAAACCGCTTGAAAGAAAATCACTTGGACATGCTCATGCGAATTAAAAGTTACCTGAATGATGACGGATGTATTAATCTTCATAGAGTTTATTTGGAATGGGCAAATGCTAAAGATCGTAGGGAGAAATCATAATCTTACTTAAATGAAAGGCACTTTCATTTAATGTTATTTTGATTATATTTTATTTTATTGAATTTTATTATTTTTTATTTTATTCCTATTTTGTGAAAGGATAAAATCATGTATTAATCTTGATAGTCTATTTTAAATTGCTAAATGCTAAAAATTGTTTTGAGAAATGATAACTAAAATACGGGCAGTCCCCGGCTTACGAATGAGTTCCATCCTCATGACAGTCTTTAAGGGAGGGGCGAGAGGGGCGACCGCCCCGAGCGGCACTTCCAGAGGGGCGGCAAATTACTGTTAGGCGGGCGCAGTATGCAAAATTTTGGGTTTTTATATTTTAAAATGCAACCCTCCAAAAAATTATATCTCATCATTGTCACGCGTTATTTGTGTACAAAATATCCATGGTTTTGATGAAAAATCATCATTAAATGCTATATATGCCACCTCAATGCCACTATTTCCACAAATAGTTGCGTTAAATTTTCACATCGGAAAGGTTGCCAGCCCTATTTTTCAGACTTTCCCTATATTATTTAGGTTAGGCTTTGCATTCTTTGAGCTTTGATGATGTTAATAATTAATGGTTGTTTTATTTTGCAGATACCCTACTGAATTAGCAAACATGAGCAAACGACAGAGACTGAGTGGGGCTGCATACAAGAATCTTCGCGAAAAAAAAGAGGAGGAAGGCAAGCGTGCTGCTAAGCGATTTCATCAGTTAATGGGATTCTCAGACACACCTTCAGTGCCTTCTGGGAAGCAAGGAGATAACCGCAATGTGATATATCTTTAGAGATAGATGTTCAAGCAGCAACTTCAAGTGAACCCCCAAATAATCAGGATCAACCCTCATCTACATCACAAAGTCACCCACCCACAGAGTCTGTTTAACGATTCTGGCAACTGGCCCATTCCAATGACGAACAATTTGAGAATCGAACTCATTAAACGTGGACCATCACATTTGAAAAACATGAATGGACCCTTTCCAGCTGATTCAAACAATAGGTCAATGTCAAAAGTTTGGTATTTCAAAACTTTGGAAAATGGCGAAAAAATTGAAAGGTCATGGCTAATCTTCTCACCTTCAAAATGTAGCTTGCATTGCTTTTGCTGTCGTCTCTTCAACAACATCTCCAGTGCATTTGGAAAAGAAGAAGGATTTTTTGCCTGGAGGAAACTGAATCCAAGAGTACCTGAACATGAAAACAGTCCATATCATACCCGATGCTTTTAACAATGGAAAGAGTTGTCTATGCGCCTTCAGTTGAATGCTACAATAGATAATGCACATCAGTTGCAAATAAAACATGCTACTGCTAAGTGGAAAGAAATACTGAGATGAATTTATGACTGCATCATGTTCTTGGCAAAACAAGATCTTGCATTCCGAGGGCACTGAGAGAACTTAAATGAAGAAGCTGGGCTAGCTGGCAATTCTGGAAACTTTTTAGAGTTAATAAAACTAATTGGCAAATATGACCCAGTAATTAGGGAACATCTTACAAAAATACGAATGACTGACAAGATATCCACTACGTATTTGTCACCTAACATTCAAAATGAGTTCATCATACTAATCGGCTGTAATGTTCGAAAATGTGTAATTGATAATGTGTCTAGTGCAAAGTACTTTGCAATAATTTTCGATAGTACACCAGATATATCGCATATTGATCAGATGTCTCGGGTAATTCGCTATGTGTCGATTAAAGATGGTAATGTAGAGGTGAAGGAATCCTTCGTTGATTTTATTAAATTAGAGGGGAAGACTGCTGAGGCAGTTACTGATCTCATTGTCACTAAGCTCCGTGAGGATGGGCTGGATATCCAGAATTGTTATGGTCAAGGGTATGACAATGCTGCTACGATGGCAGGTATTCATCTTGGAGTTCAACGCAGAATTCTTGATGTTAGCAAACACGCTGTTTTCATTCTTTACAATAACCACTCGCTGAACTTGGCTGGAGTTCATGCCGCAGGACTGAGTCCTAATGCTGTAACTTTCTTTGGAACAATTGAACGAATTTTCATCTACTTTTCTTCCTCTACTCATCGTTGGGATGTCTTAACAAAACATCCCAAAATCACTGTCAAGCGAGTCTCTGATACGCGGTGGAGTGCTAAGTATGATGCTGTTTCTAGTCTTAAGAAGAACTTGACTCACGTTGTTAGTGCCTTGGAAGAACTGAGTGAAGGGGTCTCCGAAAATCTGGACACAAAGGGCGATGCTGAAGCTCTGTTGACCTCCACATGTCATACAGATTCATTGTGTACTTATTTTTCTGGGATCCAGTGCTGAAAAAAATCAATGATGCTCAGCTATATTTTCAAAGAAAGGGACTTGCTTTGGACCAGTGTGCATTAAAAATGAACTCTTTATTCGTGTTTTTAACTAATGAACGAGAGGCAGTAGTATCAAATGCTGCAAATGCCGCCGAAGAGTTCTGTAATGAAATGGATATCAGTATAGACCGCAGAGTCAGGAGACGGAGAAGAATGCCTGGAGAGCAAGCTCATGATGCTGGATTGACTGTGCAAGAGGATGTACGCAGAGAATTTTTTGAAATCATGGATCATTTATTAGCAGAAATTGAAAAATGCACAGTTTGTCTTAAAAACATGAATGATCGCTTTGAATTTCTGTCTCCTTCGTACCTTTTGAATCAGTCCAAAGATGAAGAAATTAATACCAAGGTCAATAATTTTTCTTCCATCTACAATGACATTAATCCAGGAAGTCTACTGGAAGAAATAAAGCGTTTGCGCAGATATTTGCTCAGTTTCGAAAGCATAAGCGTCGACGATGATCCAAAGAACTGGGATATGTTAAAACTATTTCAGTGGATCGTTAAATGGGATCTAGTGGAATCTTTGCCTCATATAACAATTGCCCTCCAGATCTGTCTAACTACATGCATGTCCGTGGCAAGTTGCGAACTAAGTTTCTCGAAACTGAAACTTATAAAAACTTACCTCAGGTCAACTATAAGTCAATCTAGACTGAGCAATTTGGCAATTATTTCAATTGAACGCGAAGTTGCAGAGACAATGGACATAGAAAAAATCATTCATGAATTTTCTGTTATGAAAGTCCGAAAATTTAACTAGGCATTATACATTATATAGTTATTGTTAAAATTATGTAGTGTATTATGTACGGTACATTATGTAGTATTGTTAAAATTGAAGTTGCTTTATTTAAGTTTTTCTTCCCATAAAAGTTTTGTTTAGAAGTGTATTTTTGTAAAGGAATTGTTTTTAAAATTGAAAATTGTTGCGGGGGGTGGGGTGGGGGGGGGGGTTGGCATTTTCGCCCCAAGCGGCAAAAAGTATTGGTACGCCCCTGTATATACACTTAACATATGTATGTATAAGAAACATTAAAAACATACTTCCAAATATACTTAAATACTTTAAACACACTCCCAATTTATGAAAGCTACTAAAACAGAAAACATAAAAAAATAGAATAATTTGTAAGTAATTAAAGTTTAATACTTACTCTGTGTCCTAATGATGTCTTGCATACCGGAAGGGGCATTATTGAAGGAAGAAAGGCAGACTTTACATGGATAATGTTGGAGCTGGTGGCGAGGATGGGGCTGGTGTTGGAGACTAGGGGCCTACTTCTGGAGATGATGGGGCTGGTGTAGACTCCTTTGAAACTTTCTTGAAATAAATATCAAGGGAAGTTTGAAAAGAAACTTTCTTTTTTCATCATAAATTTCTTTATAACACCTGAGATCCTCGATGACTGCCCTGTAGACTTTAGTGAACCTCTCTGCATTAGGATCTTGCTGCTCAAACTTTGCCATCCCTGCTTCAATAAGGCAAAAGCCATCCTGGCCGGGATGGGCAACAACAGATGGCGCACACCATTTTCCTCCGCTGCAGTGAGTAGTGCGTCAATTCGTTACTACAAACCATTGTAGGTAACTCGGATTTTTAAAATAATAGACTTTATGGTGGTCTGTTCGTATGTACCGAACATCGTAAGTCGGACATTCGTAACCCGGAGACTGCCTGTAGTCATTTTCAATTAATGTTATTTTTATTTTATTTCTTTATTTTGTTGAATTTTATTTTACTATTTTTTATTTTATTCATATTTTTAGAATGGATAAAATGTTTTCTTTTTTAAGAATATATAATATTGCAAACAGTTTTTTAATATCCATTTAATAGTACTGTAATGATCAAGCTATCACCTTATTTTTCACCATGAATCTAAATGTATCCACAATGAAAATTTCTTGTGCACACAGACTAAAAAAAATTAGAGGGAACATTGCTTAGACCTATGTATAACATTTAAGAATTATTCGGTATCAGACTGGATATTTTTTGTAATATCCAGCTTATCTGGTATCCAGCCAGATAGTGAAATTCAATATCCAGTGCACCCCTAGTGTGAATTTTGTTCCTGTTCTGTGTTTTCTGTGTCAGTAGTAAGATTGTATTTAGTTATGTCACCCAAAGGTGCAATACTTGTGGGAGTTTGTATGGCTATTCCAGCCCCAATTTTAATGATGCCTCTATGGACAAGATGAAGATAGTCAGCCCCGTGAGCATATGTATATCAACAACTACATCTGTATTAAGGGTTTTGTCAACTATTGGGTATTTGTTTTGAAGTTGCAGCAAAGTTTGTTTTAACCTAGCCATTTGTAATTTTTCTTTTTCTACTTTGTCCACAACAACTACCTTAAGGGTTTCAAACGTTCCATCAAGAGTTAAAGTTACATTTGCAGTTTTGAAACTGGCTTGGACTAGGTTTTTGGTAATAAATGATGAAATAGAGATTGTCATTTCCTTGGTGCTTCTGAAGTCCCAATTTTTCTATCAGTTGTTTGGTTACAAATGTTTTGTTGTGAGCAGGTATCTAAGAGACACCTAACCTGTATTCTTTGTCCCTTTTTGTTTTGAATTTCCAAGGCTGTGGTTGGTAAAAGAATTTTTGAATTGTTGTTAATGCTAGATGAACTGACATGCCCATTTATAGCATTTGGAGTTTGTTTGTTTTGGTTTGATTTCAGTGTTTGTAGGTTTTTTCCATGTCTTTTTGTGTATTGCACATGGAGGTAACATGGTCAAAACTATGGTTAATATTTGTCTTTTCACTCACTCATACACGGTTAAATCAGTATAATATATTGAATTGCCATTTAAAACTGACCAAGAAAATATATATCTTATGTTGTGCAAATTTGTTGGTGTACTTTTTTTTAATAAAATATATTTCCTCTTGGCTATAATGTACTTTTTTCATAAAATATTTTTCCTGATTGGGCTATGTTTAGTGGTGTTTGTGATAGAATTATGATGTGCAATTCATGTGATTTTGACTTTGAGAACTTGATTTGTCATGTGCCCTAGATGAAGATAAAGGATTGGATGTTTTTATCAATTACAACATTATTCTCTCATCCTTAACTTGCCCATGACAGTGAGTGCCTAATACGAAAAGATCAGAAGATATTTAGGTGAAATAACCAATATTAACCTGTTAGGTTAATTGAATGCCCGGTTAGGTCAACTGAATGCCCAGTTAGGTCAACTGAATGCCCAGTTAGGTCAACTGAATGCCCGGTTAGGTCAACTGAATGCCCAGTTAGGTCAACTGAATGCCCAGTTAGGTCAACTGAATGCCCAGTTAGGTCAACTGAATGCCTGGTTAGGTCAACTGAATGGCCGGTTAAGTCAACTGAATGCCCGGTTAGGTCAACTGTACACTCTTGATGATTGGTTAGGTTAAGTTATGATATTTTCATTAGTTTAAATGAAAATGATGAGAGCAAACTTTTCTGGTTAATTTTGAGGTGTTTTGTACGAAACTGCCATCCATTTCCTGTGCAAAGGTGTAGTTTTTGAGATGATAATTACCAAAACTACTGCAAATCTTACAATTGTATTTTAATTTACAGTCTAACTTATTGTGCCCTGATCCAGTGCATTTTTTTGCATAAGTTTAGTTGTTCACAACATTTTGACCTTGCTGTAAAGTCTGTGTATTTGGGACAATATGTAGTACCGTACTATGTTCACTGCTAAAACAAAATTTGCATGTTATGGGGTTAAACTCGGAAGTAGTTACATTAAAGTTTTGTAGAGTAGGGGTCTTCGAGTCTTTTCCTGTAACTTTATTTTCTGCAAATTGAGTTTTGCGGTTGTGTTTGAATGTAACTGGTAAGTGTTGAAATTTTTTGTTAGGTTTTTGTTTTCTGACCCTGGAAGAGAGTTTTTCAAAAACAACAACTTGAATGATCCAAGCTGATTATGTAATGTTTAAATTATTGTTTTAAGTTGTCCCATGAGACATTCAAACTCACAGTAAAAGTTAAAGAGGTCACTATAGTTGTCTTTTGGGGTTCACATGTTCATTACTTTAAGAGCCAAGACGTGTATAATTTCATCCTTATTCATGTAATTTCTGTTTAGTAATTCTATTGCCACAGAATAAGAAGTACCTATGGCTGGCAGTGATTCCACTAATCTTAAGGCAGTGCCTTTCAGATAGTAGTTCAGTAAATAACTGAATTTATCAACATCTGTAATGTAGTTTTTATTACCTATAAGCCAATGAAATTTTTCAATAAAAGATTGAAATTTGGCTCTGTCACCCTCAGAAGTGGGTACTTCAAGTGCGGGCAGTTTTGATTTTAGTTCATTGCCCTCAGCCTAGAGCATGGTTAATTAATCATTTTTAGAAAAAAGTGATGAATGATGACTTTTTCTAATTAATCAATGATTAACTGATTAAAAATGAATACAAAATAAATACTTCTGAAGAGAGTAAGAAAGAGCTTTATTGTTTCTTTCTGTTGCATAAGATAAGACTGAAGAAAACAGTTTGCTCAAACATTTAGTTTGCTTTAGTTCAAGAAATCAGGCATGGGCGGATTAGACAGTTTATACATGCAAAAAGGTGCCAAATTCAAATGATACATTACAAAATTTAAGGTAAAATGATGCTGAAATTATGAGGAAAATTAATCATTTCCCATAATTTTCTAGAAATATTTGATTAATTAATGATTAAATTCAAAACAATGATTAACTGATTAATCTGAACCCTGCCCTACCTCAGCCTTGTTGGGAGAGCTAAGTGAAGCATTTCAGATAGCTTCTAAGAAGCTTTCATTGGTGTCTTGCCTCTTGTACTCATTAAGTTGGTTTTGAATTTCAGAAATATAGGAATCAACTTTTGTAATGTAATTATTGTCAAATAGGAGAGTAGAATACTCATCATCTGTTAGTTCAATTGTGTAACCTTTGGTTAGCTTCCACCCAAATTGTTCATTCTGATGAAGGTCAAGCTTTTCACTCCACCTTAGCTTACAGTTTAATGTGGAATCCAAACCACACCCCACCAGCAGCCCAGCATCTTAACCACTAGGCCACCCAAGGTACTTATTTATCTACCAACCACTTTCTTTATTGTGTGGAAGGATAAACAGCTGGGTTTTGCTCATGCCAGCTGCCATCATCGGGTCTTGAACCCGGGGCCAATGGATTCGTAGTCAGTGATGCCTAACTACTACACCACTGAGGCGCATATCAATTTCATTAATTGTCATCAATTTCTGTAATCATTTCCTCCTCTAGTGTGAGGATTTCTTGTTTGAAATGAGTAATAGAATTTAATGTTTCAAGATCATATCTTGTTGGTTCTTTCTCTTTGTAATCATTGTAGTGTTTTGTAATGGCACCTTTACATGTGCTGATTTTTTTCTCATTAATCTTTTGTAGTTTTGAGATGGTGCCATAGCTCCAAGGTCTGTGTTTTTGTTTTCTTGGTCTGGGTTTTTTACCCTTTTGTCCATGTCTTCCATAACACTGTGTAACACTGATTCTGTTTATATAGAATTTTTTATGTTTTTATATGCATTTGTGGGTGCTGAATCCAAATCTGCCCTTGGTTTGTGTGTATCATCAATGGTTTCAGAGATAATCCATTTTTCATGTTTTACCAGTATAATGTTATTATGGGCGCAGCAATATCAGAATAATCAGGAATTGTTGAGAACAATCCAGATGTTCATTGACAGTTTCTTGCTCTACAAATTGTCTGAAACTTCCACTGTGCTATATAAAGAAGAGCGCAGAGTCTGAGAAGTCAGTAAGTGTGAGCACACAAAGAAAGCAGGTTGTTTGTCTGATGGTTACCAGCACTGAGGTACTGTGCTTCTGCGCTTCTCTGTGCTGATGATTTGAGTGTTATCGATCCTTTTTTATTGCGAACATTATTTCAGTGTTGTGAATACATCTTTTTTCTGGAATCTGTAATCTGTTGTAGATTTAATAACTCTTCTCTCTATATCTGCAGGTTATGATTAATGTAGTACAGTTTGGTAAAGAGAATGGCAACTAGAGCTTGTAAACACTTGCCGGATATATTCCGCTACGTTTGTGGGTATTACATAGGCCCCAAGCAAGTATCGCACAAGATTGTGAAAGGCACCAAGTTCTGGATCGCGTATCAGCTCTATTTTGGTATGCCTATGGGTGACCAAGATAAGCCCTGGGCACCCCATGTGATCTATGGAAGCTGCCGCTCCACACTTGAAGGGTGGCTGCGGGGAGTACTCAAGGCAATGCCCTTTGCGGTACCCAGAATATGGAGAGAACCAAAGAGCCACCATGACAATTGCTACTACTGCATGGTAGATGTTTCTAAGTACAGGAAAGTTAAAGGAAGGCAGACTCTTCAGTATCCAAGCATAGCGTCGTCCATAGCTCCTGTACCACATGGCAAAGGTCTTCCAATACCACATCCACCAGAATAGGTATCTATCCATTACTTTACCTTCTGTATTTACAGACTGTGGGTCATTATGTGTTGATTTTTCTTAGTGCTGACGCTCTTCTACATATATAGCTATGCCTATATGAGGATGCAGCTAGCTCATCTGAGATGTCAGCTGGTGAGGACAGTCATGATGAAGAATATACAGTAACTTTCAGTACAAACCCTCACTTTCCAAATCAGAGGGAATTGGACGACTTAATTAGAGATTTGGGTCTGACAAAATCAGGGTCTGAGCTTCTGACCTCCAGACTCAAAGAGTGGAATTTGCTTGGAGAAGACTGCAAGAGCACTGTATACCGAAAGCAGCATGAAGAGTTTGCAAGGTTCTACAATGTCAATGGCTCTCTCTGTTATTGCAGCGAGGTTAATGGTCTATTCACAGCTACTGTATTGGGTTAACACATCTACCCTCAGAGTGGCGCCTGTTTATTGACAGTTCAACTCGGAGTTTAAAAGCTGTTCTACTCCACAATGGGAACAAATATCCATCTATACCAGTTGCACGTTCTGTTCAAATGAAAGAGGACTGAAAATGTCAAACAACTGCTCACTCAAATCAGGTATGAACAATATAACTGGGACATGTGTGGTGATTTCAAAATGATTGGTTTCTTGTTAGGTTTACAAGGAGGGTTTACTAAATATTCATGTTTTCTTTGCCTGTGAGATAGCAGGGCTTCAACTGAGCACTATAAAACATTTCAGTGGCCTCCACGTGAAGGACTGCAACCAGGAAAGTACAATGTACTCATGGAACCTCTTGTGAAGCCTGACATAGTTCTGTTACCACCTCTCCATATTAAGTTGGGTCTAATTAAGCAGTTTGTAACTGCATTAGATTTTGGAGGGGAAGTTTTCCAACAGATTCGGGTCATGTTCCTAAACTCTCTGAGGCCAAAGTCAAGGCTGGCATCTTTGTAGGACCACAAGTCAAGGCGCTGTTGAATTCAAAGAACCTTGAAGCCAAGATGACTCTGATCGAAAAAGAGGCTTGGTGTGCTCTCTGTGATGTGGTTCATGGGTTTTTAGGCAACCATAATGCACCAAACTATAAGGAGTTAGTGTCAAACTTGATTAAGTGCTATGGCAAAATGGGGTGCTGTATGTCTTTAAAATTACACTATCTGCATTCACATCTAGACTTTTTGCATGATAACCTGGGCAATGTGAGTGAAGAACATGGTGAAAGATTCCATCAAGATATTCAAATGATGGAGAAAAGGTACCAGGACCATTGGGATGCTTTCTTCAGTGCATTTTTAAGGAACGCACACTGCATAACGAGGCTTGTTATTCTCTTATCGGTTCTCCTCATGATATATATTATATCCTTTGCACCATTTTGGGTTTGTCAAACAATTTTGTCTCAATAAACATTAATTTCCAATAGTGTTTTTATTTTCAGAAAATATTTATGTTAGCCTTCTTTATATACTTTGCCATATGAAAAGTGTGATAACCTATATTTTTGAAACGGTTGATGATAGAGCAAAACCAATATCATTTTTGGAATCAGCACCCTGAAATCATTAAGAAACGACAGAAAAATCACAATAAACAGAAAAATTTTCAAATTTTGTTACCCAGTGTAATTGCTTAGTTTTAAAGTTCCAAATATAATTTTATGATAGAGAGTTCTGTGAGAGTTAAATTGCTGTAATAAGTTTGTATAACTTACACCACAGATTAAATTAAAAAATTTAGTGTTTTTAGTTAGGATAGGCCTTGAGTTTAAAGAGCAGGGCCTACTTTGAAAGGTATGCTTTTCGTAGGTCTAAATTGTAATGTTTGAAGTAGGCCTAGGTGCATGAGTATGCCAGCCTATGAGTATGTTAGGCCAGCAGATGATGATGGTGAGTCTTTCTTTCTCTTTTTCTGAATGAATGTTAACCCACGAATGATAGGTTTTGCTACTTACTTACCCCCTTATTCTCCTCTTTTAACCCCCTCCTCTTTCCCTTCTCTCAGGCTAACCTTAGAGTGGATCTTAGGGTCTTTGTTAGCCTTAGCTTCTGTAGATCTCCTTCCCCTCCCCATGCCTGCTTCTCACCTTTAACACCTTAGTCCCTCCTGGCTGCATTGTATGGAGCATGGGAGATTGCATATCATGTGAATTCTCTGTACACCAATATTTTCCTGACCCAACCTGACCAGTTGCTTGAAGTGCAACAAGTTTGGGCACATCAGCTCAACCCACTGACAACCTCACCAACTGTGCATTTGCTGCGGAGAAATTGCCCACCCAGACAAGTGTCCCAACCTGCCTTTGTGCTCCAGCTGCAGTGGCACACATCCATCCTCATCCCAAGACTGTATTTTCTTCAGGTTCGAGGAGGAGGTCCGGGCCTCACAAGTGGTGGAGTTCCTCAGCCTCTGAGAGGCACAAGACAGGGTTGGGAGTCAGGAGCTGAGGCTGGGGGTTTCCTACACAACTGCCCTCAGCTCTATCTCATCAGCAAGCCACCCAGGTCCACTACCCAAACCCTCTTTGGCCACAGTTTCTCGTCCTCCCCAATTGGAGCCCTCGCCAGACCCAGCGACATTCTGTCCTACCCCCATCCCTCTTCACCAAATGCTCCCTTGGCCAAAGACCTTCCAGGACTCTGGAACCAGGGCACTCGGGCCTGGTCCCCCCAAACCTCAACCTCACGACACTCTGCACACATACCTGACTGTAGTGCCTGGAATAAACTGACAAGGCAGAGACATCATGGAGTGAGTCACCAGACTCTCCAGCCATACAATATGCCTCTCCTTTCCCCAGATCTAAGAAGAAGGCCCAGGCTCCTACACCCCCACTTCATCTACAACATCCCTCTCACCCAACCGTAGAAGCCCCTCTTCTCCACCCCCACAGCTTCTGACACTAGTGGCTGACCTACATGACCCACTGTCCAGGGTGAGACTCAATGCAAACAACCACCTCTCCCTGAGGGATCTGGTGGATGCAGCATTGGTGTGCCTACATGGTATGACTGAGGTATGCTTGGCTGTGCCCATGGATCTACCCTTACCCCCTGATGCTATCTTTATTACCCCTCCATGAGAAAACCATGATTTTCCCCCTTGCACTCATACCACATCTACTGCCCTCATGCTCCTGGCCACCCCCTTGCCAGCTGCTCTGACTTCGTCTCCTCTCCCACCTACCCAGTCCTTCTGGTGCGTGCTGTGAGACCTGGACAGGTTGGGAACAGCCACTATAAGAAATAGAGCACACCCTCCTGGCCTGAACACAGAATCCTGCCTGAAAACTCTTCACCCACCGAGTTCACAATGACCCCCTACCTGCCATGACTGATGAGTTAGGTCCCATTCAGCCGACTTGGCCCTGCAGGCTCTGCCAGAATGACTGGCCAACTGATTCCCCCTTTGGTGAATGGTAGGTAATCTGCCATGCCCCAGACTTACGTCCCCTCCCCCCTGACAAATAATGGACCCTCCAAAAACAAATATAATACACTGGAATTGCAGAGGAATCTTTGCAAACTATGAAGACCTCAATTCCATGATTGCCTCTACCCACCTGGTGTGTATCTGCCTCCAGGAACTAATTCTGGGGACCAGATCTATGCCCTGCCTGACTGGATATTCATGCATCACCTCCCCATCTCTGACCTGCACTCGAAAGGTAGGGGGCAGCCATCCTCATTCACCGCACAGTCCCCTTCCACAAGTTCTATCCGATCCCTGCTACAGGTGATTGCTGCCAGGCTTTTCCTTGACAGACAATACACCATCTGCTCCATGTACCTCCCCCCACACCAAAGTCTCCTACGATGACCTGGTGGAGGTGATAAACTATTCCCTAGACCCTTCCTGCTCCTGGGTGATTTCAACAGTCACCACCTCCTATGGGGCAACACAATCTCCACCTATATGGCCCCAACCCTGATTGCCCTTATGACCAAGCTCTCCTTCACATGCCTCAATGATGGATCTCCTACTCTGTACCATGCTACTAGCCACACACTGTTTTGTATTGATCTTTCATTCATCTTGACAGATGCTCTCCTGGATTTCAGATGGCAGGTTTTTTGAGACAACTATGACAGTGACCATCTCCCCATCCAACTTACACTAAACCAGCCCAATCAAACCATTTGGGTACTGGAGATCATAGCTACAGTCAACTGGTCCCTCTTCCAAAACACCTCCTCTACACCCCATACAACTGCCTACTTCCCATCCTCGATGAATGTATTGCCCACTTTGAAGCAACCATCATCAGGGCTGCATGCACCAGCATCCCCTGATCTTCCGCCTACTCGCGCACCTGCGAGTACCATGGTGAACCCCAGAATGCACAGAGGTCATACGCACCAAGAAGAGGGCTACCTGACACTTCTACCACACGCAACTTCCCACCCATTGCATGGAGATGCAGCAGGCTAGGGCCATAGCCCACCTTACAGTGAAGAGGGTATGCTGAGCTCAGGCCCATAGCCAAGGGGGGCCAGGGGGGGCAAAGTCCCACCTGGAAAATAATATGCCCCCCCCCTGTGAAAACCAACTGCAATGGCATTCCATGCTACAAAAATGCCAAAGCCAACTTGTTTTACTTGCCTTTGAAAATAAGAGAACGAAGCAAATAGACATGTTTGAATTCCTAAAGAATTTTGCTAAAAAAAACTTGCCGCATACAGTTATTCTAAAATTTAAAAAACTTAGAGACTTTTATTTACACTAAATAATATGCCTATCTATATGTATCAGTTTGATCATTTTTTTATTTAGCCTATGGTGTTTTACTTATAGTTTTGAATGTAATTTTCTGCAGTATATTTCGATATTCACAAAAAATGACATTAAATTTTTTCATTGTCCCCCTTGTCAATTTCTCCGCCCCTCCTACTGATTTGGTCTGGCTACGGCCCTGGCTGAGCTTCTTGGTGTGCCTTTGTGTCTGGGGTCACTTCCTCCACACCTTTGGCTACCATCTGGAAGAAGGTACAGGGTGTCAAGGGGGACATACCCCTTCCCGATCTCTGGACTAACAATGGACTACTCTATGAACCCAAGTTGGTAGCAAACTTATTAACTTCCACCTTCACCACCGTCTCCACCTCAGATGGTACCTTTGTTTCTGCCACTGAAACTAATCCCTCTTCACTGTATCTAGACAGCCCACACAATCGATTGTTCACTATACATGAGCTACAGGCGGCACTAGCCTCTCGACAATCTCCTTCCCCTGGCCTGGATGGCATCCCTTACATCATAATCCAGCACATCCACCCTATCATGAAGATTTTCCTACTGGACCTCTACAACCATATTGGGATAGAAGACGCCTTCCCCTCCTGGTGGAGGGAGGCCCATGTAATCCCAATTCCCAAACCCAGCAAAGACCCCTTCAACCCCAGAAACTATAGACCAATTGCCCTAACATGCTGCACCTACAAGATATTAAAAAAAAATTATTGCTACGTGACTTCTTTTTCCTGGAAAATAGTGACTCCTTTCCAGCTACCCAGTCCAGCTCCACTATCCCCTCCTACTTCTCAGCTGAGAAATACAGAATGCCTTCAGCAGTGGACAGTCCATCCTCTCCACTTTCTTTGATATAGAGAAGGCATACGATACCACCAGGCTTGGGTTCAAGTACAGTACTTAGTTGGTACTCGAGTACCAATTTTTAGGTACTTGTATTTGTACTTGAAATTTCAGCATAGTCTGTACTTGTATTTGATGAAATGTACTTGAAAGTATGAGTACTTGAATGTTTTCAAGTATTTTTCAAGTACTTCAAGTATTTGGTAATGAATCTTGATGAAATTAGTAATGAGTACCATATAACTGATGATAACTTTGAAACAGTCATGTTTGTGAAGTGAAATGATCACAAATACAAATAATGTAGATGCATGGTTATGAAATAGAGAGAGATTAAGAGTAAGACATCCTGTGCAGAATTAAAAGGGTGGCTAGGCATTGAGTGTCAGTGACTTCATGGTTATGAATATATTATTATTATTTTTTTTAACTATGGTCCATGTGATGTATATATAGGCTTTGTGAAGTGCTTGAGTTTACTTTTTGCAACCAGTTGATTGATTCAGTTTCATCATTGTTTTTTATGTCACTTAATTTAGAAATACTCATGATAACAAGCATCATTGCCTCAGAATAAGGGACAAATTTACATTTAAACTGGGTTTAACATATTCACTTTCATATTCTGAACCAACTTACTTTCAGGCTAGGCATTTAGGTGTCAGTGAGGTCATGCTTGTAGGAAACTACTTATTTGTATTATTGATGTAATTATAAGCATTGTGATGTTTACAGGGGCTTTGTGATGGGTTTGCATTCATTTTTTGTGAATAACAATAAAATTGTAGACAAATAAGGATAAATTTCATTTTTTTCCATGAAAGTACAGGTAGCCCTCGATTAATGCCGGGGTTAGGTTCTTCAGGGGACAGGCAAAAATGGAACCCTTTATATAATGGAATCAATGGGAAATCACAGGGTTAGGTTCCAGGCACCAAAAATTTTACCTAACCTTTTCAATACTGGAGTATTTAAAGCTCAGAAATAAACTTTTTTAATTAAAAAAAGTGTTTTATTTTTAACCTACATAAATATAATAAATAAAAAATAAATTAATACATAAAACAATTAAATTTTGTACACTTACCTTCACATGTTTGGAGCCCACACGTGGTCTTATAAGCGCCACTGTCAGGCCCCTGCATTGATGTTTTTTGACAGTGGCGTAATGCAGAAGTTTTAGTTGGCTTTTGAACAGTGCATGATACATATATGATGCCGATAAATTTTGTTAAAATAAAAGAAATAAAAGTTTTTTAATATATAATAAATAATGTACTGTACACTACTGTATAATAAAATACTGTATATAATACAGTACCGTAATAATAAGAAATTATAAATACAGTACAGTACTAGCTGTACAGCACTTATACAGTATATATATATATATATATATATATATATATATATATATTATATATATATCCCCCAAGGGGGTTCTAAGCTCGTGCTCTTGAGTGCTCTTTGTGCTCGTTTGTACGTGCTTGTTCCTGGAGGTTTCACGTGCGCCCTCCCGGCCCTAGCACCCAAGGATGATGGGGCTCAACCCTGCAGTCCTTGTCATCCTTGGTCTTTTTCCACTTCGACTGTCCCCTCCACCCTTTCTTTTTCCTCTGTCTTTCCTCTCACTTTTTCTTTGTTTTTCCGCTGAGATATGCCCTTTAAATAGAGGCGAATCGGTTCTTCCTGAACTAAAAAAAAAAAAAAAAAAAAATATATATATATATATATATATATTGCATATACAGTTTATATATACAGTAGTTACATATTTTTACCATTTTTGATGATTTTAAATTTTTAATTTATAAAAAAATTGCAAAAATAAATATTCATGGCCTTGTGGATAGTGACTGGTGCTATTGTGAATCGGCGCAAATTGGACCAGTGTAAAACAAGGGCTACCTGTACTTGTACTTCACAATTAAGTACTTGGAATTACTTGACCAAATTTTCTACATCAAGTACTTATACTTACTTTCTGAAATTCCTGAAGTACTTGTACTTCAGAAAAAGTACTTGAACCCAAGCCTGGATACCACTGTTGACATATAATCTTCAAACAGCTCCAAAGTTTGGGTCTTGTTGGAGCCCTGCTGAGTGCTGACCTTCATCAGGAGCTTCCTATCCTCCCAAACCTTCAAAGTGCGAGTGGGCCCAGTCCTTTCAGACTCTTTTGTACAGGAGGATGGGATCCCACAAGGAAGCATCCTTAGTGTGCTGTGCTTCTCAATAGTTATGAACACAGTATCAAAAAGCCTCCCACCCACTGTCCACTTTTCCATCAATGCGGATGATCTTGCGGTCTATTTTGTGGGGTGGGAACTGGCCATCATTCAATGGCAAATCCAGCTCAACATCCATCGGGTGGAAAGATGGGCGACGTTGGTTGGATTCCACCTGTCCACCTCCAAGACCAAGTGCATGCTCTTTAAAAGGAGACTACACACTGCTTTCCCCACCCACTCTGTCATGGCTATACAGGGAACCTCTCAAGGTGGTGCCTTTTGTGTGGTTCTTGTGCATGATATTGGACCAATGGCTCAGTTGGGCTCCCCACCTCAGGCACCTAAAGAACTCCCTCCAGCATCCTTGCTCTCCTTGATCATCTCTCCCACCATGTGGAGCGCCGACTGATGTGCTCTCCTTTGCCTCTACACTGCCATGATTCAGTCAAAGCTGGATTATGGAAGTGTGATATATGGCTCTGCCTCCAGCACTTGTCTCCTTATTCTGGACCCAGTTCTCAATAGGGGCCTCCGCCTCTCTACCAGTGCCTTCTGCTCCTCTCCTGTCTCCAACCTCTGAGTAGAATGTAACCACCTCCCTCTCAACCTCCAACAGTGTTGTGGGAAAACTGGAGAACCCACCTGGATTTGACTCTGGAAACAGTTCTTTCTATGGTAGGAATCCAATTCTACTGGCCAACCACAAAGTACATGCAAAGTGAATAGACTGGAAGGCAGGAGATGAAGCTGGACTCAAAGATCTTTTCCCAAGCAGTACCGTACACTGGACATCAAGTGAGCAAGAACCATTCACAAAAATGTCAAGTAGGAAGAGCAAGACCACCACAGTGCATTCAAGCAATGGAAAGCAAACAGTACTGTATATGCTGGAATGTTAAGGAGTGGATGCAAGAAAAAAGGTGTTCAGGCAAAAAAAGAAGAGAAAGGACTTAAGGGACTTCAGGATAAACAAGAATAAACAGGAATAAGGAATAAGCATAGTACAAGCAAGACCTATGCTTCTGAAAATTAATTCAAGAATTTTCCCTTGACTTGAAAATATCACCAAATTTAATAAACACTATTCCAGTGTATGACTTTTTATCTAGTCTTATTCCTTGTGATGATCAAATGTGGAACTGATCTCCCCATCATGTAACATGACTGATATTTAATGATTTATAGAAAGCAAACTAGAAATTTAGGTTTTTCAGTTTTATTTATAACTTGATTTAATAGAACAATTTGAAAACTCCCATTTCTAGACTTGAACAAAAACTTAACAGTAACCATTTACAATTTCTTCTGGAGGTTCTAGACAATAAGAAACTTTAATCTTCAATTAAATGATGATGGGGTTAATAAGGTTAGTTATGATAATGAGCATATAAAGATGATTTATGTACAAAACCCTAGAATTCTAAATAATTTAACCTTTGGAGGGTCTTAACTTTTTAGATTTCAACTATATTATATTCAATGGAATTCTTATCACTTGTTTATTTCCCAATTTATCTGGACAAGACAACGTGTATAGGCACTTAATGAATTCACATGCAATAACTTAATTAAAGGTTTATAAGCCAAATCATACTAGCAATGCTTCAAGAAATTTGGACTTGTGCACAACACTGGATTGTCTGCCTAGAAGGAGAACTTAAGTTCTGGATCCTTAGTGCTAAACTTCAAAAACATACCTTCTGGCTTCAGTAATGGATGTGATCATGCCTTTTCTTGAGTTCAACAGGGACTATCAGGGCTAAATACTGGACTAGGTTTTAACACTAGTTCAGAACTGTTTCTAGCAAGATGCCCTATTACAATGATTTAAGCACTTTTGCATGAATTATAGTATCTGCCTATACTTGACTAGAGTGACTTAATTAACACTCTTAACTAGAGGCTGCAAAAGCTGAGTGGCTGGAAAGAGGAAAAACATAATTTTAAAACTAAAAAAAGACTTGAGAAACGAGAATCAGCAAAACCCTACAACAGGATCTGTTACTCGTGAGAACTTGCCTCCATGCACAGAGGCTACCCTCTTCACTCCTGTGTGCAGCATTTTCCAAACTTCCTCCCCAGGGATGGAGCTGGCACTTCACCAAAGCAGTCCACTCCTTCCCTCCTAGTTGGGTTTGTATAAAATCCCTGGGCAGTCTGGTGTTATAATGATGGTGTATTTGATAGGGGGTGATTGCTCTTTGAATGGGTGGTGTATGTCAATTTTTGTTGATAACTTTGAACATATTGACAGCAACATCAAATTTGTGTAAATCATTTTGTTTTAAAATATTTAGCTCTTTAAACATTGGGGAAGTGTGACTTTGACTGATGTCGGTGGTCAAGCAGGGTTGGCAAAAACCCCAACTGGTTTTTTGCTGGGTAGTTGGGTTTTTGCTGGGTTTTTGCCAACCCTGTGGTCAAGAGTGTTCGCAGACAATTTTTATGAGTCACTTTCGCAGGATGTTAGATATTTCTTTGAGCTACCCCATGTGTAACTAGTGATGTGAGTCGTTTTTTATTGTCATTTTTTTTGTTTTTTTTTGTCGTTTTTTTTTGTTTAAAACGAAGATAGTCTGTTTTTTTTGTTTTTTTGTTTTTTATTGTTTTAAACTTATTCCATATTTTTCTTCCTTTAATCTAATAAGTATATTAGTATTACCTATAATTTACTATACTACCATGCTTATACGGTTATACCTAGTACATATAGTCATCTTTTAGAAAAACTGAATCACACAAAAAGTATATAATAGAAAGGAAAACAAACCCTCATTTTTTATATGTATATATATTTTTTAACTAGAACATAAAACATTCTTCCTCATTTCAAACAATATACATAATTGTGATTGGCAAGAGTACCAGTATATATATTCCAGATAGAAAAAAAAATATTCACCTTTTTTTGAACCTTTAAAAAATTGTTAACCTAATGTTATTTAACCTTCATTTCCATGGAAGAATCATCACTAGATTGGGTAGAGCATATATGCTAGTTTCAATATCACAGGTACTGGTATAATATACATAATAAAAAATACATAATACTGGTATAAAACAATATATATAATTGTGATTGGCAAGAATACCAGTGTATAATTTAGGGTGACAATAAAAATCGAAAGTTGGAGTTTTTTATTGGCCATTTGTTCAATGCTGCTACTACATGAGAAAACAATGTACTGTAAATATTAGGTCATTCAGATAATATTTAAGGGTGTCTCAAGTGAGGTAAATAATTCTCCTTATAACAAAAATTAATTATTCATTACCTAGTAAAAATAAATTAATATTTTTTTTAATTAATGTAAATAAACGTTAGTTTTAGTTCATAAGGTTTAAGTGCAGGCGTACTCCAATCGTAATAAGTAAATAATATATTTACTAAATATATTCCAGGGTGTCTTTCATTCAATTGTAGACCACCCATTAATTCTTGCTTTTCCTCAAGCCATACCCCTTTTTCAATGTACCAGGCTGAGACTTCCTATGATCCTCAACAACCTGCAAGAGATGTTGGCGCTGTTCTTCATTCTTCGTAATCTTTGTATTGAAGGCCTGGGTTAAGGCAATTCCCCTCTCTGCCATGTCATTGACGACTTTTAGTCCTTCAACTATAGTCAAACCAGTCTTGAAATCTTCGTCATCCGGCCAGGTCTCTGGTTCCTTGGACAAGAAACCATCATTAATTTTTAGAAGTTCAAAGAGAAGCTTTGATCCTTTCGAGGCAAAGTCCGAGAGCTGCTTTGTTGAAATGGAAGAAACAGCAGGTATTGGGGCTCGCTTTGGAGGATCTTCAGCAGCTTCTTTTTCGAGGATTGATCGAGCGATATTCTTTTTCGTCGTTGCATTGATACCTTTATCAAAGAGTGCGAGACCAATCAAGTACTCGCTGAGGTACCATAAGTGACGACCGAGGACACTAAGGCAGGATGCTGAGATCTTTTCATCGTGGTACTTTGCTAGGTCTGGAAGAAGCTTCAAATCGTTCGCGGGAGCAGATGAAGGACTGCTGGCCGTGAACCACGCGCTGACATATAACTTTAGGGCAAAAAATACAAATCGTTTTAAGCCAGACATTTCACGAGTTGTAAGTCTGAACTGATGGGAAAGCAGCAGGATTTTTAATGAATAAATTACTTTTGCCATCCAACGTGCTTGGTGAAGTGCTCCAGGTCGCCGAAACCTAAAGTTAGGTAAATTACCTCCAAGGATTGTAATCGACAACTCCAAGAATTCACGGTAATCATCCTTCGGCTGATGTTTTGTCAGATATAGATTCCAGCCCCCTCTCGATGGCCCTGTATATATATTTATATACTCGTATATATTATCATAGGACATCAAATTCAGTTCCAAATTTATATAATTTAAACATCAAACTATGCCAACAATTAGTGAAACTTTTCTAGAACAATTTCCAATAATAATATAATCAATGTATCAAAATAAAAATATTACCTTAGATATCTTAAAAGAATCGGGAGAACTTCTAAGCGTTGTTTTCAGTCAGGCAGTTGTATGCAAAATGAACTTGAAGCACCAAAAGCTGATCATCCAAAGATTGATACACATCATATTATTTAACAATTTATTTATGAAAATTTTAATTTAATGAAATAAATTAATCGATTTGCATAATCTATAGTATGAAATAAAGGAAACAATTCTATTAAATTATATAATACACTTGCATTCTCGAAACATTTTTGTTTTTGAAGCGTTGTCGAAACTCGTTCATTCTTGAAATTTCTTCCGCGTGACAGTTTCATTCATGTGACTCGAGGCACCCCTAAATGCTTTCCGAATTCCATGAGATTTCGTCTACGGTGTTTCCTCATAGGGTGGCAGCATTGGACAAATGGCCGGCAAATTGTTTTGAATTTCAATTTTATCCCTATAAGAAGTTGTCACCCTAGTGTATGTTATTATATAGATATATATATATATATATATATATATATATATATATATATATATATATATACAGGGTGGGCCGAAAGTCTGGATCCATAGGAAAATATTTATTTTAATACATAAATTACAACAAATGGTAAATACTTAAAATGAATATCAACTTTAACTCGTAAATGCGTATCCGTGATACTGTACAGTAGTTCGTACTCCAGTATAAATACTCAAATACTTTTTTTATTTCAGCCCAGAAATGGCTTCGAATCTAACAACAGAAGACCGGGTAGAACTTGTGCTCATGTACGCAAGACAGGGCGCTATACACAGAGAAGTTGCTACCGAATTCAATAGAAATCATCCTGATAAGCATCCAGTAACACATGCGACTGTTGGCAAGTTGTTTAAACGTTTCAAAGAAACAGGAAGTGTACATGATTGACGGCGTTCTGGTTGTCCAAAAACTGCAACTGATGAAAATACCTCTGCAATGGTATGTGAAACTTTAACGAATAGTCCAGTAAAGTCAACAAGAAGATTATCAAATGAAACACGCATCTCGAGAACGTCAATTCGAAGAATTATTAAAAATCATAAATTCCATCCCTAAGTGTCTCGATGTCAGAGGCTGCCAATTTGAGCATTTGTTATAATTTGTTGTTTATACTGGAGTATGAACCACTGTACAGTATCACGGATACGCATTTATGAGTTAAAGTTGATATTCATTTTAAGTATTTACCATTTGTTGTAATTTATGTATTAAAATAAATATTTTCCTATGGATCCAGACTTTCGGCCCACCCTGTATATATATTCCAAATAGAAAAAAAAAAAATATTCATCTTTGTTTAACCTTTGTGTTAACCTAATGCTGTTTAACTTTCATTATCTGATTCTATTTCCATTGAAGAATCATTATCACTAGATTGATTAGAGCATATAGTTTCAATATCACAGGTACTGGTACTTATTGCAGATTTGGGTGTTGACGAAGCCAATGTAGCACCATGTTTTACTTCACTTTCTTGGAATTTTGCATTTTGGGATATAAATACTAGCTTTGCTGCTCTGTCTGTGCTTAATCGGTTTCTTTTGGCTGTATGGATATTACTGTATGTGCTAAATGATCTTGGAGGTAATGAAAGGGCGAAATAGAGGTGTATGAGTTTGTGTAGGTATATATGTGAGTATGCGTGCGTATGTATCTGGAATTCTGGATGTATGCGTGTGTATGGGGTATATAATAAATATAAATATGTGTATATAAGTACTGTATTTATGTATATATTGGTATATATGTATATGGGTGTATGTGTATGTATATATATATGGATGGTCTCGGGGGGGGGGGGATGTCATCACGGGTCTAAAGGATAGTTAAGTGGGAGATTCAAAATCCGAGGCATGGATGGGAGAGTCCTGGAAAGGTTGGACAATGGGCAGTCAGCTCCCAGCCAGTGTTCTCGCAAGTTTAACGGATCTCAAGATACAAGACTTTCAGTGCAAGAAAGAGGCCAGTTTTTTTTCTGTAAATAGGCTGAAAAGGACATTCTATACTGGTACCATATGGCCTATTTTATTATTTATTTATTTGTTTTTATAATATATATCATTGCAAAAGTATACCTTATAATTAAATTGGCAATATCTATATTAATTATCAAAAAAAAACAAAAAAAACTAAAAAAAACTAAAAAACAAAAAAAATGACAAAAAAACAAAAAAAACAACATGGACATAAAAAAACCCATTTTTTAACATCACTAGTTGTAACACAATATAATAAATATGGATGAATGAAGGGCAAGTTGTGCATTTTGAGGAAGTGTCTTTTTTGTTTTTTTTTAAATAACATGAAGAGAAATCTTGATATTTTGGATTTGATATGTTGTACATGACTTTTGAAATTAGTTTTTCATCTAAATTAATGCCAAGTATTTTAACCTTATTCACTTGTGCAAGAGTGGTATTCCCAATTTTTATTTGACAGTTTGTATTAATATGTTTTGTGGTAATTATTCATACAAGATGACTTTGTCAGGTTCAATAAAAGTTTATTAGCACACCCATTTGTATACATTTTCTAATTGGCTATTCATTTTATTAATCAGAAGGAAGTGATATAAGTGTGAATTATACATAGCTTATTTCTAAGTTGGTCAGCAAATTGTAACTTTTTCTGTATCTGCTATAAAAATGTCATTTTAGCTCATTTCAATATGCTGATTTTAAACAGGCATCTCAAAACTTTTCATCACATTCAGATTTCTAATTATGATGTCAACATTTAACAATATACAGCATGTATTTAAAAAAAAAAAATACCCAAATGCCTCTCCCACCGCAGTGAGGTTGCATCAGGAACAGGTAGGAAGCACCTCAATCACTTGCATTCACTTCAGCTGACATGAAAGTAATGCACCTGCCTCAGGGCAACAATTCCACAGTCCAGGCCTGCAGACTACATGGTTTACCCAGACTGCTTCATACACTCTGAGGCAGCACATTGCCAGGCCATCGCTCCACTTTAAATATAACAAATTAACAATGGTTTCCCTACACTAATTTTAAAAGGATAATTAAAAAATTTTCACCAATTCATTATTTTCAGACAAATGACATTACAACTACACAGAGTGATTCATAAAAGTGTTTCATAAGTTGCAGGGTGTATTCTTGAGACAAAAGTAAAGACCATATAAACATAGGTCAAGAAACCCGTAGGTTTTGAGCTATAGTATGTGACAGAAAAATGAAATGCAATGCTGTGTATCCTGATAGGTAGATAGGGCATGGTGGTCCTATGCCTTGGCCACCTTGATCACCAGATTTAAATCCTCTTGATTATTATTTGTGGGGTCATTTAAAAAGCCTAGTTTATGTTACAGAAGTCCAAGCACATGATGAATTGTGGCACCGAGTTTGAGACAATTGTAAAATGATCAGCAATACTCCAGAAATTTTTGAGTATGCACCAGTGATTCTCTGTCAGACAATCACTGGTGCATCATGCTGAGGCATGCATTCAAGAAGTAAGAATTTTGAACATTTACTTTAATGAAGCAAATGTATCACACTGTGTATTTGCATAAAGTGCAAAAAATCTTTAGGAGTTTAATTTTTCTGTCATGTGCTATAGCTCAAAACCTGCAGGTTTATATGGTTTTTTCTTTATTTTTATCTCAAGAATACACCCTGCGATTTATGAAACACATTTATGAATACCCTGTATACAACTATACAATCATATTACAACTTAAATAAATTACTAAAAAAAAGAAGTTTCTAATTTATTTTCTTTGACAAAAAGGTAGGTATGCTGCTTCATTTCCTTTTGTATCCCATGGCTCATTTCACTTTCTTGAAATACAACAGTAGTCTCTCATCATTTGTGGATCCCATCTGCCCTGATAATGTGTTTCATTGTTCCATTGTGGAAATATCTTTATAGAATGATATAAATGATGACAGCTAAAAATCTAGATGTGATGAAAAGTTTTGAGCTCCATTTTTTAAATTAATTAAAATCACATTTTTTTTATATTGAATACAAATCCTTGTTGACCAGTGACTAGAAAGGAAAATATTTATATTTTGCAGGAAGACCAAGATCCTTCTTCCTTTACCAGTAGTCCTATGCAAAACCAGGATTATTTGCAAGGTAAGTTAATATTGTAGCTTCTTAATGGTGATATTATAGGGGTCATAATTTTCCTGTCAGGTTTTTGAGACTTCATTATAAAACTTGTCTTTTATTGTGTGTGTGTGTGTGTGTGTGTAAGAAATAAATTTGGATTTGGTAGTCAGTAGATATAACAATTGTTAGGAGTAGCATGTTTATAAGTAAGCTTATTTGTGTAACTTTTCATTTGATGATAGTGATCACAGACATGAGTGCATTACTATAGATAGGTCTTAGTGACATTAAACTATATAAGAAGTAATATTTTGCAAATTATTTTGTATATGTAGTAAGGATTGTATAGTTTACTATCATTTTGTGAGAACAATGGACCAATTGTATTTAAGCAATAACAGTGACCAGATTTGTAAATGAATTAAAAATAACTCAGTTACCAGCAATTAATTACTAATTTAAGTTATTGGAAAAGTAGTACTTGTACGAATAATTAAATTTCATTTTTAAGGCAATTGTAATTTAAAATCATATTAATTTTTTAATTATTTTCTTATATTATCATTATATTTTAGATTATGTATTGTAATTTAATTTTAATATCTCTATAAAAGGAATTTTTTTAAATAGATTTCCTACTCTCAAGTATAAGTAGGGGGGGGGGAGCAGAAATGGTGACCCCCCAGTTTTCTGGTCTTTACAGTAAAAGTTGCTATCATACAAAAGAAGTAAAATGAACCATGTTTCACAAATATCTGATGTCATTAACCCCTCTGTACATGCCCTCTGAAGTTTTGCAGATATTAACAATGAAAATTAATTTTATTAATCTGGTTTTGTTAAAAAAATGCTATTAAATTGCTGTGACATCAATATTCACATCATAAATTTAGTTAACTGAATTGTTTGCTGATGCTAAATAACAATATTGGCCACAAAAACTGATTATTTGCCATTGATTATTATTTTATGATTATTATTTACATATAATCATATATTATATATATATATATATATATATATATATATATATATATATATATATATATGCTGCAAACCCACAAGGAAAAAGAAAAACGATTCCAAGGCCTTTCGTGCATTCAAAGCTACACCTCGTCAGGGAATGAAGATAAACGGCCAGATACCCATAAATATATACAATGTTATCTCGCCGTTTATCTTCATTCCCTGACGAGGTGTAGCTTTGAATACACGAAAGGCCTTGGAATCGTTTTTCTTTTTCCTTGTGGTTTGCAGCATTTATTCATTTCACGTGTTTTATTGTGAAATTCATCCCATATATATATATATATATATATATATATATATATATATATATATATATATATATATATATATATATATATATATATCCCCCTCGATTAGGTACTCCGGCTTACCGGGCCGAGGGGGCTCGTACACCTCGTGGGTTGTTGAGGTTTCCTCAACTCCTCGCGGGATGTGGGCGAAGAGTTACCTAGTTGCGTTTTTTTTTTTTTTTTTTCCCCTTCCTTTTCTTCCCCCCCCCCCTTTTCTTTTCTTTTTGCTCCCCCTTTTTTTTCCGTCTCTCCCGGAATTTCTTTTGTCTTGACTCGGTCCTGTGCCTCTGTCAATCGTAGTATCCCCCCCCCATCTGTTTGTATTTGCAGTCTTGGGGTCATCGGGTGCACCCGCCGGGGGGCATCGCTCCGTGGCTGAGCCGTGCTCCGGGGATGGTACGGGCGCCCGGACCGCTGCTGCGTCTGGATTGGGTCTTTGCTTGGCCCTTAACGGACAAATCTCCGTAGTGCCAATCTGCTGTTTTTAAAACGACAGTCGGGTTGGGGGGCGGGCTACCCGGGACGTTGGGCCTGCGCCTTGAAGGATACAGCGGCGGATGGTGCATCGCCTTGGGTCCGAGGCTGCCTTTTTTGTAAAGCTATTGTTTATGGGTTCTATTTCTAAACTTCACTCCCCTCCTGTTGACGACTCTGGCCCGCCCTTGAATTTGGATAAGACTACTACTTCTGGTCGTTCAGCGGCCTCTGCCTCCGCTGGATTGACCTTCAAGCCGTATGGCCCCCTCTCGTCCTCTGCGGCGTCTGGCTCTCGTGGCCGGACTCGTGGTGGCCGTAGGGCGGGGTCTTCGCGGCCCTTGTTCTCTCGCCCACTCTCGGCGGTTACCGTTACACATGGGCCTGTCTCCGCTGTCAATTTCTGTCCGGTGGACAGGTTCCTTGTTCTCCGCCCTTCCGCTGGCTCCCTTCCGGGCAACTCGGAACGAGTGTTTCAGCGCCTTAAGACGATAGGGGTTTCCTGTCGTTATGATATCCGCCCTCTGAAGGATGGGTCTCTTCTTTTGAAGTCCCGTTCTTCGGGGGTGACTGGGTCCCTTCTACAGTTGCAGGATGTCTTGGGTTGCAGAGTTTCTGTGACTCCCCATCCGCAATTGAATAGCTGTCAGGGCACCATTTTCGCTTCCCGTCTGCTGTCAATCCCGGTTGGCGAGTTGCAGGAGGATCTTGCCCCCCAGGGGGTAACGAGGGTCTTCCGCTTTTCGTCGCGCCGGGATGGTGCTCTTACCCCGTCCGCTCGTTTGCTCCTGACCTTTGACTCCCTTGTGCCTCCGGCCCAGGTGTTCTGGTGCATGGGTGATCGCCGGTCGCGTGAGTTTTCGGTGCGACCATATGTGCCTGACCCGGTTCGCTGCTTTGGCTGCAACCGGTTCGGCCATGTTAGCTCTGCGTGCCGCCGTGAGGGTAAGCTATGTGTCCGCTGCGGTGGGCCTGCGCACCCTACCCCGTGCACGAAGCCCCCGCGGTGCTCGAACTGCTCGGGGGCCCACCCTTCCTCCTCTCGGGACTGCCCCGTTTTCAAGTTTGAATTCGAGGTGCGGACCTTAAGGACTACCGAATTCCTTAGTGCGCGGGAGGCGCGCGATAGGGTCCGTGACCGGGAGCCGCGGCTCTTGGCCCTGGCGGGTCCTCGGGCCCCTCCCGTGCTACCCCGGCGTCTACCGGAGTGGTGCCCGCCTGGAAGTTCCGGGGTTTGGTGGTCCTCCTGGCGCCGCGGGTCCTTCTTGTTCCTCTGCCTCACTTTCAGACATCCCATCTGATTCCCTGCCTACAAGTGCCCCTTCTCCCTCTCCGGCCTTGGGGTCTGGATCCTTGCCTACTCGTCTCTCGGGTGGGGAGGGTGATGCCCCGAAGGGGAGGGGGAAGCGTCGCCGTGGTCGGAGTCGGAGTCCTTCCGACCCGATCCTGACTGATGCTCTCCCTGCTTCCCCTTCTTCACCGGAGGGGAAGCGGCGCGCTGCCCCTGATCCGCTCGGGACTCCCCTCTCTATACGGAGGGCTGGTGAGGCGTCACCTCCCGGTGCCCCGACCAGTGTCCGGGTGTCGGTCGAGGTACACCGCCCCATGACACCCTCGATTACTGACTCTGTTCCCATGATAGACCCGGTCGAGAGGAGCCTGGCCCTTCTTCATGGAGTCTCTCTCCCTTCGGCTCCTGCTGAGAGTGGTCGGGTCTCTCTCCTGGATCTACCTCTCCCACCTGTGGTCGACCTTTCCTCCCCCCCCCCGTCAGTGCTTGTCTGGTTTGACGAGCCCTCGAACAACTGGTTCCCCCCAGTCCCCCTCTGGTGGGGAGTTGGGGGTTTCGGCTGGGCCCGTCTCGTCGTCTCTCCCCCCGCCGGGAGAGCCCCCCTCTGACCTCCCTGTTCTACTCCACTTCTCGTTCTACTACTGGTGGAGCAGATGCGGAGTCGGTGGCCCCTACCCCCCCAGTTCGGGGTGAGTCGGGGAAGCCGATTCCGTCCCTGGTTACGGACCGTTGAGTTTGCTGCTCAGCTTGGTCCGTGGCTATTTCGCTGTTTTCTCTGCCTCTTATAATGCCGCTTCCCCTTGCAGTTCCATTTTGCATTGGAACTGTCGGGGGCTTTTAGCTAACTGGGAGAACCTTGCCTCCCTGCTGGAGAGCGAGCGGCCTTCCTGTGTTTGTCTCCAGGAGACTATCCTGGCTGCGCGGGGACTCCCTCGTCTCTCTGGCTATGTTGGTTTCCCTTGCACCCCGGATGAGCACACACGCCAGCGGGGTGCCGCGATTTACGTGCATCATTCGTTACCATCGCGAGGTGTGCCTCTTCGCACTTCCTTGCAGGCTGTGGCTGTGCGGCTCTTTTTAGATCGCCAGTACACTGCCTGCTCGATTTATATTCCTCCTCATGACCCTCCTTCTCGCGACGCGGTTCGCGAGTTGGTGCTGCAACTGCCTCGACCGTTTCTCATCCTCCGGGACTTTAACAGTCGCGACCCGGCTTGGGGAGATGTTCGGTCGACTAATGTTGCTGGTATGTTACTCTCCTTAATGGAGGAACTTTCCTTTGCGTGCCTCAATTCCGGTGAACCTACTTACTTCCACGAACCCACGGGTTCATTTACCTGTATTGATCTCTCCTTGGTGTCCCTCGATGCCTTACTTGATTTTTCGTGGAAGGTGTTGGGGGACTCTTATGTAGGCTGACCATATTTCCTTGAGACAAAAACGGGACATTGGAATGGCAAAAAAGGGACGGGGATTATGTAATATTCTGTATTCATGAAAAAGTAAGTACATAAACCGGGACAAAATTGACATTTTTATTAAAACGACGGGACGGCCAGGAAATATAAAAAAAACGGTACTGTCCCGTTCAAAACGGTACGTATGGTCAGCCTACTCTTATGGCAGTGATCATTACCCAGTCTGTCTTGAGCCGGTCGGACCGCAGCCGGGCGTCTCGTCTCGACCGAGGTGCTGCCTTGCGCGGGCTGACTGGCCATCTTTCAGAGCTCGTTCCGTCATTGTCCGTTCGGTATTGAGCTTTGGCTCTGTGGATGAGAGCTTGGAGTTCTTCGAGCGGGTGGTGATGGGCGTCACGGAGGACTGTATTCCTCGATCTTCCGGTAACCCGCGGACTCGTAGCGTCCCGTGGTGGACTCCGGCATTTCACCAGGCGGTGTGCGAGAGGAAGAGGGCAACGCGCCGCTTCCACCGCACCCGGCGCGCGGACCACTTGATTGAGATGCGGCGGGCGAAGGCTTTCGCCCGCCTGACTCTCAAGTTGGCCCGTCGGGCCTCTTGGCGTGCTTTTGTGTCCGGCATCTCCTCATCTACCCCTTCTGCTGCTGTGTGGCGGAAGGTACGTAGTATCCAGGGGAAGCCAGTCCCTGCTAGTCGCCCTGTCTTTCGGGACGGGGACGGCTTCCTTTCGGATCCTGCTGCTGTGGCTGATCGGCTGGCCGGTGCTTTTGCTGCGGTTTCCCGTTCGCCTTCAGCTGCGGATCGCCCTTTATCGGAGGTCACGTTCCAGCCCCCTGGGAACGAGCCTTATAACCATCTCTTTACGATGCGGGAACTTCGGGCTGCCTTGGCAACCCGTCGTTCTTCCGCCCCTGGCCCTGATGACATTCCGTATGACTTTTTGGAATCTGCACCCGATGGCCCTGCACTTCTTGCTGGATCTTTTCAACCGGGTGTGGGTTGAGGGGTCGTTCCCTTCCCGTTGGAGGGAGGCGATTGTGGTCCCGATACCTAAGCCGGGGAAGGATCCGGCGGAGGTGGCGAGCTATCGGCCTATTGCTTTGACGAGCTGCTTATGCAAGCTCCTTGAAAAGATGGTGGCCGTCCGACTTTCCTTTACACTGGAGTCGCTTGGGTTATACCCCCCGACCCAGTATGGCTTTCGTCGATTTCGGGGTACTCTGGACCCCCTTCTCCTTGGCCATGATGTACGGGAGGCATTTTCCCGCCGGAATCTTGTTCTGGCCGTCTTTTTCGACGTCCAAAAGGCCTATGACACGACCCGTCGGGGAGTTGTCATGGACCGTTTGAAGTCACTTGGTTTTGTGGGCTTTTTGCCCACGTTTCTTCGCAGCTTCCTCTGCCGTCGCACTTTCCGCGTCCGTAATGGGGCGGCCCTATCTGACCTGTATGTTCAGGAGGAGGGGGTGCCCCAGGGGTGTGTTTTAATGGTTATGTCTGCGCTACCGGGAGCTCTTCCGCCCTCGGTGCGCTGTTCCATCTACGCAGATGATTTGGCTGTCTATGCCGCGGGGACGAGTCCCCCCCCTCGTGGAGAGGCAAGTCCAACTCGCGATCAATCGGGTTGAACGCTGGGCGTCGTCGGTGGGCCTTACGCTGTCTTCCCCGAAGACTTCGTGTGTGGCCTTCCTTCCGTCGAGGAGACGGGGATCCGGCGCCATCCCGGCCTTTCACCTTACACTCGGGGGTCAGCCTCTGGCCCTCGTTCCATCAGTACTTTTCTTGGGTATGGTTTTCGACAGCCGTTTGAGCTGGGTTCCCCACCTTCGCCGGCTGCGCGAGTCCGCGAGACGTACCCTGGATTTGCTGGGACATCTGTCACATACTACATGGGGCGCGGATAGGCGGACGCTCCTCCGTTTGTACGTGTCCCTGGTACAGTCCAAATTAGACTATGGGAGTGTGGTGTATGGCTCCTCCTCCCGCACGGCCCTTCGGATACTGGATCCGGTCCTCTCTAGAGGACTGCGTATGTCATCTGGCGCCTTCCGCTCCTCTCCGGTTGATAGTCTGCAGGTTGAGTGCGACATCCCTCCCTTGGAGGATCGGAAGTCGTTCCTCATTGCTAAGCACTATCTCCGGATCCTCCGTCTTCCCACCTCTCCTCTGTTCCAGGTGGTTGAGAGGGCGTTCTGCCGGGATGGGGGTTGGTATTTCACCGACACGGTGACCTCCCTCCTCGATGGTATGGGCACTCCTCCTTCGTCCGTTATACCGGTCTCTTTCAGGGGTGTTGCACCTTGGGAGAGCACCCCTGTTGCGTGCTGTAGGGCGTTGCGCCCGGTTCGCAGGGCCGATTCTGACTCTGCCTTACTTCGGTCTCTGTTCCTTCAGCATGCAGCGTGTCACTCTGCATGTGTTGCGGTCTTCACAGATGGCTCGAGGTCGTCGGGGGGCGTTGGGGCCGCGGCTGTTCCCCAGTCGTTTGCACTTGCTCCCCGATGTACCCGTCTCCCTGATGAGGCTTCCGTTTTCACGGCGGAGCTCTATGCCATTCTGAGCGCTCTGGAGGTGGTGCGGGAGCGTCCGGATGGGTCGTTTGTCATCTATTCGGATTCCCGCAGTGCCCTGGATGGCCTGGAGTGTTTTGACCCTGTCCAACCACTGGTCCGACGAATCCAGCTACTGTGCCATATCCTTGTCACTTCTGGTGGCAAGGAGGTGGTATTTTGCTGGGTTCCTGCACATGTTAACGTGGCTGGAAATGAGGCTGCCGATCGAGCTGCCCGTTCCGCGTGCCGACTACAGGTTTCACCCGTGTCCCTCCCCTTTTCCGATTATATCCCTGGCTTCCGTAGGTTTTTGCGCTCCCGGTGGCAGAGTCGCTGGGATGGCGCTGCAAATAACAAACTGCAAGATTAAACCCAAATTGGGATGTTGGGCCTCTTCCTTCCATCGGTCGCGCCATAAGGAGGTGGCTTTGGCCCGCCTCCGTATTGGCCACACCCACCTGACCCATGGCTATTTGATGGCCGGGGATCGGGTGCCCCGATGTCCCGATTGTAACATCGTACTCACAATTGCCCACCTGCTGGTGGAGTGTCCGCTTTACTCTGCGCTGCGTGCAGAGTATTTTCCCTTTTTGGAGAGCGTCGGGCCTTGTGATAGGCTTGGCGCTATTCTATCGGAAGGTCCCTACTTTTCGGTAACCGGGTTGTTCTCCTTCCTCCTTCGCTCCCGTCTTCTTTACCGGTTGTGACTGATAATTTTTTTTTTTTTTTTTTTTTTTTTTTTCCCCCGTCTATTGTTCACTTCCGTTCGCTGTTTCATAGTCTTCGTCCTGTGTTCGCTCTGCTATCCACCTTTCTTTTGGTGGCCATGAGCGGTCATACTTTGAAAAAAAAAAAATATATACTGTATATATATATATATATATATATATATATATATATATATATATATATATATATATATATATATATATATATATACAGGGGCGTCCCAAAAAAATGTATACACACTTTAACAGCTGATAGCTCAATTGATGTTTCTTTCTTTCCAAGTTAAACCCATTAGAATTAATAATGGCAGTCAGACTAAGCTTTGAACAAAGGAAATTCATTCTAAAATGCTACTGGAAGTGTGAAAACGCAGTTGAAGTACAAAGACAGTTTAGGAGGGAGTTTCAAACAGATCCACCAACGCGACTTACCATCACTCGAATTAGAGATAAGTTTGAAGCCGATGGAACTGTTCAGAATGTCCACAAGAAGCGTTCCGGAAGACCACGGACATCGACAAGCCCCACAAAGCAAGAAAGAGTACTGGAAACGTATCACCAAAGTCCAAGAAAATCTGTGCGGCAAGCGAGTCGTGAGGTAGGAATTTCAGAATCGTCTGTCCAACGCATTTTGAAGCGCTATCAATGGAAAAGTTACATTCCAAGATTAGTCCATGCTATTAATGAAGATGATGATCCGGACCGAAGAGTGGAGTATTGCGAGTGGTACTTGGCACGATGTGGATGTGGATTGGACGAAGGGGTTTCGTAGAATACCCTCCGCGTTCACCAGACCTCACACCACTAGACTTTTTTTTATGGGGATACTTAAAAGACAAAGTCTACGCTATAAAACCTGCAACAGTCGCTGAATTGAGAGCAGCCATTGAACGAGAATGCACACAAATACCAAACGAAATGTTTCGTGATGTTTGCGATTCCATTGCTTCGCGTTATCAGCAGTGCTTGGACCAGAACGGACGTCAGTTTGAAAACAGGCGTTGACAAAACAATTAAATAATGTCTGTAGATTCTATTACATTTTGAAAATGAAATGTATTTTAATAAACACTGCCTTTATAATTATTTAAAGTGTGTATACATTTTTTTGGGACGCCCTGTATATATATATATTACATGATTATTTTAGTTGTAACTTTTTTATGCTTGTTTAATAATTTTTCTCATTTACAGGAGTTAAAAAAATCTTAAAATAGACTTACAGTAATTAACAGGATCAAAATGAGAGAGTTACATTCTGCTTCCACACACCAGTGTGGAATATATTGAGCTATATCAGTTTAAGGCAGGTGTACTGCCACTCCAGCAAGATGTTATTCAAGTGATGATGTTCATGCTGAGGCCAGCCAGAGCTGGTAAGAATCAACTTTCTGTTAGTGATGCTGCATGGAAAGTTGCCTACAACTTGCAGAACCTTTCGATCTGGTGCAACCTATACACAAAGTCGATCAGTAACATTGTCAACCAGATAACAAAATTGTATGAAGAGTTCAAAAAACACTGTCAGGTTCGCTCACAGAGAATGACTGAAGCAAAATGAGCAGAAATTTCAGAATTCAACAACCGTGTTGTAGCCACTTTATTTGATATCTCCCGTACACTGTGTACAGATATGAAATCACGAAGACGCCAAGAGAAGATCTATGGTGTTAAATTTACTGAGATAGAGTGGAAGTTCCTGGAGGATCAACGAGGACCAAGAAAAATGTTTTGTGATAATTCAGTGGACATGGCATGACAAAGAACAGCTGAGAGGCAAATGAGGATGCAAGCTGCAATGGACAAGATGCTCCGAAAGGAACAAGAAGACCCAAAGAAAAATCAGTTTGTATCACAGCTTTACCAAGAATTTGATGGCTCGATAATAGATGAGGACACATGCACTGAAGATGAATATATCCCTGAAGAAAATATACTATCAACATCAAAAAAACGAAAATTTGTGTATGCAAACTTCAATGGGGATAGAGACAAGTTCTCTCATCAATACAGGCATATTCGTGAAAGTCCGACAAAAATAAAAGAAGCATTCTACAGAGTGGCTGACAAACTGATATCCAAATATCATTTATCATACAACCAAGCAACAGCAGCTATTATTGAAGTGGGAAACTACATGTTCAATCGCAGCTGGAAGTACTTTGACGAAAATGCACATTACATTGATTTAGACACAGCTCCAGCCCAATCAGCATGCCGGAAAATAGGAAAAGCTATTGAAGCCTTTGTACTGGCAGAAATAGTACAAGAGATCATGAATTCGGATGAGTCAGTCACAATTACTTATCATGATGATGGATCTAGAAAACCGGGTGCAGGGTCATTTTCTGTTTAAGGTATCACAATTAATGGAAAATATCGTTCCTTCCCAACGCTGCAGCTAGTATCAGAATCACGAGAAAATCTAGCAGCACTGAGAGTTACTATCCTGAACATTTTATCGGTAGTCCGCGGTTTCGATCCTAAGACTCTGTATGAGAAAATAGATTTTGTGATGACTGATGCAACAAGCCACAACATTGGGGTCGAAAGCATTGTATCTGACATGCTTGACACCGATCACACACCTGAACATCTCTTATGTCAAGTTCATCCTACATTAATGTTTAATCGCAAAATTGTTGAAGTGTTTAAAGAGATTGATAACACTATCGGACCAGACAAGATATTTGCAAACTTCCTTGTCAGTTGTGTTACATCCCATGATTCAATCGCAGAACAGTTCATGGACTGTTTAGTGAGATTGGTTTCACACGATTATGACCATAAACAGTGGAACAAAGCAGGTGACTTTGATCAATACATCATGCCAAAGAAGAATGCTGCTGTTCACCTACAAAAAGAGAGGTTCAGTAGGCTTACTTTCTTGTGCGCTATCACCATCCACTTGGATGAAGATGTTTCTAATTTTCTCAACAAGTATGAACACATCACTAACCAACTTGCATGCATCCTGCGCTCATTCAGTAACCTTGAATATACTCGCATCCTTTGTCTAGCTGGTGCACTAATTGGAATACATTTGATTGAACCATTCATCAGTCTGACATCGGCTAGCACAACAGATTATGCTAAGATCATGATTGCATTTCCAACGCTGTACGATGATTTATGCAAAACGGATCCATCTGATCTTCTGAACATTGACGAGCCTGCATTGAACTTCATATCACCTGATAGGTTTAAAACGGTTCTGTGGAATGAAGACATCCGTAATTCAATCACGAAAGCCGTTAACTGCTACAAACCAAGAGTCACAAATGTTCTCAGCATCATCATGAAGAAATTAGCAGCTGGATGGCAGAAACAACGTGGAGACATATTCCAGTTTGGTGACTGTGATGCGGAAGCCCCTCGACAGGTAAGTGCAATACATAATTTTATAATGTCCTATTGTTGTTGAATTGATGCTGTTTTTGTATCCTCATGGTACAGTACTATTTTATTCCTTTTCAGGTAGCATCGATGGATCAGGAGAAACTACAGAAAGCACCAATCAACAACTTGCATCCAGAACGGTCAGTGGGCAGCATCAACTATGAGCTCAGTCAACGTGATGCAAAACAGCTACCTATGGCCAGTTGTGCACATGTAAAAGGAAGAAGCACTGACTTGATTGAAGGCAAGTCTATGGCCAAAGTATATGTAAAACTAGTACAGCAAGATGGTCCCCTTCCTAACGTGTTGGTAGAATGGAGCAGAAAGCAACAAGAACTTAAGAGGCAAAGATTAAGTGACAAGGAGGTAGCAAACATAGCAGCTGACAAGAGAAAGAACAAAGATCTAGACACCCTGAATAAACTTGGTGGACCTTTCACCAAAGCTAGTGAAGTAGATGATTTTGTGAATGATACAAGGTTGTCACTCAAAGAGAAAAATGACAGAATATACATCGAAGTGAGATATGCAAGAGATCCATCGACATCTCTTCCCAGGTTGTCAGATATCTTCAAACTGAAAAAGTACTACAAGAATCTTCAATAGAGACTTGTGCAATTAACTTGAAAATCTATCTAGACAGAGTTGCATCAAATATGACAATGACTAAGAAAGATTTTGATAATGCTATAAATATACTTATGTGCTAAATAATGTGTGGTAATTAGAGGCATTTATATTATGCTATGTCTGAATTTATGATTTTTTGTTTTGTCTAGGTGATGTAAAAATATATACATATATTATTTTCCATTATTTTCTAGCAAATATATTCTGTAATGAATTAATCAAATACAGGTCTATTTCTAACTTCTTCAATGATATTTCATGTTTTTTAACAAGATTTGTTTAAATAAACTGGAATTTACTCTTAGAATAAACATTATGATATTCAATAAACTTTCAAACCACATGTACAGGGGGGTCATCGAGTAAAATACATGATTTTTTTCTATTTCTAAGCTGTTCGTAAGTGATAGCATATTTTAAGAACCAGAAAAAATAAATAATCCCCAAAAAATAAAAATTGATTCCCCCCTAGTATAAGGGAAATTTCAGGCTCGTATTATTATTATTAAAATATTGTAATTTTGTAGTAAGTATTCGTGCTGTGAAAATTAAACTTCTTTGAATTGTTTGTGATGTATTGAGATGTAAAACAGATTTTTAATAATTCATTATCATTAAGGTTATATTTTCTTTCAGAAAGTGAGGATGATGATGATGATGATGATGATATTGTAAGTCGGTCAAAGAAGCAAAAACCGAGACGTCCTTGTTACTATTGTGGAGTATTTCAGACTGATATCTCGAAGCATTTACTCAAGAAACATAAATCAGAGAAAGAAATAATTGAATTACAAGGATTACCCGCGGAAAGACGGACACATAGATTGAAACTTCTCCGAATTAAAGGAATTTCTAAAGAAAATTTTAGACGAAGGAGTAATGGAGAAGAATTGATTTATCAACGAAAGCAACAAACTAAAGATGTTGTTGAATGTACCAACTGCTTTGGCATTTATAGCAGAAAGTGTTTTTATCTTCATAAAAGACACTGCCTGTCAGAATGCCCTGAAAATCCATTGGAATGCTAAAGTCAAGTAAGAAAGCAGATGAAAAAACAGTCGCTGCTTTCAGTGAAAAAATTGTAACTAAATTGTCAAGATTTTTTTTTTTTTTAAACATATTTTACAGTTAGGAATTAGTCTTTTCAGTGATCGAATGAAGAAGACACAACCTGTCAGAAAGAAAATTATGTCATATATGAGAGACAATTAAAGTAGATGAAATAGTGTGTCATTGAAAGAAATGTTCCAATTTTAGTTTGTAAATTATGTTAAATTGGCTACCAAAGATTTAAGTGTTTCAGAACGCAATGTGAAACCAGTTATGAACATTATGTATGGGTGTGCTGTGAAAAATGTTGTCACTAATGTTAAATTAAATATTAGAAACGAATTATTTAACATCACCCATGAAAATGGGTAATTCCTAAATAGTTTCAGTTGAAGCTGTGGAAAAAACCTTCGAAGATCCGAGCCTACAGATAAACAAAATTAGGAACATTCCTTCTGATTCAGGTTTTATTTATGTACAAACCATAAAAATTTACCTTTTAGATGAATATCTATAGTTGTTAATCCCACTAGCAATTTGATATAGGAGCAACTACGTAAGACTGACAAAAGCTGTGTTTTGCCGTCTTATCGTCTTTAAGGATGAAGACCTTCTGAACTGTGAGGTCTAAGACTATGTTCATTGTAGCACCATTTATAGAAAACCTTCCGGAACAGGAAAAAGTAACTTTTTAAGACCATTCGAATTGCTTTGAGTAAGGGAAAAGACCCATCTGATTATCTTAAAGAGCTGTTTCAAAGGTCTTGATATTCTTGTTTTGTTTTCAAAGTTTTTCTTCTTGACGTCTATCACAGTGCTGGAGAACTGATGTACGAACGTGTTGATCACTTATTCAAGATAAATCAGTCATTATACAGTATGAAGAACATTCTGGAATAAGTTCAATATGAGATGATGATCGATGGCTTAACGTAGGAAAAAGAAATGCAAGAAACTATCAGAGCTTACTGGTTTTACTGTTAGTGATTCTACTTCTAAATGTCAACTTTGAGAGATCTAACCAAATATGATTTGGGGGCGAAAAAAATTTGTCGCCTCTGCTCAGTGGCTGCTACAAATCACTTAAACACACTCCGAAGTCGATTATGATTACGGTAAAGTTTTTTCCTCGTGATTACCCAAAGCTTTGGTGACCATTTATAACATTTAAAGTGGAACCTTGTAAATTATATTTTTATAAAATCAGTACAATGGTTAGCACTGGAAATAGTGAACCTAATTGAAAACTGTTTGTGAATTTCCTAGAGTTTAAAGACATTGCTTAACTTCTAATTTAATTAATATTTAATTTCAGTCATAATCATGTAATAAGAGTTTGTCCGTTGGAATCGAGGGATATTGTTGTTCATTCTTTTTTGTTTTAAATGTTGTCTAGTTGTTTCTTTTCAATCTGGATAAAGCCCTGATCAAGACGAGAATTATTATGACGTCAAACTTTGGGTTGAAACATTGATTATTTTTGGCTGCTAATAGAAAGGGTCAGAAGAAACTGATACCTTGATTATGAGTACTCGCACGTTTGAATATAAGATGGATTTTCTCAGCTGTCCTAATGGCGTAATTTGTTTGGAGAATCTGATTGACAAACTCCGATCCATTTTTAAGAAATACACTGAAGGGCGTGACTCTATTTGATTATGTCGGTTCCGGGGGTACTATTGAAGAAGATACAGTTTCCCGCTATATTTTGCGCCACTGGACTGCATATAGTCGCATTCTGGCAAGTAACTGATTTTGTGTTGGTTGTGTGAAAATCTTAAGATGAATTATGGATGGGAGGAGGATGTTATAGCGATGTCTCTCAGTGCCCAGAAGTGGATTTGAAGGTGGAAGGATAGCCTTTTCTTGAATGATGAAGGGGTTAATATTTTGAGCTATGGTTTCTGGATCATAGATTCGATGTGCTCTTAGGATTAAGAAAAACGTGGCAGCATTTACCATGCCGGAGGTAATGCATGTACATTAACTGTATGTGTAGGTTTCTTGTATACCGTAAAGGAGAATCCAGAGGTTCGATGAACTTAGCATCTGGAGAAGGTTGCGTAGAGGAAGATCCCCATTCTTTGATGGAGATAGAAAGAGAATGATTTAAGGTGCACAAAAAAAGGAAGCAGAGGTGGTCGTTTTCAAGTCTACTGCAAAACCATCGTCAACATAGTTGGTCCATAAAGTGGTTAATTGGGAAGTCTGCAGAAGGCACGATTCGAAGTCCCAACGAATGCCTGTGGAAAGTACTCGTTAACAGTGAAAAGTATGTCTCCCTATTTACATTCTGTCCATACTTCATCTTATATCTGTTATCATTAACTGATAGAGCAACAGAGGTTAAGTAAAATAGCCGTATCTGAATGCATCTTTTATTTTGTTTCCTTCAGCAAATTCATCGTTTTCCTCATCAATATTTGTGACGGTTCTCATTCCTTTATCGAATACGCCACTTTCGTTTTTGTTTTTTTTCTTCCCCTGCTTATGGATCTAGTTACTATTTTGTTACTAAAATTCATTTCAGTTTATTTACCCTTTTTCAAAATCTTTCGCGTTGTTCTCGTCTTCCAACTTTCTCCTCAGTCTTTCTCACCATCTCCATTTCGTAATGATACGGCACTCAATTCTTATCCGGTCACATAGTGTTATATTATCTGCTGTTTTTAGAAACTGATATGATTTCGTTGTTTTAGCATCTAATTTATTTATTTAGATTTTAATATTATTACTTGGACTGAATAAAGTTTTGTGCTGTATTTTCGTTATGATGACAATTTTTATGGATATTGTTGACGATAATATATTTGTGGCCTCTAGTTCTGTCATTCGAGCTGGTTAGTTGTCTAAGTTATTTTTATTTATTTTGATTGGGTTCAGAATCCCAGCTGAGCCTTGAACAGCCAATCTCTGAGGGGCTACTTTAACTTATATAGCCTAAGTTAAGCTAGACTAAAACAAACTTGCGGACTTGGAGGTCCTATTAGGTTCTACCTCAGGGTTGCTGACTCGATGTGGGCCTACTTTAGGCCTCAGTTGCATAAAATTAAGAAAAAAAACGAAAGGGACACTATTTATGGTCATCTTCCTAAACCTTGCAACAACACAACCTGCACCATTGCACGATGCATCAATCTTGCATCTAAACAACCAAACTGAATTGCAAGAGAGCTCTGTATAAGATCACGCCCTGTAAGTGCCGCATTCAACAAACGAGTAGAAAGGACGCGCTAGTTCCCAAACGATGATATCACAAGAGTGCCCAAACAATGATGCCACAAGAGCCCAAAAATGCTAGCTCTAAATTAAGTGAATATTTCACTAACCTTACAATTATGAGATGGATATATCGGGTGGTCCGAAAAAAATGACGCATTTTTTAAAAATTAATATCTCAGTAACCCCCTTCCTTATCATGACAATTTTTATATGCAAGATACTTTCAAACTTCTTTTTTTGAATGCAAGAAACGGAATTCTGATATCTTTTATAGTTTTCTCGCAATTAACAAAAGTAACAACATGGGTCAAAAAAACGAATATCATGAGAAAGGAAAAATTTAATCAGAAATTTAACTAATTAATTTACAGTAAATGATCGATTGGACCACCACTCTGTTGACACACTAATCTAAGTCTTTTCTTCCACATAAAAATAATACTTCTTACTTCATTAATGCCAATTTCTTGCCAAGATTCAAGTATTTTACTTTTTAATTCTGATTCGGTGAATTTTTCTCGTCGACCTCGGTAAACCTTCTCTTTTAGTAACTCCCAAATTGAGTGGTCCATAGGATTACAATCTGGGCTTTGTGGTGGCCACTCATTTTTCGTTATTAATTTTGGTGTATTGCTAATCAGAAACGACTGTGTGGCGTAGCTTGTATGCGACGGTGCTCCATCTTGTTGAAATATGAAATCATTTTCTTGATACAGGCGACGACAATCCGGCAACAATTTTGTTCTTAAAAGTTCAATGTAATTTGCAGAATTCACCTTTGTCTTTTCAGTTTCAATAAAATGAACATCTGTCTTGCCATTCCAAGAGACCCCTGCAGATATCATAACCTTTTTGGAGAATCTTGACGTTTCATGATACAATCTGTTTATTGAAATGTCACTTTTTACCACGCCCGTAGACATCATCATTTTGACGGTTTCGCGGAATTTCTAGAGTGAAATCTTTTTCATCCGTGAAGACTATCTTTTTAATATCAACGACAGAGAAATTATCAAGTAACTTTCTGCACCTTGTTTTTCTTTTATCCTTAACAGTATCACTTTTTCTAGAAGATACTATTCTTTTGAAGGCTTTTAGTTTTTGTGCTTTAATTATTCGGTGTACAGAAGTCTTTCCAATATTCAAATGTTTAGCAATTGTTCTTTGTGACAAATGACTTCCTGGTTTATCTTCTTGAGAGCAGATTTTATCGTTGATGTAATCCACATTTTCTGGAACCGAAGCTGTTTTAGGTCTACCGCTTCCTGGTTTTCTGGCAGTACTTCCCGATTCGCGAATCTTCTTTAAGAGTCTTTCCACTGCACGCCTTTTCCACTTTTTGCCGGGAAACTCTTGCAATAACCTTCCAGTCTTCCATCCTTTTTCACAGTAACAATTTTTAATGAGAATACGATCTCCCTCTGACAACATCATTAAGGGTACTGACGAATTGTTAAAAAATAAAAATACCCACAATTTGACTTGTTCATTCCTGTAGAGTTTTGTAATAACTTGCAAAAATATCGCATGATATCGTATAAAAATGATATCGTATAAAAAACGGATATTATATTGCGATTTTTGTTTTTTTGACCCATGTTGTTACTTTTGTTAATTGCGAGAAAACTATAAAAGATATCAGAATTCCGTTTCTTGCATTCAAAAAAAGAAGTTTGAAAGTATCTTGCATATAAAAATTGTCATGATAAGGAAGGGGGTTACTGAGATATTAATTTTTAAAAAATGCGTCATTTTTTTCGGACCACCCGATATATACACCTTAATATAATAATATACGCAAGCAATGCGGCATCACTCAGCTTAGTCATCATATCGTCTTGGGACAATAATGGCTCTTCCTCTTCTAAATTTTCTAAGTCTAATACTAATGAGCGAAAGATTGACAGATCCTTATTGTACTGTTCCAAATCATCATTGTGAAGCCAATAACTTGGTTTGATTGAGATCTGAACTGGATTTTTATTAATGTCAATTATTAATGAAAAATGGTTGCTGGTGTTCAACGGCATTCTCCCTCTACATATTTGGTCAACAAATTGCTTCGTTAAAGCAAGATAAGTGGCGTTCAGAATTCTGAGCCTACCATTCTTCGTATAGGCCTGCAATAACTGTAAGCGTAAATCTGCGAGGTTGAACCATATTGGGTTATTCCATACGCGCAATTATTTCGACTCAACATGCTAAATATGGATCACAATGTACTTCGAAGTAACCTCTCTAAGTTTTCTTAGCCATGTAATTACGGAGGTAAACCGCAACCCTAGTTAACCCCTATGACCTATCAACCCCTACTGTTACACTTATTTCTCTTTCCCCAAAACCTCGCATCTCATAAATACTCGTAACTTCCCAATTTTCTGACATTAACTTTCGTCCTGACGTCCTATTTTGTTCACTTTGTGTTGTAAAGTTTTTCGTTCGCACTCGAAGATGGTTATAGTTCTGACTGAAAGTTTATGCTTCCCAAAAGTGGTAATGAACTTATAATTTTTAATTTTAACAATAAAACATAATTTCTAAAAGAGAAATAGAACTTAACCAGTCTTGAAAATTTAAAAACTAAATTTAAAAAGCAAGATTCTTCTCATTGAGAGATGAGAGTTAGCGTGTTGTACTGTCGTAAATGGTAAAAATGTAAGATGTACTGAAAGAATTTAAACATGTGAGGTGTTCGATTGACATGAAAGTTTAAAGGATAGTGAAGCAGGGCAGGCGAGTCATGAGCGTAACAAGATGCAGCAAACAGAGATTTAATATTTGTGGTATTCTAGTATTTCCTCTTTATTCGTTTTTGTTTTTTAAGTATTTCGTAAGGTGCGGTGCGAACATTTGTAGTTGTATTGGAATTGAGAAATGGATTAATACCTTGAGTATCTTTGATTTTTATTTTATTTTATTTTTACTTTTTTCAACCAAAGAAACTTAGAAGACGAAAATGTACGTTTATTATCCAGAAATGTAACAAGGACATGAGAATTGGTTCCAAAACTAATTGAGATAAAGAACCAAACTCACGATATTAAAAATTTAGAAGTTCGATGTATGTATTTGGAGTGTAGAAGCCATTTGCAGAGTAATAGTTTTAATTTCCTTTTATACACAGTTTGTAGTGGCATTATATAGTTAGAGCTGGGTAACCTGCAATTTAAAGGTATTGTAGTTGCTGGAACATTGATATATGACGCTTTTCTACTGCTGTAGCTGTAAATTTGCATCTTCATTTATTTCATATTTAGCCGTTGAAATAATTTTGGTGGAAACCCTCGGGTACATGAAGCAAAGCTCTCTTTAGTGCAATTTACTACTTCAATGACGGATGACATTAACGTCGAACTAGAACCACGGAGATGTACTTGATCCTCAGTATCTTCACTTGAACGTTATGCCTGAACGCAGTTGGTACATTAGTCTAGTGGTATCATTTTTAGCAAGTTTTAAATGTTCCTGCGATTCATAGCTTTCATCGTGCTGAGAATTCTTGGAGAATGAGGAACCCGATAGGAGGAGGTGGTTGTATGTTATTTTAGAAGGTAGTATGACTAAATTTTGGTGGGTCTCAAACTATGCAAGACTTCAAACATTGGTTTTAACCAAACCAACTATGAACTTTATACAACTTCAGAAGCTCATTATGATAGTAAAAAAAGAGGAGAGAGAGAGAAAGTGTGTTCCTATAACCAGTGTAATTTGTAACAACCAATGCCGTCAAGTATATGATTCCTACCTCCACAATTCTCATCGAGAGAAAGCTTCCGTCTGTAGTTATAATACCATATACTTCAAAGCAGTATAATTCTGTATATGTTCTTGTATTTGATAAGCATCAGTGCATATATGATGTAATCATGTTTTTTTGTTGGGATGATAGCCATCTTTGAAACCTCTTTGTTGCTCATTGATGTAGCTGTAGAACCAATACCAAGTCAATATTACCACCATGGAGAAAAAGGCTACGAGACGTCCTTCTTGGGTTAAATAGCTGAGATCGCTTCGTTAGATGCATCCGTTTCGATGGTGAACGTAATATCGTCTCGTATGACGTCGACCACGGCTTTGGAGATGTCCTCTTTCAGTAGTGCTATGGCGTCTCAACGTTCGGTAGGCAACGGAAAGTCTGTAACTCCGATGAGTGGCCTGACTTTGTCCGAGTAGCCAGGTATCCATTTAGTGTAATATGCGAAGAGGCCTACCAGGCGCTGAAGTGACTTCTTATTGTGTGGTATTGGGAGCTTACGCAGAGGACGGAGACGTTCCGGGTCTGGACGTAACTTTCCTTGTGATATGGAGTATCCCAGAATATTTATCGATGTTAGACCGAGTTTGCATTTGTTCTTGTTGAGAGTAAAGCCGACGCGGTCGGCAACCTCCCAAAATCGTTTCAAATTTTCGTCATGCTCTTGCTTGTTGGCTCCGCATATGGTCAAATCGTCAAGATAGACGTACGTGCCCTTTAGATTATGCGACGGTATGAGGTTATTCATCGCGCGTTGGAACGCAGCGACTCCGTTAGTGACGCCCATCGGGATACGTTTGAATTGGTAGACTTTACCTGCTGCTTGAAAGGCAGTATCTGGTCGATCGCTACGTGATAATAGGCGTTCGATAAGTTGATGACGCTGAAGACCCTGTGTTTATCGACTTCATTAGCCAGTTCATCAATACGTGGCAGTGGGTAGGCATCTAGCTGCGTGAAGCCTGAGAGAAATCAATGACCATTCTCCTCCTCTTGGATTTATTTGACGATGTAATCACCACTTGAGCGCGCCACGGAGAGTGACTTGGTTCTATGACGTCTTCCTCTATGAGCTGTTGTATCTCGGTTTCGATAAACTTTTCATCGGTCGGGCTGAAACGCCGTGCTTTGGTGGCGATGGGACGACAGTTGGGAGTCAAATTGCTGAATAGTTTGGGAGTGGAGACGGCGATTTGCGCGAGACCACAAATAGTTAACGTGGGTTCTGTTCCTTCAAGGTTTACATTGACGTATTCGTGTAACGAGGAATGGCAATCCAAGGATTAAGTCTGTGTACAAGTCAGGGATGATAGAGAACGCGATTGCCTCATACTTCCGCTGCTCGATGGCAACGTTAGCGACACAGTAGCCCTTAGTTTGAGTAGATAGTGCAGAAGCCGCCATCGAAACGGTGGCTGATTTGTCACGCACATGCAGGTTGAGCAGTGAAGCTATTCTTTGATGTATGAAATTGTCCGAGCTGCCAGTATCAGTTAGCGCTCTAACAGGATGGACGTTGATTTCAGCGAGCGTAACTAGCGAAGTAACTAGCAGCTAGTGTTACTGATGGCGACGACATTATAGAAGGCGTCGTGCGGAGGAAAGCTTTCGAGCGGCAGACCTTAGCCCACTGACTGAGTTTCCTGCATGTAGCTTCTCTGGCGGGACAGGATGAGCGGGGATGACGTTTCGATCCGCAGAAGAAACACAGCCGGTTTGCGCGTTCACCATCATATTGAATTGCGGCGGCCGCCTCTCCTGGTTCGTGGTCGTAAAGCGGTTTGTGGTTGCTGTCGTCGGTGTCGATGCTACTATGAGTGGCCGCGACAGATATGGGATTGTATGATTCGGGATCAGGAAAAAAAACCCCGGTGGAAAAAATCCCCCGGCGGAAAAAATCCAACAAGGAAAAAATCCCCCCGGAAACAAACCCCCGGAGGAAAAAATCCCCCAGAAGGATAAATAAATAAATAAATGCAGGATAAATTTATTTTTTACAAAATAAAAAAAAAAAAAAAAAAAAGTTAAAAGTTTGACTTGTATTTTAGGGAAAATAGTTTAATATCTCAAAATGTTAAGTTATAAGCTATACCCTTAAGATAATCTAAAATTGAATATTCTTCGCATTTGTTGATAATATTTTGAATGCGAGCTGTTACATTTTTGTATTTTTTCTTCTGGTCTTGCGAGGGGTGACCAGCACAATCCTGTACTGTGTAAGTTTCTTGCAATGCTTGCTCTTTTTGCAAACATCTTAGAAAAACCCAAATATTTGGATGGAAACATCCAATATTTGATGCAAAGCTCCTGTGCCAACCTTCGACGGCATTGTTGGTTCTGGGAAGCTCATTCTGAGCTCTTGCATACATATTCCAAATGTTGATGTCAAACATTGGAAGTCTCCTGCTTCTCCTATTGGGTCTGCCAATGTAGGTGTCCTCGAAATAATCCAAAATACAATAAGCTTCTTCAGGAAAATCCTCAGAAAGTTTTTCAAAAGCTTCAATCACTTTATCTGGTGGGCAAAAAGCTAAAGCTGAAATCATACGCATTTTTAAAGAAAAGTTTGTGTCATTCATATATAAGTGCGAAAGGCCTGCCCCTTGAATTTTTCGGTAGATATTTTGACATAAATGAAAAAAACATCCTTTTAAATTAGTATCAGGAAAAGCATTTTTTATACTCTTATGCATTGCCTTTTCAAAATCAACCATAATGCTCGAGGGGTTCAAATTTCCATTCAAAATTTTTAATTTTTCAAGTAACATTTTGTAGGTAGCTTCAGTTTTATTAGGTAAAAGAGCATAAATGCATGGAGTTGCTCGCCCATTAATAAATGTATGTATAGTATATACCTGTGAAAACAATGAAGGAGTCACACCGAAAGTGCCATCCATATACCAGTCTTTGTTATTTTCTAGATGGGACAAATTATTATTTGAACCAAAAATCAGAAGTCTGGGGCCTAATGGGCCAGAGTCAAACAATAAAAAGTCTTCATTTTTCTTTGTATGTTTGAACTCGTCAGGAATAATTAAGTGTTCTGTATCAAGCGGTAATGGAAATGATTTCATACTTCTTTGTCTACACTGCCTTAAATTTCTTTTTAAATGCTTTATTGTTGGAAGACTTGCGGCTGCTCCTTCCTCCATCATCTCCACTTCTTGTGAAACTATCTGCCCAGGAGTGTCGTGTGTACCTTTTGCTTTCTCCTTCATGTTGTCTAAAGCCTTTAATTTTAGAACGCTACTTGCATCTGGAGCATGTGTATGATCATTAACTCTTTGAACAATTTCACTATCTTTCACTTTAATTCTGGCTTTGCACTGTGAATTAGCACGGCGTTTAACACATTCGAAGGACACAACATTGTTTGCTAACTCTTTCTGTTTAACGTATACATGGCCTTCAAAGCACAACTTTAAGCCACCTTTATTAGATCTTATGAACTCCATGATGGGTACGACAACACTAAAGTAAAGTCTTAAGTTAAGTCTCAAGTAAACTATTGAAAATTCCAGAAAGAGCGAACGAACGAACGAAATATGTAAACTATTTGGGATAAGAACGAACGAATGCACACCTACGTTATTATTCAAATTATTAGCCTTCATTTCTGTTCAGCTGGGGGATTTTTTTCTGGGGGGATTTTTTCCACCGGTTTTTTTTTCCTAAAAGCGTATGATTCGGCGTTTAGTTTTGTCTGTTCTAGCGTTCTAGCTTGCTAGACTGCGTCATTTAGAGTCAATGTCGTGTTTTCCAGCAGCCTAGTACGGATGTCGTTAGAGCGTATTCCCCTGATGAACGAATCACGAATGAAGAATGACCGATTCTCTTCTGCAGTCGTTTGCCAGGTTGTTCAGTGATTGGAGGAACTCGTCTATACTCTCTTTGGGGTTTTAATGACGGGTAGATAATTATATAGGTGTCTGGTGTATATCTCGTTAGGCGTTTTGATGTATGCGGCTTTTAACAACTGAATGACGGATTCGTAAGATGTGCAGTCTTGGATTACGTCAGCTACATTAGGACCAATGTGCAAGAACAAAACTTCGAGTTTGCCTCGAGTAAAAGTAGATATCGTCGACAGGAAATATTCATATCCTCTAAACCACAGTTTCCAGTGCTTAGTACTCTGCGGTCCGTTAGGGGCGACATCGAATTTATCTGGACGAATTATCTTCTCCATGGTGGTAGTATTGACTTAGATAATTTATGCTGAATAAATTGTAGAGCCAATAAGCAATAAATTCAGAATTCGTTTTAGGCTTTATTCATCTTAAAACAACATGAAAAGACATTAACATCTGTGAAGAACGAAAACAATAATATAAATATCATATAATACATTACAATGGGAAGTACACAAAAACAATAGGTAGGTGTTCAAGTAAACACCACACTTTAAATATGATAAACAGGTATCCAAATAAACGCCACAGTAGCCACTACAACTTTTGTTAACAGGACTAAACTTAAGAAATCTCATGTTTGCGTGTTATCTTATGTAATCAGAAAACCTCTTCCAACTAAATTAATTACTTATCGATTTAATTACTTATCGATTTAAAACTAATTAATTATCGATTTAGTTTTAAATCTATAATTAATTAGTTTTAAATCGATAAGCAATTAATTTTAAATTGATAATTATTTAGTTTTGCAAAATTGGTCGTTGCCAATGTACAGGAAGTTGTTACATAAATTTCTTATGTTCTTGTGGTTCGGAACCCACGTAAAATTGTAGGTCCCCTCCGCCACCACGAAGGACATACACAATTACGAACAGAGTTAGGTAGACCAGCCATGAGTGGATCCTAGGGTCTTTGTTGGTCTGAAACATTATAACTATATAAGAATTTCTAGCACACGTGAGAGCTACGGCAAACTGTTCTGATTTAAAGTCTACGATATCGGAGGTATCTAGGTACATTAATTTTTGAGCGGAATTACAGCCATCATCACATCAGTGTAAACAACTGTAGGCTAAGGAGTTCATCAGCAACAGGTGCAATAGCAATTAAACCAACAACTACACTAACAGTATCAGCAGATGCAACTGAAGCAGTGGTAACTGCCGTAGCATTGAAAGTACCAGTCACGACAATAGCTTCAGTATCAACTACAAAAATCTCGTATTTGCACTCTGAAACCAGCAAACAAGGCAAAGAACATCTCTAATTAACCTCCGTGAAAAGAACAGATGGATTAGACATCAAATCATTTCAGACTGAGCATATGAAAGTGGATTAATACCTCTCTCGCTTCAAGAAGAAAAAAATGGGAACATATAGGTTTCCTCCGTCCGTAGCTTATGAACTGTAAACATTATTTAATTATTTAGCTCTATTATTAATTGTCATCCGTTATCATTTATTTATTGAATCATTATTTCATTTGCTTTTTCATTTTAAATATTACTAGCATATAAGTGGTTCTTGCATTTTTGCAAGCCTTTTCGATAATTTGATCTAAAAATTATCCTTAATTGTAATCTGATAATCGGTATTAATTTTATCCGATATTTATTATTAAATTTTAATTTTAACGTTATAGCATTGGCAATACATTTTCACAACTTTTCAGTCACATAACTTTTAACATTTCACGGCAGTCCTCCACTAAGCGTTTGAAGTACAAGAGTGTTTTTGTGATTCATAAACGTTATAAACTTAACGAAAATATTTTTTCTTTTACCCAAATCATTTAATAAACTTTAAATGTTAAGCTGAAGATTTCATATTTGTGGTCTAAAGTTTGTATACGTTGAAAAGAAGTATTTATTGTGGTACGAGTTAGGTAGATCATTAATGGCAAGTTGGTTTAATGACTGAGAGTTTAGAAGAGAAGTTGATATATCAAGGAAAAAAGGTTAGGTTTAAAATTGAGGAGGGATTTTAGGGAAGGCAAAGGATGTGTGGATCAATTTTCCGCAATGAGACTGAAAAAAAGTGTGTTTGGTATTGTAACAAGTATTTAAAATGTATGGCGTTGGAGTGGGAGTTGTAAATACAGTGAGAAGTTGTTTGATATAAGAGAAGCTTAAGTTGTAATGTTGGAGAAAGACGACATTGTGATGTCATCATGGTTGATTAAGGTGCGTAGGGTGAAAGTAAGGTAACGTATGCTTTTTGAAGAGCTTTTTTATGTTGATATTGAGCTGCTGTGCGAGTCTGGTTTTCTTTAGAAAAATATACAGCTGTTTTCTTGTGTAATCTTCTTCTGTCAGTCCCCGAAGTGAAGTTTAATATACGCGAATATACTTGGAACGATTGTGTTCCAGTTTTTTGGTAATTTACAGTACATGATTCAACTGTTATTTGCGAGTTGCGTCATTCATGTATTAACTTGTAGTTTTAGTCCAGTCTTAATTTTTAAATATTTTTCATGCTGAATATTTGTTTTCGAAAATGTTCCCTGACTCATGAATACGAATAAATTAATTGTACTGTAATTAAAACTCGTCAGGTAAACATGGTAGTCATGACAGCTAAACTTGGGATTGGAGACACTTAATCCAGTTACGCACACACACCCAGGATCACCACTGGGAATAAGGTAACACCCAACTGAAATGAAACACTCATTTTCTTAGGCTTTAATCAACTTAATTGAACAACATTCCTGTTAATATAAATAACAATAATATAGTTATGGAACACAAAAAAAAAATACACACACACACACACACACACACACACACTCAATGACCCCCTCGATTAGGTACTCCGGCTTGCCGGGCCGAGGGGGCTCGTACACCTCGTGGGTTGTTGGGGTTTCCTCAACTCCTCGCAGGATGTGGGCGAAGAGTTACCTAGTTGCGTTTTTTTTTGTTTTTTTTCCCCTTCCTTTTCTGTTTGCTCCCATTTTTTTTCCGTCTCTCCCGGAATTTCTTGTCTTGACTCGGTCTTGTGCCTCTGTCAATTGTAGTACCCCCCCCCCCTCTGTTTGTATTTTGCAGTCTTGGGGTCATCGGGTGCACCCGCCGGGGGGCATCGCTCCGTGGCTGAGCCGTGCTCTGGTGGGGACGGTACGGGCGCCCGGACCGCTGCTGCGTCTGGATTGGGTCTTTGCTAGGCCCTTAACGGACAAATCTCCGTAGAGCCAATCTGCTGTTTTTAAAACGACAGTCAGGTTTGGGGGCGGACTACCCGGTTCGTTGGGCCTGCGCCTTGAAGGATGCAGCGGCGGATGGTGCATTGCCTTGGGTCCGAGGCTCTTTTTTGTAAAGCTATTGCTTATGGGTTCAATTTCAAAACTTCACTCCCCTCCTGTTGACGACTCTGGCCCGCCCTTGGATTTGGATAAGACTTCTACTTCTGGTCGTTCAGCGGCCTCTGCCTCCGCTGGATTGACCTTAAAGCCGTATGGCCCCCTCTCGTCCTCTGCGGCGTCTGGCTCTCGTGGCCGGACTCGTGGTGGCCGTAGGGCGGGGTCTTCGCGGCCCTCGTTCTTTCGCCCACTCTCGGTTACCGTTACACATGGACCTGTCCCTGCTGTCAATTTCTGTCCGGTGGACAGGTTCCTTGTTCTCCGCCCTTCCGCTGGCTCCCTTCCGGGCAACTCAGAACGGGTGTTTCAGCGTCGTGGGAGTAAGAATGGCGGGTCGTGAGTTACCCACGGTATAGGTCCTATGTCCGTATCGGGGAACGACCGGTTTCTCCCCCTAAGCATAGGTTTCCAAGGAATTTACGAAGGGGTCCGGGGCTCAGGAGTTCCCCCATCCCCTACGATGTTGGGAGGTGTTCTTTTCGGTCACGTGGTTGACCCAGTGCACTGCGTCGATTAGCTGATCATTCCATTTCTAGGGCTAGGAGTCGAGTCGACGGGGAATCTTCTCCTCCCATGCCATAAGCCTAATGATAGGCTGTACTGGGTTCCCGGAGTCAAGGGGACCCGATAGGTCGTCTTTCGGGGGTGCGACAACACGTGAAAACCGTACCTTGCACCACGTCGGTTAGCCTATGATTCCGTGTATTTGTAAGGCACGGATGAGGGGGAAATCTCAAATTAAAACTTCTCCCCCACAGCCATAGGCCTAATGGATAGGCCTCGTATTGGGTTCCCGGAGTCAAGGGATCGCCGATGAGTCTAAGCGTGTACCGGGAACAACCTGGAGAATTTTGCGAATGGAGCTAGAGGCCGCGCAAAGTAGCCTCTGTAGCCGTTCAGCTAATTCTCGGTCCACGTCTCACGGGTACCTATCGAAGTTTGATCGTGGCTGAAAGGACCTATGAAATGGTAGATAGATTTCTTTTTGGTCAGGTGATTGACGACTGCACTGCGGCGATTAGCCGATGATTCCATTTATAGGGCTTGAGTAGGGGGGAATCTTCTTCCCCCCATGGCCATAAGCCTATGGATAGGCTGTATTGGGTTCCCGGAGTCAAGGGGACCCGATAAGTCTTTCGGGCGGTACGACAACACGCGAAAACCGTACCTTGCACCACGTCGGTTAGCCTATGATTCCATGAATTTGTAAGGCTAGGAGGAAGCGGGGGGACATCTTATCTAATCTTCTCCCCCCAGAGCCATAGGCCTAATGGATAGGCCTCGTATTGGGTTCCCGGAGTCAAGGGATCGCCGATGAGTCTAAGCGTGTACCGGGGAAAACCTGGAGAATTTTGAGGATGGAGCTAGAAGCCGCGCATCGTAGCCTCTGTAGCCGTTCAATTAATTCTCGGTCCACGTCCCCCGGGTACCTATCGAAGTTTGACCGTGGCCGAAAGCACCTATGAAAAGGTAGGGCCGGGGTGATCCTAGCCCGGCAGCAGACCCCTCTATAAACCCCTTCGTTGACTTATAAGTAGCGCGTCATAGGGCCTATGTCTTGGGCCAAAATTTTCCATCAATCGCGCGCCCAATGCCTCGGCTCGTCGGAGCAACTGTCTCCCCGGTGCCTATGGCGACCCATAGGGCTAGCGATCAGCAATAAGTAGAAGATGGAAGGTCGCAGATTGGGCTCTAAAGGCGCCCAAATCTTGTGAGTTTCAACAGGGAGGTAACATCATGCTAAGGGGTGAGAATGTGAGTTTTAGTCCCTACCCTCTCACGGAATCTACCGGTTGAATTAATTCCCGTAGCAATGTGATGTAGGATGCTGCCTATTCGAAATTCTCACAACTTACCCAATGGGTGTTGTAGACCGTCTTAAGACGGTGGGGATTCCCTGTCGTTATGATATCCGCCCTCTGAAGGATGGGTCTCTTCTTTTGAAGTCCCGTTCTTCGGGGGTGACTGAGTCCCTTCTACAGTTGCAGGATATCTTGGGTTGCAGAGTTTCTGTGACTCCCCATCCGCAATTGAATAGCTGTCAGGGCACCATTTTCGCTTCCCGTCTGCTGTCAATCCCGGTTGGCGAGTTGCAGGAAGATCTTGCCCCCCAGGGGGTAACGAAGGTCTTCCGCTTTTCGCCCAGGTGTTCTGGGGCGTGGGTGATCGCCGGTCGTGTGAGTTTCGGTGCGACCGTATGTGCCTGACCCGGTTCGCTGCTTTGGCTGCAACCGGTTCGGCCGTGTTAGCTCTGCGTGCCGCCGTGAGGGTAAGCTATGTGTCCGCTGCGGTGGGCCTGCGCACCCTACCCCGTGCACAAATCCCCCGTGGTGCTCGAACTGCTCGGGGGCCCACCCTTCCTCCTCTCTAGACTGCCCCGTTTTCAAGTTTGAATTCGAGGTGCGGTCCTTAAGGACTACCAAATTCCTTAGTGCGCGGGAGGCGCGCGATAGGGTCCGTGACCGGGAGGCGCGGCGGGAGTTGTCCTATGCTGCGGCTCTTGGCCCTGGCGAGTCCTCGGGCCCCTCCCGTGCTACCCCGGCGCCTACTGGAGTGGTGCCCCCCCTGGAAGTTCGGGGGGTTGGTGGTCCTCCTGGCGCCGCGGGACCTTCTTGTCCCTCTGCCTCACTTTCAGACATCCCATCTGATTCCCTGCCTACAAGTGCCCCTTCTCCTTCTCCGGCCTTGGGGTCTGGATCTTTGCCTACTCGTCTCTCGGGTGGGGAAGGTGATGCCCCGAAGGGGAGGAGGAAGCGTCGCCGTGGTCGGAATCCTCCAGACCCGATCATGACTGCTGCTCGCCCTGCTTCCCCTTCTTCACCGGAGGGGAAGCGGCGCGCCGCTCTTGATTCGCTCGGGACTCTCCCCCCCCTTATACGGATGGCTGGTGAGGCGTCACCTCCCGGTGCCCCAACTAGTGTCCGGGTGTCGGTTGAGGTACACCGCCTCATGACACCCTCGATTACTGACTCGGTTCCCATGGTGGACCCGGTCGAGAGGAGCCTGGCCCTTCTTCATGGAGTCTCTCTCCCTTCGGCTGCTGAGAGTGGTCGGGTCTCTCTCCTGGATCTACCTCTCCCACCTGTGGTGGACCTTTCCTCCCCCCCCCGTCAGCACTTGTCTGGTGTGACGAGCCCTCGAACATCTGGTTCTCCCCGGCCCCCCTCTGGTGGGGAGTCGGGGGTTTGCTGGGCCCGTCTCGTCGTCTCTCCCCCCTCAGGGGAGCCCCCCTCTGAACTCCCTGTTCCATTTCCACCTCGTTCTACTACGGGTGAAGCAGCTGCGGGTCGGTGGCCCCTACCCCCCGTTCGGGGTGAGTCGGGGAAGCCGATTCCGTCCCTGGTTACGGACCGTTGAGTTTGCTGCTCAGCTTGGTCCGTGGCTATTTCTCTGTTTTCTCTGCCTCTTATAATGCCACTTCCCCTTACAGTTCCATTTTGCATTGGAACTGTAGGGGGCTTTTAGCTAACTGGGAGAACCTTGCCTCCCTGCTGAGAGCGAGCGGCCTTCCTGTGTTTGTCTCCAGGAGACTATCCTGGCTGCGCGGGGCTCCCTCGTCTCTCTGGCTATGTTGGTTTCCCTTGCACCCGGATGAGCACACACGCCGCGGGGTGCGGCGATTTATGTACATCATTCATTACCCTCGCGAGGTGTGCCTCTTCGTACTTCCTTGCAGGCTGTGGCTGTGCGGCTCTTTTTAGATCGCCAGTACACTGCCTGCTCGATTTATATTCCTCCTCATGACCCTCCTTCTCGCGACGCGGTTCGCGAGTTGGTGTTGCAACTGCCTCGACCGTTTCTCCTCCTCGGGGACTTTAACAGTCGCGACCCGGCTTGGGGAGATGTCGGTCGACTAATGTTGCTGGTATGTTGCTCTCCTTAATGGAGGAACTTTCCTTCGCGTGCCTCAATTCCGGTGAACCTACCTACTTCCACGAACCCACGGGTTCATCTACCTGTATTGATCTCTCCTTGGTGTCCCTCGATGCCTTACTCGATTTTTCGTGGAAGGTGTTGGGGGACTCTTATGGCAGTGATCATTACCCAGTCTGTCTTGAGCCGGTCGGACCGCAGCCGGGTGTCTCGTCTCGACCGAGGTGGTGCCTTGCGCGGGCTGACTGGCCATCCTTCAGAGCTCGTTCCGTCATTGCCCGTTCGGTGTTGAGCTTTGGCTCTGTGGATGAGAGCTTGGAGTTCTTCGAGCGGGTGGTGATGGGCGTCGCGGAGGACTGTATTCCTCGATCTTCCGGTAACCCGCGGACGCGTAGCGTCCCGTGGTGGACTCCAGCATGTCACCAGGCGGTGTGTGAGAGGAAGAGGGCAACGCGCCGCTTCCACCGCACCCGGCGCGCGGACCACTTGATTGAGATGCGGCGGGCGAAGGCTTTCGCCCGCCGGACTCTCTGGCCCGTCGGCCTCTTGGCGTGCTTTTGTGTCCGGCATTTCCTCGTCTACCCCTTCTGCTGCTGTGTGGCGGAAGGTACGTAGTATCGAGGGGAAGCCGGTCCCTGCTAGTCGCCCTGTCCTTCGGGACGGGGACGGCTTCCTTTCGGATCCTGCTGCTGTAGCCGATCGGCTGGCCGGTGCTTTTGCTGCGGTTTCCCGTTCGCCTTCAGCTGCGGATCGTCCTTTGTCGGATGTTACGTTCCCGCCGCCTGGGAACGAGCCCTATAACCGTCTCTTTACGATGCGGGAACTTCGGGCTGCCTTGGCAACCCGTCGTTCTTCCGCCCCTGGCCCTGATGACATTCCGTATGACTTTATTTGGAATCTGCACCCGATGGCCCTACACTTCTTGCTGGATCTTTTCAACCGGGTGTGGGTTGAGGGGTCGTTCCCTTCCCGTTGGAGGGAGGCGATTGTGGTCCGATACCTAAGCCGGGGAAGGATCCGGCGGAGGTGGCGGGCTATCGGCCTATTGCCTTGACTTGAGCTGCTTATGCAAGCTCCTTGAAAAGATGGTGGCCGTCCGACTTTCCTTTACACTGGAGTCGCTTGGGTTATACCCCCGACCCAGTATGGCTTTCGTCGATTTCGGGGTACTCTGGACCCCCTTCTCCTCCTTGGTCATGATGTACGGGAGGCCTTTTCCCGCCGGAATCTTGTTCTGGCCGTCTTTTTCGATGTCCAAAAGGCCTATGACACGACCCGTCGGGGAGTTGTCATGGACCGTTTGAAGTCTCTTGGTTTTGTGGGCTTTTTGCCCACATTTCTTCGTACTTCCTCTGCCGTCGCACTTTCCGCGTCCGTAATGGGGCGGCCCTATCTGACCTGTATGTTCAGGAGGAGGGGGTGCCCCAGGGGTGTGTCTTGAGCGTCTCCTGCTTCAATCTGGTCATGTCTGCGCTACCGGAGCCCTTCCGCCCTCGGTGCGCTGTTCCATCTACGCCGACGATCTGGCTGTCTATGCCGCGGGACGAGTCCCCCCTCGTGGAGAGGCAAGTCCAACTCGCGGTCAATCGGGTTGAACGCTGGGCGTCGTCGGTGGGCCTTACGCTGTCTTCCCCGAAGACTTCGTGTGTGGCCTTCCTTCCGTCGAGGAGACGGGGATCCGGCGCCGTCCCGGCCTTTAATCTTACACTCGGGGGTCAGCCTCTGGCCCTCGTTCAATCAGTGCGTTTCCTGGGTATGGTTTTCGACAGCCGTTTGAGCTGGGTTCCCCACCTTCGCCGGCTGCGCGAGTCTACAAGACGTACCCTGGATTTGCTGGGACATCTGTCGCATACTACATGGGGCGCGGATAGGCGGACACTCCTCCGTTTGTACGTGTCCCTGGTACAGTCAAAATTAGACTATGGGAGTGTGGTGTATGGCTCCGCCTCCCGTACGGCCCTTCGGATACTGGATCCGGTCCTCTCTAGAGGACTGCGCATGTCATCTGGCGCCTTCCGCTCCTCTCCGGTTGATAGTCTGCAGGTTGAGTGCGACATCCCTCCCTTGGAGGATCGGAGGTCGTTCCTCATTGCCAAGCACTATCTCCGGATTCTCCGTCTTCCCAACTCTCCTCTGTTCCAGGTGGTTGAGAGGGCGTTCTGCCGGGATGGGGGTTGGTATTTCACCGACACGGTGACCTCCCTCCTCGATGGTATGGGCACTCCTCCTCCATCCGTTATACCGGTCTCTTTCAAGGGTGTTGCACCTTGGGAGAGCACCCCTGTTGCGTGCTGTAGGGCGTTGCGCCCCGTTCGCAGGGCCGATTCTGACTCTGCCTTGCTTCGGTCTCTGTTCCTTCAGCATGCAGCGTGTCACTCTGCATGTGTTGCGGTCTTCACAGATGGCTCGAGGTCGTCGGGGGGCGTTGGGGCCGCGGCTGTTCCCCAGTCGTCTGCCCTTGCTCCCCGATGTACCCGTCTCCCTGATGAGGCTTCCGTTTTCACGGCGGAGCTCTATGCCATTCTGAGCGCTCTGGAGGTGGTGCGGGAGCATCCGGATGGGTCGTTTGTCATCTATTCGGATTCCCGCAGTGGCCTGGAGTGTTTTGACCCTGTCCACCCACTGGTCCGACGAATCCAGCTACTGTGCCATATCCTTGTCGCTTTTGGTGGCAAGGAGGTGGTATTTTGCTGGGTCCCTGCACATGTTAACGTGGCTGGAAATGAGGCTGCCGATCGAGCTGCCCGTTCCGCGTGCCGACTACAGGTTTCACCCGTGTCCCTCCCCTTTTCCGATTATATCCCTGGCTTCCGTAGGTTTTTGCGCTCCCGGTGGCAGAGTCGCTGGGATGGCGCTACAAATAACAAACTCTGCAAGATTAAACCCAAATTGGGATGTTGGGCCTCTTCCTTCCATCGGTCGCGCCATAAGGAGGTGGCTCTGGCCCGCCTCCGTATTGGCCACACCCACCTGACCCATGGCTATTTGATGGCCGGGGATCGGGTGCCCCGATGTCCCAATTGTAACGTTTCACTTACAGTTGCCCACCTCCTGGTGGAGTCTCCGCTTTACTCTGCGCTGCGTGCAGAGTATTTTCCCTGTTTGGAGAGCGTCGGGCCTTGTGATAGGCTTGGCGCTATTCTATCTGAAGGTCCCTACTTTTCGATAACCGTGTTGTTCTCCCTCCTCTTTCGCTCCCGACTTCTTTACCGGCTGTGACTCCGCTATGATCTTTCTGCTTTTTTTCTCCCCCCTCCTCTCCTCCTCCTCCTCCCTGTCTATTGTTCATTTCCGTTAGCTGTTCCATAGTCTTCGTCCTGTGTTCGCTCTGCTATCCACCTTTCTTTTGGTGGCCATGAGCGGTCATAATTTGAAACAAAAAAAAAATATGTATACTCAATGACGCAAGTTATAATAATAATAATATAGATATAGTAAACAGAGGGCATTTATATGAATTGTTTATACTAAAGATTAGGATTAATTATATCAAAGAAAATATCATTACCTTCATATAATGAAGTATCTTACATCTCATCAGTTTAAGTCAGACATCATCAGATTCATCAGTTTAATCGAATTGAATATAAACGCAAATGATTTTACATAGGTATAACATTCTAATAAAGTCATCATAAATCTGCCAAATAATATTACACCAACCAAAAGGATCTCTTAATATGTTAGGTAGATCAAGATCTCCATTCACGCACACACACACTACATACATTGTTCCTCGTTTGTTGTTAACTCTTGTTACACTTATATCTTTATGACGATTTTTTACACCAACGCACTCCCTACTGTTCACGATTTTTGCAATTTTGTCGTTACATTCTCTCCACATGACCGTACCAATACATGCTTTCCTCTATCCTTAAATGTTGACTTTCACTTTACGTTTCTTCCGAACACCCTCATTTCTCATACGGTTAATCCGTTTTACAGTAATAATACTAAAATTATTCATCATAATCACGTTTTACAGTGAACTATCATGCCAAAAACGGGTCTCGCATCCATATTTTAGTGTTAGAACCAATACAGCGTCATGTAAATCTGTTGCGACATGTACACTTAAGCATTTTCTTCCTACCAGGGCTTTTATTGCACCCATGACTTGCTTGCCTTGGCTGAGTTGACCCACTGTGCTTTCAATTTGTTGTATACTTGTACCCTTTTTATCAGTCAAACACCACCACACTCGAGTTCTTTCACCATATGTAACATTTCTCCATTCACCCAAATATTGCATGGTGACCCTCAAGGGCGCCGGAAGTGTGGGGGGGGCAGGGGGGGCGCTCGTCCCCCCAAAAGTTGTTAAGGGTGGGTAAGGTGTACGCCCCTACACCATACATACGCCCCCCATGAGATGTGGGAATTGTATTGTTTTTACAGATGAATTGTTTTTTTTTTTTCAGATAAAACGCCGTGCATCTGGTGCTGAATGCAACGCATTTACTATTTTGAAGTAATCTTATTCTTATGTTACATGTAAATAAAAGTATGGCGATGGTTTATTTCATCTGTGTAATGAGTCTTTACTAATTATTGTTTTCTGTGTTTCAGATCTATGCTATGTTTATGTTGAATAAAGCCTCAAATTGGCCTTTACTTTATCTTTAGCCCGCTAACAAACGCGGCACCACAATTTATTCAACATTTCAATCAGCCATTCAGTCGGCCTTTCAGATACAGCAAGCAAATATTCATCCAGTAATCTTACTATATCATGGAGAAGGTGATTCGCCCGGATAAATTGATTACTTCTCCGAATTCTCCCCAAGCTGGGAAACTATGGAAATTATGGTCGCGCGGATTCAAATATTTCTTGAGTACTATCGCAGAACACAACCCCAATAAATTGGAGGTTCTATTCATACATATCGGCCCCGATGTCGCTGATATCATTCAAGACTGCTCTACTTATGAGGATGCCATGGCAGCCTTAGAGGCCACCTACGTCAAGAAGCCGAACGAGGTATGCGCTCGCCACCTGTTGTCCACCCGTCACCAAAAGCCCGAGGAAACCCTCGATGAGTACTTGCAAATTCTTCAACAACTAGCCAATGACTGCAACTTCAAATCGGTTTCCGCCGACGAAAACAGGAGTTCATCTGTGAGAGACGCTTTCATCCGAGGAATTAGAGATACCGGGAACTGTACTCCTTCGCCAATTCATTCGCCGATCCAAGAACGACCCCCTCGTCGAGGAAGTTGAGTTAATTGAGGCAAACCCCAACTACGCGTTTATACGGCATCCGAATGGGAGAGAAGATACCGTATCCATCAGGGACCTGGCACCGGCGGGACGTAGCAATACGGATGACACGAATCACTATGAACCCCCCGTACCCAGTCCGCCAATCAATTCCACCCCGCTAACGGACGACTCAGAACCCGCTGAGATCCGCCGACACACGGTCCCAACAGCTCCCGTCGAAGCGACTCCAGTCGAAGTCGAGAGAGGCCCACCTGTGTCAGTAACCTCCGAGACGAGTCCCCCTCTGAGAAGAAGCACTCGAATCAGATACCCAGCTCAACGCCTAAACTTGTAGACTCTTCTTTCTTCCAAAATATCTTGAACTTGTCGTTTTGTTTCTTACCGTGCAATGCATCACGTATTATAAAAGAAGAGAGGAATGTAATGAGTCTTTACTAATTATTGTTTTCTGTGTAACAAGTCTACTAATTATTGTTTTCTGTGTTTCAGATCTATGCTATGTTTATGTTGAATAAAGCCTCAAATTGGCCTTTACTTTATCTTTAGCCCGCTAACAAACGCGGCACCACAATCTGCTTTCATTTTCTTTACTACATAGGTTCATATGGATGATAAAACTTAAAACTTTATACTGAAAAAAACGCCCCTTACTGAGATTGTCCCCCCAATATCAAATTGCTTCCGACGCCCCTGGTGACCCTCCTCTCACAACCATTAGAACTTCATTTACATTCAGTAATGTATTTAAAACAAATACAGCATACACTTAACAACAATTAGTTAACGTTAGCTAACGTCACGCCCATTTTTATAAAAGGCAACCGCACAGTAGCTAGCAATTATAGGCCTATTAGCTTAACGTCAATTGTTGGTAAACTTTTGGAATCCATAGTTAGGGACCGTATCGTCGATCAGTTAGAACAGCGGTTCCCAACCCCCCAGGGGCGGGCGTGAGGTGGTCAACGGTCAACAAATGCCATTCAAATATATATGGGTAATTTACTTCGTTAGGGAAAACTTGACATCCGTCATCTCATAAACACATGAGCTTTGATGTTTTTTATTATTAATCCTATAATTATCTGGATTGTAGATGTCCATATGGAACTGATGAAAACTTTCGCCCTTTGGGCATGGGGGGCGCCATGGATACAAGGTTGACCAAAGGGGGGGCGCAGTGCCAAAAAGGTTAGGAACCTCTGAGTTAGAAAGTCACGAGTTGATTAATAGTAGTCAGCATGGGTTTCGACGCCATAGATCTTGTTTAACTAATTTGTTAGAGTTTTATAACGAAATAGTGCGCGTATACGATAGATAGGATAGGCATAGAGCGGCTGACGTTATTTATTTAGACTAAAAAAGCGTTCGATACAGTTCCGCATAGAAGATTAATTGCGAAGGTTAAAGCGCACGGTATACGCGGTCAGGTGGCTAACTGGTTAAAGGGTCGTTGTTAATGGTAGGGAATCGGGGTAGTTGAATGTAGGTAGCGGTGTCCCACAGGGTTCAGTGTTAGGCCCATTGCTATTCGTAATCTACATTAACGACATAGATGTAGGGTTGACCAGTAACGTGTCAAAATTCGCGGACGATACTAAAATAGGTGGTAAAGTTCTTAACGTGGACGATACAAATAGGCTCCAAGACGATGTAAATAGGATTATGGAGTGGACGAATAAGTGGCAGATGCAATTTAATGTAGACAAATGTAAAATTTTGCATATAGGTTCTCGTAACAATAATTACACGGACACGATGGACAATAGACAGTTAGCGAGCATTGACGAGGAAGTAGATTTAGGCGTACACGTATCTAAGGATTTAAAAGTTAGGAACCAGTGCCTGGAGTCTTGCGCAAAAGCTAATAGGATGTTAGGCTTCATAGCGCGTAATTTCGAATTTAAATCAAAGAATATTATATTTCCCCTTTACAAGTCCCTAGTCAGGCCTCATTTAGAATATGCCGTTCAGTTTTGGTGCCCGTATTTGCGTGAGGATATTGATAGGTTGGAAAGGGTTCAGCATCGCGCCACGAAACTAATTCCGTCATTGCGCAACAAGTCTTTCGGAGATAGGATTAAAGAGTTAGACTTGCATTCACTCGAAACTAGGAGATTAAGCGGGGAGCTTATTGAAGTTTCCAAATCGTTAATAAAATCGATAACGTAAATTTTGACAAACTGTTCACTTTCGATAATAGCAATACTCGTAATAATGGATTTAAGTTGCGTGGCAGACGTTTCATTACTAACATCGCTAAAAACGTTTTTACGTTTAAAGTAATTGATAAATGGAATAATCTTCCCGCGCCCGTCGTGAACTCTATCAGCGTTAATATGTTTAAAAACCGTTTAGATAGGCATTTTAAAAATATTAACGTGGTTTAAAATAATAAAACAATTAGCAACAGGAGCTCTGGGGGTGATGGTCGAGGATGAGTCTGTTGACGATTAATGCCAGCTTGTGACATGCCAGCGCGTGATGCCAGCAATAAAATTATTAAAAAAAAAAAGACTAACACGGACGTAGATGTAGCTCGTAGCGTAAACTAACCCACTTTTTGTTATTGATTTCAGTGAACGTACAGATATGACGCAAATCAACTACCTTGGTTTCTTATTTTTAAAGCCCACATGATACCAAGGCTACTGATACAATATGAATGAAAAGAAAGGCGTTAACTTTAAGTACTGACTGGGTTCAGTAAACCATATATCTGGTATCTGGTGTTACGATATAACTCTTTCAAACATCCTGCCCAAAGAATTTGCAAAACTGGATAAAACAGTTTTGAACAGGTTTAAACCGAGGAATCGGGCATTGTCCAAATAGAGCCAAGAAAGGCCGATGACCATAAATTGACGAATGTGTGAAAGCTAGCGAGCTCCGGGGTTCAGAGCCCCCTAAATGCAAAGAAAAGTTTGCTCTTCACGCCTGCTCGGGCATGGCATCTGTTTTTCACTCACGATCATATATATTAATAAGTAATATGCAAGTTCGCCCTATAATAACTGTACTGACCTTCCGTTTACTTAAAAAAATTTATAGCCTAAACTATTTAAGAGTACTTTATATAATTACACAGCATCATTATGAACCTTCAATTTTCTAAGGAAAACCAAGGAGCCCTTTCAAAATTTCAGTCCGTCGTGAAACCCTGCTGTAAAATAGCCCTATTTTTACATGCAATTCTAAAGCCTCGTCCACACTAGCTAACATTCTCTCACAACAAGTGCAAGTCGTGTTCGCCAACATCTCGCATTTCGTTTGTACCATAACATTTTAGCGTGTTCGCTAGTATTAATTTTAGCATTCGCTCAGAAGCAATTTCTGTCTGTATGTTACCCAACATTGACGCCTGCGCATGAGAGGCTTTTGTTTTTTGACCAATCAGGACACCTCTTTTCTGGGGTGTTGTCTTTCGTACGCAAATTGAAAACACACACACTCGTGGAGATGGCTATTGTTTAGCTGTTGCCGAGATGGACTGGACGCAAGACCGAACATTGTTATTAATGAACTTTATATTAATTGTGCAGTTTTGTGGGACACTAGACATTCAGATTATAAAAATAGAAACCGATAATAACTGAAATGATGTGAACATTTTCTGATAGTGTAGACAACTTTCTGCATCCCAACATTTGTTGTACAGTAGATGAAATATCAAGTTACCAACATCTGCTACGAGCACGTGTTGTGAGACAATGTTAGGTTAGTGTGGACGAGGCTTAAGTTCTGCTGTTTTGTCATATACTGCCAAACTGCCTCGGCAGAACTTGAAACATGATTAACACGTGTTTCATGGGGGCGGGGGCAGGCTAAGTTTGTTCTTAAGGTAGCGGTCAGTCACGTAAAATAAAAAAAAATCATTGAATTAATATATCAGCTGTTTTAAAATATTAAAATTTTCATTTCAAAACTTTGGTAGTTCGAAAATTAAAATTTCGACCATTACCCAAAAATTTCCGCGGAACCATTGATGACCTCTCGTGGAACACATTTTAAAAACCAATGGAATAGATTATAATAAATCTTATACCAAAACAATTGTCTACATTTTAGTCCCAATTAATTGCAGAGGCTGACGAAAATAATTTCTTAAGTTAAAACTATCGGAAAAAAGTATACATTTGGAACTTCAAATTCTGCTAAGATTAAATGAAGCACAGGCAAGTTCTCTCTATATAATCTAAGGTTGAAAGTTATCGAGGTTGTTACAAAATATACATAGTATAAGTAAATGCATCATGCAAATGATAGTGGGGGAACCTTACACAACTCTAATTCATTAAAGTCAGTTAACCCTTCTGCAGACTAGTTATCAATGTCGTGCTTACCTAGATCGTTTTAGTGGGAAATTAAGAGACTTGGGTTTCTTATTATTTTCTCCACCTTTATCTCACATTTGGGTGTGTGGAATTTACATGTCGTCCATGCAACTATCCAGCCCCCTCTTAAAGGTAGATACTGATGGGGTATCCACCACACTAGCTGGAAGGGAGTTCCATGGGTAAGTCCTGGGATAAGTTTTGTAGCGCGTTGTATCTTTTCAAGTTCATTTATGTCCCTCCCCAAATAAGGACACCAACTTTGCACCGCATACTCTATTATGGGGCGAACCAGAGAGCAATATAACATCAAGAATAATTCTGCATCCATATAAGTAAAATTTTCCCTAATCAATCCTACCATCCTATTGGCTTTTGCAGCTACCGTCGATACATGTGCAGAAAACTTCAAATCATCTGAGATTAACGCTCCTAGATCCTTTTCAACGGTAGTCTTCCTCAGCGTTTTATTTAATGCGTAATCCACTCTGGTTGTTCCTTCCACGTGCATTGTCTTACACTTTTCCTCATTAAATTTCAGTAGCCATTTTGCATTCCTTTCTTCAATGTGCTGCATGTGCTCATTCAAGGCTTCAATATTTTCTGGTGATGTGATAACCGTAAAGATCTTTGCATCATCAGCAAAGAGTAGGGCTGGGCATTGAAGGTGTTCAACTGAGATTGAGATAACGTGTGTGTGTGTGCGCTAATATATATATAATATATATATATATTATATATATATATATATATATATATATATATATATATATATAATATTACTAGCTAAGTAATTGCTACTATACCTTATATAGACCCGTAGGCGCAACGCAAGCTTAATAACACAACACAACACAACCATGAATGAATAACACCATCACGAATGATTCAGATTATAACCTGGGGCAGAATGACCTGAAAGAAAAGGAATTATGTCGCATACAAATATCTATTTGTGGAGAACCCTGCATCACAGTTACACTCAACAAGAAAACTTTGTCTCATCCTTTAACTCTTTTAGTGGTGGATGAGCAAGGGCCTACTCTACTAGGCCGTGATTGGATCGATGCCTTGAAATTGCCTATTGATAAAATTTTGTCAAAGGGTCGGGCAGATGTGCATACACTCACATATCCATCTGACGTAGATTCGTTGTTAACGGAGTTTTCTTCTTTTTGGACCTGAAGTATGCAAACTAAAAGACCATCAGATCTATATAGAAGTAGTCCCTAATGTAACTCCAAAATTTTGTAAGGCTCGTCCAATTGCACATGCATTGCGGGAGAAGGTAGATTTGGAAATTGAGACTGCTCAAAGATAGAATTATCAAACCAGTCGCACACGCCAAGTGGGCTGCCCCTTTAGTTCCTGTACTAAAGCCTGACAAGTCAGTGATGAATTATTTAGCTCATTTGCAGGGGGTAAATATTTTGCAAAACTAAATATGTCACAAGCCTATGCTCAACTAAGTTCAGACGAAAATTCTGAAGAGCCAACTATCACAAATACGCAGTGAGGCCTATATAGGTACAATAGGCTATGCTTTGGAATAGCATCGGCTCCGGATATTTTTCAGAGAACAATGAACCAAGTTCTAGGTCACATTCCGGGTGTACTTTATTTTCTTGATGATGTCCTCATCTCGGGTTCATCTGAAAAAGAACACCTAACGAGATTGACAACAGTTCTAAAAAGACCCCGGGATGCCGGACTTAAACTATAAAAAAAAGTAAAGTGTTCTTGGGTCACAAATGAGGTTTCGTATTTGGGGTTCCCCATAGATGCCTCGGGCATTCATCCAACGGTGGATAAACTAGAAGCAATAAAAATGCAACACCACACAATATCACGCAGTCACAAGCTCATTTAGATCTAAACTTTTATAGGAAATTTTTGCCAAATGCATCGACGTTCCTTGAACCCCGAAATAAGTTACTACGATCTGGGGAACAGTGGAGATGGGGAGAAACCCCAAAAGGAAGCATTTAAGGCTTCAAAGGACATTACTACTAAAGTCCACTCTCCTCGTGCATTACGATTCTAAACTTCCTCTCATAGTTTCGGCAGATAGCAGTTCATATGGAATTGGGGCAGTGCTATCTCACCACTTTGACGGTGTAGACTGGCTTATCATCTGCGCTTCTAGAACACTAACTGAGACTGAAAGGCGATATGCACAACTTGAACGCGAAGTCTCAGCTTTAGTATTTGCAGTAAAGAAATTTAATTTTTATCTATGGGGTCATGAATTTAAACTAATTTCTGTCCATAACCTTTTCACGTTTATTTTCACCTAAAAATATTCCAGTTATGGCCTCAACCAGAGATGGGCAGTAACGCGTTACCTGTAACGATCGTTACAAAAGTAACGAGTAAAGGTAACGCCTGAAAGATTTTCAAAAGTAACGATGTAACGGTAACGCTTTGCAAATTTTTTATCAATGTAACGGATTTTTTCGTTACTCGTTACTCGATAGTTAAATTTGAATTTGATAACATTGCCATTCCATTCATGAGGACTATTGAATGCAATTCACTATTCCGTGTTAGTGGCAACAACTAAATTTATATTTTCTAGGTCTCTTCATCTTTCCCAAAAATCATTGGGGGTGCAAATTATTGTACAATATATCGTTCTTAAGAGAACAACATTTATATAGTCAATAATAGTAGCTATTAGAATTGATGTGGTATGGCTGCCATTTGTAAGTTTATCTGTAGTTTCAAAGTACGTGTGAAGACACATAAACAAATATCAAATGTAACTAGTTACGAGTAACGGTAACGCCGACCAATTTAATGTAACGGTGCCCAATTATGGCCTCAACGATAGGCACTGATTCTACAATCCTATAAATTTGACTTAGAACATCGGTCAGGCAACTATACCTACAGAATGGGTTCACAAGGAGTTTTTGAACTCCACTCCAGTGACTGCAGTACAGATAGAGCAGTGGGCCAAATCAGACCCTGTTCTGTCTAGGGTCATCCATTACTGCACACTGCACAGGTGGTTGGCCTACTAAGGTTGAGAGTGAATTACAGCCTTTTCATCAACGTCAGTCTGGACTCCCAATCCAAAATGGCTGTCTCTTATGGGATCACAGAGTAATAATTCCGAATGAAGGCAGGTCACATTTAGTGAAGGATCTTCATGCTGAACACATGGGTCAACAAAAATTAAAGAGCTGGCGAGAGCTTATTTCTGGTGGCCCGGTTTAGTTGGAGAACTCGAATCATTGGTTCGTTCCTGTCAAAACTGCCTAGAGAACAGAGATCTACCAAAGAAAAGTCTACTTCATCCTTGGGAATGGCCTACTATACCTTGGCATAGGATTCATGTTGACTATGCAGGTCTTGTAATTAATACCTATTTCCTAGCTATTGTGGACGCCTACTCTAAGTGGGTGGAAATTTTTCCAACCACTTCCACGACTTTGGGTGTTACTATTCGCCTACTCCGTTCGTGTTTTGCTCGATGGGTTTACCCGTAGTTCCGGTTTCCGACAATGGTACTTGTTTTACCAGTGAGGAATTTCGTTCGTTTGTCCACTAAAATGGGATTAGACGTGTCCGGTCTAGTGTTTTTCACCCATTTTCTAACGGTCTCGCAGAAAACACGGTCCGTACGTTCAAGTCGGCCTTGCTTCATTCTCATGGGAAGGAAATGCAAGTGGTGTTGGATAAATTTTTGTTTAAATATCGACTAACACTTCCTTCTAAACTTATGATTGGCCGGGGAATTTGTTCGGTTTTTGATCTGTTCCGTCCAAATGAAACGTTACAACAACGAGTTTGACGCCATCAGGAAAAATAGAAGTATCATAACACTAAGGAAATGAGGGTTATGGAAGTGCAACCTAATGACCCAGTTATGATTCGCCACTATGGGTCTGGACCAAAATGGGTTCCTGCAACGGTGCAAGAAAGAACGGGCCCTATTTCCTTCAAGTGCCAACTAGAAGATGGCCCTTCTATTAAACGGCATCAGGCTCAGATATGGGAACATGAATTGCAGGATGGCCAGAGTTCTCCTGAAGGGACGCCTGATTCTCCTGAAAATGATTCAAATAGTCCACCTAGGCGGGTTGCACCTATTCCTACTACATCAATCCCACTCCGCAGGTCGACGAGGATCTCCTACCCTCCTTACAGTCTCGATTTGTAAGGGAGGAGTGAGGTGACGTGTTATATATATATATATATATATATATATATCAGGGCTGTGCGGGTCTATCACTTTCGGGTCGGGTCCAGGCCTGGGTCATTTTTCTAATTTACTTTCGGGTCCGGGTCATTAAATATGGGACCCGAAAGAAAATTCAATAATTTGTAAAGTTTTAATCCTACAGAAAAAATACATATATCATTAGAAAGAGGGAAAATTTAGATTTAATATGAGTCCTTATTTTTAAAAAATAATATCTTTTAAATGGCTTCCATTACGCCTAGAACATTCATGAACTCTCGTGAGCATGCTTCGCATGACATCAGAAAGAACGTCAGATCCGATCGATTCGATTTCTTCAGAGATATTGCGTTTTAGGTCTTGGAGTGTTCTTGGATCATTTCTATACACTTTATTTTTCAAATATCCCCACAAAAAATAGTCAATACACTCTGAAGAAATCGAATCAATCGGATCTGACGTCCTTTCTGATGTCATGCGAAGCATGCTCACGAGAGTTCATGAATGTTCTAGGCGTAATGGAGGTCATTTAAAAGATATTATTTTAAAAAATAAGGAATCATATTAAATCTAAATTTTCCCTCTTTCTAATGATATATGTATTTTTTCTGTAGGATTAAAACTTTACAAATTATTGAATTTTCTTTTGGGTCCCATATTTAATGGACACCCTATGTTTATCTTAAAAAACAAAAATAAAACCGATAATATGAAATAAATTAATTTTGTAGTAATATTGTCTTTATATTTTGAGGGCAACATATTCTGTGAACTAGTGTTGAAAAATAATCGAAACTTCACAAACCGGTTTTTAATCGATCTGTTTTTTTGAATACCGGTTTTAACCGGTTATGACGGAAAAGTATAGTAATTTTTAAAAGCCACAATTGAAAGGTACTGACTTTAACTCTTAACAAGCATAGCTTATCGCCTATTTTTTGGTCAAAAGAATGCAAAAATGCAGCATCATATGTATGCATATGAATAAGAAAATGACAATTTTGACATATTTTATTTTAGCCAAAATAATACATTATTCAAACAATTTAGATTTGAAATAATTTTTTAAAATAAAACATCTATACTTAGAAAGAAATAAACTTCTTTTTGTAAAAAAATTATGAAGAATAAAAATAAAATTTATCTCTATTTTGGAAAAAACATTGAAATAACATTTTTTAATAAAAAAATCTTTACCTAGAAAACAGAAAATTGACTCTTCGTGTCAGAAAAAAATATATAAATTAATTTAGATTTTATCCCTATTTTGGAAATGACATCTTAAGAAACAAAGGGCATTAAGGGTCTTATACTGCAAATAGGACTTTAGTCGACTGACTCTACACTACAGCCTACATGATGAGACAAACTGAAGATCGAGTTGCCAGATAGGCAAAAATTATACTGAAGAGCAGTTGCCAGTTTGTCACAATTTAACTTAATAGGTAATGTATTCGAAGTTATTTTTTGTGCGCTGTAGCGCGACGTTCGCGCAAGTTTGAGCCAAATAAAAAAAAAAATCAATCGATAAAACCGGTTTTTTCCTTCGGTTTTCGATTTTTAGGGGAATTTTACAAACCGGTTAAAAACCGGTTTTCAACACTACTGTGAACTCCTTTAAAACAGATATTGATATAGCGGCATAGCCTATACTTATTTCTCCTCGAATCTAGATTGAAAGTTGTGGCAAGACAGGAAAGAGATTTCTGAATTTTTAACCGATTTTTTTTATTTTGAATATACACAGTGTATATATATATATATATATATATATATTATTATATATATATACAGGGTCTGTCAAAAAAACTAAGCCAATTTGAAATCTCTATAAAATGCACAGTTTGATAGAGATTTCAAATATTTTTTTACACTAAATAAATAAAAGGCTCATAAATAATCTGTGATAATTTTATAACTTTATTTTAAATGTTTTAGGAGTTATGCGGTTATTTCTACAGATTGCGAAAATTTCAGTTTTTCTCATTATGTAATACAGTGGTCGGCGAACAGGGGTAAATTACCTCAAATGGGGTAAATTTAAAAATTTTGGGGGTAATGCGTGCGGTATGAGAGACACCATATGCAACAATTTTAAGAGCAATTGGCTTGTTTTTGTTTACTTTGAAGTCTGGGGGTAATTTCATTTTACTCAAATAGATTTTTGGGTAATACCCCAAAAAGTTCCCCGACCCATGATGTAATATCTTCTTTTTTCTCTTTTTCAGAATTTGTTTAGATTTAAAATTTTTCGTGAATACCTCTAAATATGCCATTCTCACATGAAGATAAAATAATTATAAAGCATTATAGAGTTGAAAAAAGTTATAGTGCAAGGAAATTACTTTCTGAATTCGATTATAAAGGATGGACTAGATCAGGTTTAGATTACTTATTGAGAACTATCGATGAAACAGGAAGCATTGAAAGGAAGGTTGGTAGTGGGCGACCAAAATCAGTTAGAGTAGATGAAAATATTCAGAAAGTGGAGGAACGTATCCTTAGTCAAGAGGATCGACCTGGTAGCCACATGACACCTGCTCAAATATCAAAAGAACTAGAAATATCAGAATCAAGCGTAAGAAAGATTATTAAATCTGATCTGCAATTTAAACCATTTAAAAGAGTGCATGGACAAAGATTGTCAGAAGTAAACTGTCAGAAAAGAGGAGAAATCCAAACGTATTTTACGTATAATAACTGAAGATAAACTTTCCAAGACATTTTTTACGGATGAAAAACGTTTTACAGTAGAGCCACCAAGAAACTCACAGAATGACCGGGTTTATTCTGATGTTGCGAAGAAAAATGAAATCCAAGATGAAAGACTGTACGCAACAAGGAGTCACTTTTCTTCTAGCGTCATGGTTTCTGTTGGAGTGTCCAAGTTAGGAAAAACTTCAATATTTTTTATTGAGCCAGGAGTGAAAATTAATGCTCAATATTATTCAAATACCCTGCTTGAGAAAATGCTTCCAGAAATGAGAAACTTGGCTAGTCAAGGTTACTTTATTTTTCAACAAGATGGTGTAACATCACATACTGCCAAAACAACCATCGAATATTTGAAAAAGAATGTGCCTGAATTTCCGGAACCGAATAATTGGCCACCTAACAGCCCTGACCTAAACCCTGTAGACTACGGAATATGGGAAAACTTGGCAGAGAGAGTGTATAGGAACAGAATAAGGGATGCCAATCATTTGCGTGAGTTGATTATCGCAAAATGGGCAGAGCTCCCCCAAGATCAAATAAATCGAGCAATAGACGAATTCAGACCAAGATTTAAAAAAAGTGATAGAAATGCAAGGAAATCATATTGAACAGTTCTTTTAATTTTATTAAACTAAAAATTATCTACAGTATATCGTAAAAAAAAAATTTTCATGTTAAGTAGGAGAATCTCACTTTTTAGTTAATTATTAATAAAATTAACAGTTCTGAAGATATCGTCATAAAAATTTAAAGGATAATAGGTGATTACCTATACTTTATTGTGTAAACAATTCAACTTAATTCGATAAATGGTTTTGTTTAAATAAAGGTTTGAATTTGGTTTAGTTTTTTTTGACAGACCCTGTATATATATATATATACTTAAGAAGCGCATATATATATATATATGCGCTTCTTAAGTGAAATATTTTTATTAGGACCATTCTACACTATTTTATTTGAGAAGACTTTATTCCCAACACTGTTCGATCGCAAACACAATACTGCTTCTAATAATGATTGCGAAAGAGAATTTCTTTGCGGGTTCAGAATGAAGCTTAGAGCGGAGAACAATCTTTCAATGCTAACTTGTGTGCACGGAGTAGAAACTGCTACCAAGGCTGCCTGTTCTCCTCCCATTTCCAGCCACCATTTCATGGGATCTTGATGGATCAGTTTCCCAGCTGAATCTCTCTTTTTCGCGAGGAGGCGAGGACATTCTTCAAACTGTATCACACCTGCATCAAACTTCGCACTCAGTGACAGTTTGAATTCGCCCTTCCTTCTGGAGAAGTCTTTCCTTTTGTCGCAATTCTTTTTCAACTCACAAACAAACAACAAAATATATTAGGATTAGGCTATTCTTCCGTCACCGTTAACTCTCGGGTCGGGTCTGGGTCTGGGTCAATTTTAAAATTCACTTTCAGGTCCGGGTCCGGGTTCGACCTGCCAGCCCTGCTAATATATATAGTGGACCTAGTTTTAGTCGTTTAAGGTGATAATGATTTAATTGTATGCAACGATTGATTAAGGCAATGACTGACTGCTTTATAATGATAGGCTGGGTTAATAATTTATGATGTAATACAGTATCACCGATTGGAATGAACGGTTATTTGATTAGGTCCACCATACTATTGGAAGTGACCGAAATGGCAGCGAGGGTCACCAGCTTGATTTACGCTCAAGCAAATTAATGTTAAGGTTATAAAAGACACCTTATGGGTTTTGTAGTTTATTATGAAAATAAATCCGTTATTTTATTCACTGTGATATAACAAAGAATTGACAGTAATTAATTGGTAGTTTTACGTTATGCTTGTGACATAGACCTAAGTACAAAATGAAATGTTAATAGCTTAATTGACACGTAATAAATGATGTACACGTTGATGGTATGTACGTAAATGGCATGCGACATGGAATATTGAATAGGCCTAGTTAATGATATAAAGAATGCACGTGCGTTTGGCACATTGAATGGAAAAACATGACACTGATTAAGTAGGCTAAATGATTGCATGGATGCACATAGAATAATTGATGTGGCCTAATAATAATGATTGAAATGCTTGCACAAATATCATTATATATAAGAACATTATGTGATGTTAAATGATTACGTCAAGAGAATATTTAGTTAACATAAATATAAATGACTTGAACATAATGACGGATGATACGCGGAATAACGGTATTGAAATGACACTTGTTTTGGATGACAGGCCTACTGCGTTCTTTCACGAGAGTTAATTGGAACGCTTAATTACACTTGGGGTATAGTCTATCGTTCGGCGGTAAGCTGATGTAGGCTTCACCAGAGTACTTAGAATAGGGGTACTTATCTTATGGTGACGTAAACTTTGTTGAAGGAGGGTGTGAAGACGAACCTATTACGCAGATTCTAGTTGTCGTTGTCCGTTAAGCCTCTTGAGATGATGGATGTAGGCTTCGTGGAGCCTGAGGTGATGTTACTTCTCGAGGTGCAGGCTGGCCTTGTGTATGCAGGCGTAGGCCTGTGGTGCGGAAGATATCTCGAGGAAGTGGAGAAACTTGAAGGCCGACCCGGCAAACCGCAGGCCCGAAGTGATTCCGGTTGGGCCTCGAAAGATTGCTTCTGCAGGCGGTCTGTAGATCCCACTTGATGACAAATTGCAGGCCTTAAAGAAAGTAGCGGGCCTCGCCTCCGGCCGAAACCGGTAGGCGGTCGAAGAGGTGGTATCGTACCGAGTAGTCGAACGAAATGGAAGCGTCAACCAACGAAGTGAGAGTGAGTGAGCGTGGGTGCTTACTTTTATACGCAATTCCTGTGACGTAGAACTTCACGCCAATTACTAAGACGCCTTGGTGAACGCGTCCTTGGGTTGATAAAAACTTACTTTCGCGCCTTGGGAAGGAAACAGACTTTCCATTGTTTGTTAGCCCACGTGTGTTCCAAACTGTTTTATGGTAGCGTGGAAAGAAAGTATGTCTGTCGATTTGTTGGTCTATTTCTTGTCGATCCGCTACAAGTAGTTCCCTCTCAGAGACGAAGGAACGATACTGAGAAGAAATACCATTCTGTTGGGAGACCTGATGAGGCCACTCCGAGATTTGACGCTTGGCCTGGTATGTCGTGGAATTCCTGACGCAGGAAAGGAATGAAGGGTCGTCTCGGAGCGGGGAGATGCTCGGAAGAGGAAGCGCTGTTGTATGGGGTGGGGGTTCCGCAGGGGGGTGGGGTTGGGGTACGGCAGGAATGGGGGACAGTGAGGAGCGAACGGAGGAAACGAGAGGGGCGGGGGGACTGTGTTGGAGTTCGAATGCTGTGCCCGTAACTCGTCGCGTGGTTGTTCTCGTTGAGGTCACTCCTGCCGCAGGGGTTGGACTTCGGCAGGAATGTGGAGCAATGAAGAGTGGACGAAGGAAACGAGAGGGGCCGGGGAACTGTGTTTGAGTTCGAATGCTGTGCCCGTAACTCGTCGTGTGGATGTTGTCGTCGAGGTCGCTCCTGCCGAAGGGAGAAAAAGAAACGTCGTTCGAGTCCACGAGCAGCAGGAAGTAGTCCACGGAATGATGCAAAGAGACAGTTGATGAAGGCAGGGGATCGCCACCCCTGTGCCTGAAGTGTCTGTTTTGCGTGGATGCATGTGTGCGCTCTGCTCGTTGACTGGGAGAATGCTTTCTTTTTAGGCCTTCCCGTAGGGATGGGGAAGGGTAACCCTCGTGCTTGCGGGGAAAAAAATAAAAAAAATTCGCTGGTGCAATGAGGCGCGTCACCAGATTTATCGCCAAATGATTTACCGTACAACGGCCGAGACGGGACCGTTGAATATTTTGGACGAGGTGGTGACGAAAGAATGCGCCGCTTGAAACGAATTTGGGACTGACTGCAGCGCTGGGGGGTGGGGGGTGAGTGTTGTCCTGAGGCGTTAGGTGGTGGATTTCGTGAGTCCCTCCACGATCCGTTTGACGACGGAGCAGGACCCAATGCCAGTGGTGGCTTCCAAGGGGTCGCCGCGCCCCTGCCGTCAGGAGGCAGTGAGACTCGACTCAGGGGGACGCACTCGGGAATTTGAAAGTTGCGGTGATTGTGCGACGGCACATGACCGCGAGACAGTAAGGCATTAAAGTACCGCGCGGAACGAATATCACTGTTTGCAAGTAGGCCTAGTTAATTTCACTGAATTTATGAATACTGTACGTACACAGAAATTATTTGATATGGCTGCAGAAAATCACATTGAATTTATGAATACCGAATTTACATAGAAATTATTTAATGTGGCTGCAAAAAAATGAAATGGTCAATAATAGCTAAACACAAGGATCGCTGTGAATAAATAACGTAAAATAAATTCGAGTCACTCCGGGGTTACACCAATTTATAGTGGACCTAGTTTTAGTCGTTTAAGGTGATAATGATTTAATTGTATGCAACGATTGATTAAGGCAATGACTGACTGCTTTATAATGATAGGCTGGGTTAATAATTTATGATGTAATACAGTATCACCGATTGGAATGAACGGTTATTTGATTAGGTCCACCATACTATTGGAAGTGACCGAAATGGCAGCGAGGGTCACCAGCTTGATTTACGCACAAGCAAATTAATGTTAAGGTCATAAAAGACACCTTATGGGTTTTGTAGTTTATTATGAAAATAAATCCGTTATTTTATTCACTGTGATATAACAAAGAATTGACAGTAATTAATTGGTAGTTTTACGTTATGCTTGTGACATAGACCTAAGTAACAAAATGAAATGTTAATAGCTTAATTGACACGTAATAAATGATGTACACGTTGATGGTATGTAAATGGCATGCGACATGGAATATTGAATAGGCCTAGTTAATGATATAAAGAATGCACGTGCGTTTGGTACATTGAATGGAAAAACATGACACTGATTAAATAGGCTAAATGATTGCATGGATGCACATAGAATAATTGATGTTGCCTAATAATAATGAATTGAAATGCTTGCACAAATATCATTTATATATAAGAACATTATGTGATGTTAAATGATTACGTCAAGAGAATATTTAGTTAACATATAAATATAAATGACTTGAACATGACGGATGATACGCGGAATAACGGTATTGAAATGACACTTGTTTTGGATGACAGGCCTACTGCGTTCTTTCACGAGAGTTAATTGGAACGCTTAATTACACTTGGGGTATAGTCTATCGTTCGGCGGTAAGCTGATGTAGGCTTCACCAGAGTACTTAGAATAGGGGGTACTTATCTTATGGTGACGTAAACTTTGTTGAAGGAGGGTTGAAGACGAACCTATTACGCAGATTCTAGTTGTCGTTGTCCGTTAAGCCTCTTGAGATGATGGATGTAGGCTTCGTGGAGGCCTGAGGTGATGTTACTTCTCGAGGTGCAGGCTGGCCTTGTGATATTGCAGGCGTAGGCCTGTGGTGCGGAAGATATCTCGAGGAAAGTGGAGAAACTTGAAGGCCGACCCGGCAAACCGCAGGCCCGAAGTGATTCCGGTTGGGCCTCGAAAGATTGCTTCTGCAGGCGGTCTGTAGATCCCACTTGATGACAAATTGCAGGCCTTGAAGAAAGTAGCGGGCCTCGCCTCCGGCCGAAACCGGTAGGCGGTCGAAGAGGTGGTATCGTACCGAGTAGTCGAACGAAATGGAAGCGTCAACCAACGAAGTGAGAGTGAGTGAGCGTGGGTGCTTACTTTTATACGCAATTCCTGTGACGTAGAACTTCACGCCAATTACTAAGACGCCTTGGTGAACGCGTCCTTGGGTTGATAAAAACTTACTTTCGCGCCTTGGGAAGGAAACAGACTTTCCATTGTTTGTTAGCCCACGTGTGTTCCAAACTGTTTTATGGTAGCGTGGAAAGAAAGTATGTCTGTCGATTTGTTGGTCTATTTCTTGTCGATCCGCTACATATATAAATAATATATATTAGGCCGTGTCGAAAATGGGAAATTTTTTATTTCTTAAAAAGTACACTATGTGGGAAGTTTCATTTTATCATCTTAACAAAACATTAAAATATCAAGCATGTGCTACCCCTACTACCCCTAGCACATACCCTCCTCCCTTTTTTACCCTCATATTTGCATATATTTAAATGGGGAAAAAATTTTATTTCTTAAGAAGTACACTATGTGAGAAGGTTTTTTTTATCACTTTAACAAAATAATAAAACAATCAAGCATGTGCTACCCTACTACCCCTATCACATGCCCCTCCTCCCTTTTTTACCTTCATATTTGCATATGTTTAATATTGTTATATGTTACATAATAAGTTGTTTGTTTAATGCTTGATATTTTTATGTTTATGAAAGAAATTAGAAGATGGAGTGCCTTGGATTTGATGGAAGGAAAAAATAACTCATTAACTAAAAGTGGAGAGATAAAAGAAGAACACTATGTTATTGTGAAAGAACCTGGAAGCATCTATGTAGACCATGTCACACCAGATAATGGACTGCTCGCTGCATAGCAGAAGAGTTGATAACTATTATTACAGACTCGAACAGCACAGATACTATCAAAGCTTTACTGTGTGATGGTACTTCTGTAAATACAGGAAACATTGGTGGAGCCATAAAACTGGTTGAAATTCATCTTAACAGACCAGTGCAGTGGTTGGTATGCCTCTTGCATTTGAATGAGCTGCCTTTTATGCACGTCTAGTCTACAAAGCCATTGATGGTAAAACAACAGGTCCAAATACTTTTGTGGGTTCAATTGGGAATAAACTGAAAAGAGATTTAACAAAATTGGAGGTAGTCAAATATTCTCGCGTAAAGGGAAACAATAAAGAAATTCCAGCAAATGTTGTGAAGGAGCTAAGCAGTGATCAAAGATATCTCTTTGATATGTGTCTGGCAGTGCAAACTGGAGACACTCCTCAAGATCTGTCCACTCGATCCCCAGGTACCCTTCACCATGCTCGCTGGCTAACTTTAGCCAACAGGGTCCTTCGATTATATATCTCAACGCCAAATCCCCATAAAAACGTTCAAGATATAGTCAAGAATATTATGCAGTTCTATGCTCCAGGGTCATTTTGGATAAAATCTCATCCAAATGCAACTGATGGTGCATATAACTTTTGGCATTTAATGTGCTTGCTTCGAAATTTAGATGAACAACATAGATCAATCATAGAACCAGTATTAAAGAATAACGCCTACTTTGTCCACCCAGAAAATATACTCATATCAATGGTAACTGACAAGAACTAGAAATTAGGGAGCAAGCTATTCAGAAAATCATCCTTTCAAGAACAGGATTTTCAGGTACCAGAAACTTTGAGTTGCCTCGAACCCTCAATTTCCAATCTACTGACTACAACGAGATGATCGATTGGCAAAAAGAGATCATTACCCCTCCATCGCTGCTAAACAATTTTAGCGACGATGAGCTACTACAGGTTCGATGTAAGACACTGGAGATACCTTCTTTTCCATGCCACAGTCAAAGTGTGGAAAGGGCTGTGAACATAGTAACAAAGGCATGTCAGGAAAGAATAGGGTATGACAATCGTCAAAACTTTATCTTAAACCCATTAGAATCAAGGCGAAAACTGCCCAAGTTTGAATGGAAGGCCCAATGGAATGAGTAAGAAACATATGAAATAAAATTTCCTAATGATATTGAAAATTTCTTCCCTTTTGATGTGATAAGGAACAATGAAAAAGTGAATTGAATTTTAGCACATTTATTATGCCTAATTTTTTCTTCTGAATATATTGTTGTACTTAATTAATTTTCCTAATACTGTACATTATTAAATAAAATATTATACATTAATATTTATCTCATCAAAAAACCTGAATGTAGAGTAAGTCTCGTATAAATGGAATATTCTTCAATATAGGTAAAAAAGTGAAAAATTGTGCCAGGGGTAGGAGGCTTTAAACAGTGAAAATAATTTATGAGGGGGTTCCTGTGTTCCATTCGAACCCCTCACAATATGTACCTTTTCAATATAAAATTTCGACCCGGCCTAATGTATATGGTCTAAGGGTCACTGAATGGAAGAGTCACTAGGGGGAAGGCTGAATAGCAACAAAAAAAGATAAACACGAAGACGCGGTCTGTTCATTTATTGGGCTGACCTAAACAACATGTATTTTTCTATCTGCAGCAATCGTTGATTCTAAGTTGGTGATGCTTCCAAAGTGACTAATTTGTAATTAGGACAGAAAAAGCATTGGTCCAAGCACTGAACTCTGGGGCACCCTAAACTCAGCTGGAAGCCAGTCCAAGTTATTCCCTCTAATGGACACTCTCTGCCTTCGGTTGGAAAGGACACGTCTCTCCACTGTAGTAAATTACCACTGACACCCAATGCATTCAATTTCGTTAATAGTCTTCTATGTGAGACAGTATCAAATGCTTTCCTACAAATTAAGTAAATTACGTCCACTGAGTACTTCTCATCCACTGCTTTGGTGATATCTTCAAAATATTCCAATGACTTTGTTAAAGTACTTCTTTCCGTTTTAAAACCATGTTGTTCCTTGTTGATAATGTTGTTTTTCAGTACATGGTCCGCTATGGCATCTCTAATTATTGATTCACAAACTTTACAACTATACTAGTTACTAAGTTAGTGATACTGGATGGTAATTCAGGGCTTCTGATTTTGATTCCTTCTTAAAGATAGGATAAATATTGGCTTGCTTCCAGTCTCCTGGGACCTTTCCTGTTTCCAATGACTTTTTAATAATCAAAGTGTTCCTGCCACTGACTCACTAAATTCCTTTAATAATCAAGGTGTTATTTCATCTGGTCCAGCTACCTTGTTTACATTGAGGGCACTGAGAGCTTTTTTCACCATTTCTCCTGTTACCAGGATATCTTCCACTACCCGCCATTGTAATTATACTGTAGTTACAAGCGAGTGTACTATCACTTCTTTCATCCTTAACAAATACACTGGCAAAGGTTGCATTGACTACATTTGCTGTTTCCTTGTCGTCCTTCGTGAGTGTCCCATCTTCCTTCTTTACTCTCAGTATACTTTCCTTAATTTTAGTTTTACTTCTAATATATGCCCAAAAATGCTTGGTGTTCCCTTTAATATCATTAGCTAATCTCTTTCCAAACGTAGTTTTTGCCTTCCTCACTGCTGCAGTGGCTTTATTTCTTTCTTGTTTATATCTCTCTTTTCTAAAATTACTTTTCCCGGCTCTTAAACGCTTTCAAGCCCTCTCCTTAGCCTGTAACTGTAGTTTAGTTTCTTTGTCCATCCATTTAGCTTTCTTGACTTTGGGTCTTAGGCAAAATTTAGGTACATAGAGGTTCATAAGGTCATAACACTTCTTGTTAAATATGCCAGTCATTTCACTAGCTGATGTATTTCGGATCACCTGAATACTAGAGCCCCTCACGCGACTTGGGGGTCCAGTCTTCAAGTGACGTACACGGGGGAGGGGGGTGGCCTTGATCTTCAGGTGGATATAAACAATTTTAAGTGGTACATCAAAGTTAGTTTTGTGTGTATATATATATATATATATATATATATATATACAGTATATACACAAGGGTGGGCTGAAAAGTAATACCTCCATTCAAATAAATTTTAAACAGGTTAAAGGATTTCATCGAAACAAAAGCAGATATGTACCTCAGAGTTTATTCTTCAAAACGATACATTTACTTTTCCATAAAATCACCCTCTCCCTCGATATATTTACAGTTTTACACCAACGATAAGTAAGTTTTTGAAATCCATCTCAGTAAAACTCGGAGCTTTGACTACGAAATCAAATTTTCACAGCCGCCTTAACTTTTTCGTTAGACTCAGCGATTTCTACGATGTTCTTTAAGTTTAGGAAAGAAGTGAAAATCGCATGGTGCTAAATCGGGGCTATATAGTAAATGCGGCAAGACGGTGAATTGCAGATCCTCAATTGGTTCTCGCGTTTGAACACTGGTGTGAGGCCGTGCGTTGTCATGGTGAACAATGACTGCGTTTATGTGAGTGCGAACCTTCCTGATCCATTTTTTCAACTTCTTCCGAGTTTCAATATAATGTGCGGAGTTGATTGCTGTCCCTCTTTCCGTAAAGTCTTCGAGAACAACACCATTGATATCCCAAAAAACAGTCATCATCACTTTTCCAGCCGATTTTTGAACTTTGAATTTTTTTGGATGTGGTGAATTTTTGTGCCGATATTCCATGGATTGCTGTTTATTTTCAGAATCATAATGGCGGACCCACGTCTCGTCTCCTGTCATCATGTTATACAGAAGTTCATCTTCATTTTCGAATCGCTGCAGATTTTCTTGGCAAATACGTAGTCTCTCAGTTTTCATTCGGCAGTGAGCATGCAAGGCACCCATCTGGCGCAGACCTTTCGATAACCAAGAATACTGATAATGTGTCCCACTCGCTCTTTGGAGATATCGAGCATTGCAGCAATTTCATTTTGTTTAATGCGACGATTTCCACGAATCAGTTCGTCAACGTAGTTCCGATGAGATTCGTCGGTTGCCATTACAGGCCTTCCACTTCGCGGTTTGTTTCGCACATCTTCTTGCCCTGCTTCTCCTTCTTTACACTGCCTCGCCCAACGTCGAACGATACTCACATCAACACACTGTTTGCCGTACACAGCCTGCATTCGCCAATGAATGTCTATGGGCGCAACACTTTCCACGGTCAAAAATTCAATTACGGCACGTTGCTTGAAGCGAACGTCTTTACTCCTTTCCATTGTAATCGATACTGAACCAACGTGTGAAATAAGCAGGCCTAAATCTAACATGTTAACTGGGTGGGTGATCGCCCACCCAGTAAAGGATTTCACCCACCCACTAAATAGATTTCACCCACCCTGTTAAAAAAACAAAATAATACTGCATTCAACCATCTAAAAAAAACTCGGTCGAATCCATGGATAAAGCAGCCAAAAGAATACAGCCAAAGTCGCCAACTTGGCTATAAATCTAATCGGTAGTTTGGCATTTGCCATAAAATCCGTTGTAAACAAGACCCATGCTGGCCCTAATACTAAAGCAATGAGTGAAATTCTAATGCAATTATGCATTTATGTATTCATTTGCATGACTCTATTACATAATGGTTGATATGCAGGTAGCAGGTAGGCATAGCTACAGCTACAGGGCCTAATTATGCCAATCTTGAGCAAGTGACACATGAATGCGTGTTTGGGTCTTTTAAAGTGGCAATTTTTTATATTGCATAATTGTATATTTGCATACTGTTTATCCTATTTTATTCTATTTACCTTGTTCAAAATATAATAATTGGTTGTTTTATTATACGTAATATTTATCACAATATTTTTATTTTCATACATAATCAGTGGCGGCTGCTCATTATTGTGCTTACGTGCTACAGCACATCAGTTTTTAAAATATGTAAATAGCTAAATAATAAATCAATAAAATTACTTATAATATCTTGTGTAATTTCCAATTTGATCTAAATTGTTTTCCGATTTACAAAAAAAACGAATTAACTGCGCATTCCCTGCATTTCTATTTTCGTACTTATGTGCTGTCATCAGTACAGCACCCAAATCGAGTGAAATCAGACAAAGCGCATGCGCAGACGTGTCTTTCGGTCCAGTTTTGGATAAGGCATGAATGTGCATGTGCTACCAGACACCAGTCGCTGCAGCACTTGTCAATGTGATGGGCGCTCGATCGATTGCGTTTGATTTTTAAACTTTTTATGCGTGTGTATGTGTTTGTTTACTCAAGTGTTGTATATAAATTATTAATTTTTATACAAATATGAATTCAGTGGACAATTTATTAAAAGTACCTTTTTCATCTAGAACATTAAATGAAGAAGCTCAAATAAAATAGTTAGGTAGGCCAACTCCCGATTTAAATTTAAGTCAGAAAGCCAAGGGAAGCAAAATCGAGAATATTTAAGACAATTTCACAGAAAGATTTATGATGATTATAGTTGGATTTGTGGTTGTGATGTTCGGGATGCTCTTTTCTGCTTTCCATGCCTTCTTTTTGGTAACAGTGATTCATTCAGTAACACGGGAGTGAAAGATCTTGGCCATCTTAAAGCACTGATTAGGAAGCATAATGAAAACAAGAAACATATAAACAATGTGTTGGATCTTAGTGTTCTCGGTAGTGTAAATATTGCAACACAGTTAAGTCGGGCCTACCATAATGCCATCAAAAAACACAATCAAGAAGTAGAAAAGAACAGATATATATTATCAAACTGCATTAAGTTTTGCGGTGCCTTTGAACTTGCCTTAAGAGGACATGATGAGAGTGAAACATCTGAAAATCCGGGTATTTTCTTGGGACTCGTTGATTTTGTTAGTAGTTTAGATAGTGCGGTAAAAGAACACATAGAATCGAGTCATGTTTTCAAGGGAACTTCTAAAACCATCCAGAATGAACTGCTAGATTGTATGTCGGAAGTTTGCCGTGAAAAGATAATTAATCGAAGAAATGAAAGAGGCTGATTTTGTCGCTTTAATGACAGATGAAACTACAGACATTTCTAAACATTCACAGTTGGTAATAGTACAGGGTGGAGCACGGGAATCAAGTGTTTTTTGAATAGCTAGTAATCGGCCATTAGGAATGGGAGGGGCGTGCGGTAGGTAGCATTCCATTCCTGAGTTCATAGCATTTAACTTTAACTAACACTCACCTTTATCTTTCAGGTGCCATCATGGAGCAGTGGACGTTAGAACACCGCATGTTCGCGTATGATCATTTTGTTAGGAGTGGCGAGTCAGTGACAGCAGTTCAGCGTGCGTTTCGCCGCAGATTCAACATTCATCGAAATGACTCTGTTCCCGCTCGTGACACAATCTTACGTTGGGTTAACAATCTTCGAACAGGAGGCTCAATAATGAAAACAAAACCGAAGGGGCCGCAACGCACTGTGCGTACCCCAGAGAACGTTGAAAGGGTCAGACAAGCGATGTTGCAAAGCCCAGGCCGCTCTGCTCGGAGACATTCAGCTGCACTCGGAATCAGCAATCGTACTGTTAGACGGATTTTGCATGAAGAATTACATTTTCACCCATACAAGTTAGCGATGGTGCAGGAATTGAATGTAAACGATTGCCCCCAACGACTGAATTTTGCACAGGAAATGCTTGCACTTTATGAGCAGAATGAAAACATGATGGTGGTAATGAGTGATGAAGCCCATTTCCACCTTAATGGGGCCGTCAACAATCAAAACTGTCGGTATTGGGCTGCTGAAAATCCGCGACAACTCCATGAAAAACCGCTGCATAGCCCTAAGGTTACAGTTTGGTGCGCGGTGGGAAAGTTTGGCGTCATCGGTCCCTATTTCTTCGAACAAAATGGGGTTACCGTTACCATAACATCTGGGCGTTACATTGAGATGGTGAACACCTTTTTCATCCCTGAGTTACGAAGAAGGCGTATTGCTCGTCGACATTTGTGGTTTCAGCAAGATGGGGCCACGCCACACACCGCCAGAGCGTCAATGGCTGTTCTTCGCCCCCTGTTTCCCAACCATCTCATTTCGAGATTTGGTGACATTGCATGGCCCCCTCGGTCCCCTGACTTGTCCACATGTGACTTCTTTCTATGGGGGTACCTCAAGTCACGTGTCTACGAGGACAAGCCCCGTACATTAGATGCATTGAAGGAAGCGATCCGTCAACAAATCATCCAAATCAACAGAGACCTGCTGGGAAGAGTGGAGGCCAATTTTCGTAAACGCCTTCAACAATGCGTCGACGGCCAAGGACATCATATGCCAGATATAATTTTCGGTACATGATTATTATGACATGAAATGCTATGTTCTTACGAATGTTGTTCTACCAATATATTTTCTTTACAAAAATAAATATCATTTTCCTGATTATTCCAAAAACACTTGGTTCCCGTGCCCCACCCTGTATTAGGTCATCCCATAAGTAATGCGGCATTTTTAAATTTTTTTTTTTTTCCATTTTTATCATTATTTTACGGATAGAAATCAAACAACTCTGAAGATATTTATATTTAAATAAATATTTATTTAAATATAAATAACTTCAAAGAGTTGTTTGATTTCTATCCCTAAAATAATGATAAAAATGGGGGAAAAAAAAAATTTAAAAATGCCGCATTACTTATGGGATGACCTAATATTTCGTTATGTAATCAATGGCGTGTCTACTGAAATATTTTGGGGATTTTTCAACCCGGAAGGTCAAAGTGCAGACGCAATTTCTATTTGTATTTTGAATACAATAAATGAGATTTTTAAAGATCAACCTAACAAAATAATTGCTCAGACTTACGACGGTGCGGCTGTAATGAGTAGCGAAAGAGTTGGAGTTCAAGCAAAAATAAAGGCTATTTTTCCCACTGCACAATACATCCACTGTTATGCCCATCAATTAAATTTGGTAATGGAAAAAGCTGCTTCGCAAAATCATGCAGCTAGGGTATTCTTCTGTTGCCTGTCAGCTTTTCCTGCTTTCTTTTCAAGGTCACCACAACGGTTGTCTGCACTAGATGCAGTTGTGGCACGAAGGATTCCCAGTGGTTCTGCAACCAGGTGGAACTTTAAATAGAGAACCGTCAGTGTGGTGTATGAACACAAGGACAGTTTGGTTGAGTGTTTGTTGGATTTGCAGACGTCATTATCCACCAGGACAGTTCAAGAAGCTCGTGGACTCCGTCATTATTTGGAAGATATACAAAATGTCTACATGTGGCATTATTCTGTGAAAAAAATGAAAGCCAGAAAAGGAATTGTGCAACCAATTACAAGCAAGATTGTCTAATGCTGTAAAAATAAAAAGTGCCGTATCCCATTTTATTTTGGCAATCAATGAAGTGAGAGATTCAATAGACATCATTGACAGTGAAATTGCGACTACATGCATGTCATCTGGCAATAAACGACCCAAACAGTCGTGCCGAAGCGCCGATGCCAAAGAAGTATGTGATCGAATTGTACAGGAGGCTCATCATCGTTTTCAATCCTTGGATCATCTAGAGGCAGCAAAGTTGTTGAATTCTGTTAACTTTCAAGAATTTGCAAAACATTTTCCGGAAAATGAACTTGAAATTGCAGTTCAAAGTTATAGAATGCTGGAGAAAAGGAGACTGAAAACAGAGCTTAGCGTTTTATATGAAAGAACCGATTTCAGCAAAATTGATGGCGCAGTTCTTCTTTTGAAACTTATATTCAAAAACAATTTACAGAGTACATTCTCTGAAGTAACAAAACTTCTTAAAATTGTCATCACCACGCCAATGACAACAGCAGAACCCGAAAGATGTTTCTCCTCTCTAAAAAGAATAAAAACTTTTCTAAGAAATACTATGTCCCAGGATCGTCTTAATGCTCTGGCAATGCTCTCCATAGAAAAAAAGTTTATTTCAAACATTGAGGCTTTTAACACCAAGGTGATTGACAAGTTGTGCAGTAAGAAAGAGCATCGCATGAATTTCATTTTTCGTAAATAAGTAAGTACTATATCTATCTATCTACCGTTAGTTGCGCAGAACATTTACTATAATTCATGATGAATTAGTATATGTGTGTATATATATATATATTTTATATATATATATATATATATATACAGGGTGTCCCATAAGTCCGGCATCATAGGAAAAATAATAAAAAAGGCAAAACAAAAGCTTTTATTTACAGAACGTACTCAATATGTCCACCATTGTTTTCAATACACAAATTCAGACGTGATACCCAGTCAGCAAGCACTCGGTGAATGATGTCAGGAGTAATGGTGTTACATGCCCCAATAATGCGCTGCCGCAAATGTTCAACACTCCTAATTTTCTCTGCGTATACCAGCGCTTTCAAGTGGCCCCAGAGATAAAAATCTAGTGGCGTGAGATCCGGGCTTCTAGCTGGCCATTCCACAGGCCCTCGACGTCCTATCCAATGACCAGGGAATTGTTGGTACAGGTATTCCCTTACTTGGGTCACGGGTGCTGTAATGTGCAGGAGCGCCGTCTTGCTGGAACCATGTTGGAAAAAATTTCCTTCTTCGTTCAAGACACTGGGAAATGCTTCTTCCTTGAGCATACGTAGGTAGGTGCCTCCAGTGACATGTTCATCGAAAAAGAGGGGGCCTATGATGCGATCCTTCCAAATGCCACACCATACCATCACCCGAGATGCACCTTGTTCCTTTGAAGAGGTATACCAGTGAGGGTTGTTTTGAGACCAGTAGCGGGTGTTCTGTCGATTTACCTCACCATTTCCATAAAAAACAGCCCCGTCACTGAACAGAATGGTGGACGGGAAATTGGCATCCCGAGCATATGAATTAATTATGGTTTGTAGAAATAAAAAAATATGAATTTCTCCTATGATGCCGGACTTATGGGACACCCTATATATATATATATATATATATATATATATATATATCAAAAAAAATTGTTGTAGCACACAACTGTTTTAAGTCACGAGCCGCCACTGTACAGTGCTTACAATAAGTCTCGCGCGTCTGTCTCGTCCCAAGCTAGTCTGTTAGGTATAAAATGGGCGGTCCTTATGGCAGCGGAGGTGTGTTCGGATTGGTGCATATAATTGCTCTAACCCCATCAATGACGTCCACATTATCATTGTGTCGATCACTCTATCTATTTATATATAGAGACATACTGTATATAGATATATATAGAGTATGCAGGAGATAACGCTCTCTCTCTCTCCATCTCTCTCTCTCCCCATTCTCTCTCTCTCTCCATCCTCTCTCTCTCTCTCCATCCTCTCTCTCTCTGCTATCACTGCTAGGATAGTTGAAATAAAAATAAACTTTTACAAAATTTTCCCTGGCACCCATTGCTATTGGTACCTCCTCGGTATGGGCCGCAAGGCCTTTTGAGGTACTTCTTTTCCTTGTAACTCCTTGTAACTCTCTCTCTCTCTCTCTCCCCATCCTCTCTCTCTCTCCCCATCCTCTCTCTCTCCATCCTCTCTCTCTCTCTCAGAAAGCCTTTGATAAGGTATCTCACCGCCGGCTAATGGCGAAAGTGCGCGCGCTGGGTATCGGTGGGGAAGTAGGTACGTGGATTGAAAACTGGCTGAAGAATAGGCGGCAGAGGGTTGTAATTAAAGGGGTTAGTTCGGGTTGGGCCTCGGTCACTAGTGGGGTTCCTCGGGGTTCCGTTTTGGGGCCACTGCTGTTTATCATTTACATAAATGATATCGACGGTGGCATCGTCAGTCGGATCGCCAAATTCGCTGATGACACCAAGCTTGGGGCCAATGTTGGGACGCCCGAAGCGATCGAGGAACTGCGTGCGGACCTAGGTAGGATAGGAGAGTGGTCCGAAAAATGGCAAATGCCGTTTAACTTGGGTAAATGCAAAGTATGTTGGGGAGTAATATCGAGGCGACTGATTTGGAAAAGGACTTGGGTGTGCTAATTAGCAGCGACCTTAATTTACCAAACAGTGCGTAGAGGTTGAAAAGAAAGCCCGGAAGCTGTTAGGTTATATCAGAAGGCAATTTCAGTTTCGGAACAAGGAGATTGTGCTCTCTCTGTACAATTCCCTGGTTCGGCCGCACCTGGAATATGCTCTGCAGTTTTGGTCGCCCACCCTCAGGAAAGATATTGAGAGGCTGGAGCGAGTGCAGGCGAGGGCCAAAAGGTTAATCCCTTCCGTTAGGCATATGGGCTACAATCGACGGTTATGCGCCCTGAACTTGTTTTCGCTGGAAACTCGGAGGCTGCGCGGTCAACTGATCGAGGTTTTCAAGTTCTTACGCGGGTTCAACGATGTCGATTTTAGAAGCATGTTTAGTTTAAATGATAACCCAACTCGCAACAATGGTTGGAAGTTGGATTTGAAGCGGTTTAGGACTAGTGTGTGTGGGAATTACTTTACGTATAAGATCTGTGACACGTGGAACAGGTTACCTTCAGAAGTTGTGAACAGTTCCTCTGTGGATCAGTTCAAGAAAAGGTTAGACCAAATCTTGCACACTATTTGAGGGTGTAGAAAATTTTCTCTGGCACCCGTTGCCATTGGTACCTCCTCGGTATGGGCCGCAAGGCCTTTTGAGGTTCTTCTTTTCCTTGTAACTCCTTGTAACTCTCTCTCTCTCTCTCTCTCTCTCTCTCATCGCCCCGCATGGCAATGTATCCATATAACGTTAATAATAACCGAAACTCGAGAAAATATACTCTCTGCCTTCCGCTCTATCCCAAATCCTTTTCTCTTAGTAACCTCTTAATACAAATTAATGTATCATATTTTGCGACTTTTTAACTCTAGTAGGATTCAATTCCATTCCTATAGTGTAAGATACTTAAATTCATGTGTGTATTATGCCATATGATGTGCGTAATAAATAATCATTTTTAAATAGTTGGAGCGTTCAAGGTCATCTGTAGTAATCTATAGACTACCCCTCAAGCCCACTCTCAACACTTAGATTCCCCTAAGACACAGGCGTCTTCAAGTAACATGAATGCGTAGAGATCTAAAGTGTTAGATTCCATATTATATAATTTATGTGCTAGGTTTAAGAACGCTGGCATTGAAGGATGGAAGGAAGGGACAGTAAAAGCGATAATAGGTTTAATGAAGGAAGTGGAATGAGGATGGAAGTAAGCGTTGCTATGTCGAAGGAAACGAGGTTGGGTGGGGAATTACGAAGGGAGGAGGAAAGGGAGCCAGAGATTATTATTAATCTAATTCTGCCACCGCTTTCTCCTGATATGAATCCGATTGAAAACCTTTGGGCAATAATGATTAACGAATGGGAGCAACGCAATGAAAGAACATTTGAAGCACTTTTAGCTCACACGAGGAATAGTTGGGAGAGCTTACGTCGAACACCAAACATTCCCTACAATCTGGCCTCTTCTATGCCGCAACGATTGCAAGAAATTATTGATGCCGGAGGAAGCTATACGAAATACTGATGTTAAAGCCATGACGTAAATGTGTATCGAATATATATTTATGTTAATATAGAATTTTATTATATTTTTATGTTTGACATCTATAAAAGTATATATTGTGACCATGAAAGAACTTTACTTATCCTTAGTTAGAATCTTTTCTTGCAATGTCTACGCTCGTGGAGATAATAATATATGCATTGTTGAAACAAACTATGAAAAGGTAATAGTTTCAGGAAAAAAATAAAAACTGGCAACATCGAGGCCATCACATGTTTATGGGAATTGTCATATGATATGCTACCAATAAACTCTTATATACTACTATATACAGTATACTATATTACGTAATAATTACGATGAACAAATCAAATGCAAATTTCTCTGATTCACGGCCCACCAGTCTTGCTTTAGACTAATGACTTTCATAAGATGGAATAGGTTACCACTTAAAACAATGGATAAACTATCTATTAGTGAGACGACCGTGATTTCGTCGAAATGCGAGCGCGTGAGAGGTTCACTGAGGAATTTGATCATTAGATTCTTCACGTAGGATATGTATCACAAACAACAATATTGACAACAATTCCCAACAATTACTTAATATCAATCATTGCATTTGAGCAAATAATTTAGACCTGCGTCAAAATAACTTTGGTATCATGCCATGATTTGGGATATTTGCTGAATTAGTCGTTCTCTATAGTCTACAGTATACATTGAGACGGTATAATGTAATACCCAGCTAATATTATGATGACTAGGATTGCTCCATTAACCATCCCAACATCCCGAAACTTGGTCATTCTGCTTCTTAATCATTTGTATTTTAAACACTAAAATGTAGCAGAAGTGACGTAATAATGGACGTCATTGATGGGGTTAGAGCAATTATGTGCACCAATCCGAACACACCTCCGCTGCCATAAGGACCGCCCATTTTATACCTAACAGACTAGCTTGGGACGAGACAGAGGCGCGAGACTTATTGTAAGCACTGTACATAATGAGACTATATATAAACAGTATTAGGATAATCTCTAGGAGCGCTCCATTTTTCAATATTAAACATACACTCATAAAACATATACCATTTGAAAGCTCACATTTTTCTGAGTCTAAAAATGTAGTAATCCAAAAGTATCAATAGCAAATAAAAAGTAACTAGATTTAATTAATTGTTTGACGATGACGTGTATGTTTAATATTGAAAAATGGAGCGCTCCTAGAGATTTACCCAATATTACATGGTATTACTTACAAATGTATATTATTTTTTCGTTAAAAATTGTTGAATACTTTATTTATGCTTCTTGTAGGTTATCTCCCCCCCCCACTATTAATATTTGTTATTAATAGTGGGGGGGGGAGATAACCTACAAGACTAATATTTACTACACAATTACTAATACACAAGACTAATACACTATTAATATTTGTTATTAAATAATAGTGGGGGGTTTATATAGGTTATATTTATAGTTTATATAGGTTATAGTTTATATAAGTTATATTTATAGTTTATATCGGCATATCAGATTATTGAAACCAATCAGATTTTTTATTGATATTCATTGCTCTTTCAATTAGCTATACATTTACTTTATTGTTGTTTATTTTATTTCTACTAAAAATATTTGGTACTTTTGCATTATCATCCCAACACTAATTTTTTTTTTATAACGGCTAACGCCTGCGGCGGGCTGTTTTTACCATAACCTAACCTAACCAAGCCTAACCTAACCTAACCTAATACCAACACTAATTTTTTTTATAATGGAAGGAAAATAAAGTACCATAACCAAAACCAAACCAACATTATATAAAAAAATTAGTGTTGGGAGGATAATGCAAAAGAACCAAATATTTTTACTATGTTTTAGTAACCAATTCACTTTATTATGCTAAATTAAATTCATACATCAATAATACTGGTTGTCTATTACAGATTGTATTTGAATACTAAAATGTCTGGCTCTTTTCCGTTCTACCCCAGCAACAAAAAATTAAATTATATATTATTTTCTACTGTAGTTTTACTTGCTGAATTCACTAATATAATTATTTTGGAGAAATTAATAACAAAAGAGGGATCAAATGTAGAATTCGGACCCCAGCCTTCTTTAGTTAGCTTTATGAGGCTAACTAACGAAAATATCATGACCTAACCTAACCAATCGTCAAGGGCGTACAGTTAACCTAACGATTGGTTAGGTTAGGTCGTGATATTTTCGTTAGTTAGCCTTATAAAGCTAACTAAAGGAGGCTGGGGTCCGAATTCTACATTTGATCCCAAAAGAGTTATAGTCCGTTTATTTTATTTAAAAGTAGAGATTGCATTTAAGATTTCAATAAAAATGTCCTTTCCTTTTTGTCTTCTCCTCCACAGAAATTCACATAAATAAGAATCTATCATATTTCTAGATGTTCCCCAATGTCTCTTGTTCCTTTGTTTAGCTAAATCAACTGTACGCCCTTGACGATTGGTTAGGTTAGGTCGTGATATTTTCGTTAGTTAGCCTTATAAGGTTAACTAAAGAAGGCTGGGGTAGAACGTTATTTCCTTAACTATGTTTATGAAACTCCATTTATCATCCATAACAATATCTACAAAAGAGAGAAAAAAATTAATAATTATAACCATAACTAATTAAAGCACGAATACTTTCTCCAAAATAAAATATATATTATTGAATTCAGCAAGTAAAACTACACTAGAAATTGTTGCTGGGGTAGAACGGAAAAGATCCAAATGTCTAGTAAAAAATTAAAAAAAGATGATTCTGTTGGTTCAATGGACATATCTAGTTTTTTCACAATAAAACACATAGTAAAGAACCTCAGTCTGTTGGAATTACAGCTAATGAACGACCATTGACATCTACAACGGCCAGTGATACAGGGTTGACAAGTTCTTCAATTATGCCATCTGACTGTTCAAATACAGCCTCTTCTCAATGTCCATACCCAGAGACCTCAGCTTCAAGTATTGGTCAAGATGCGGATGTGGCCAATTCATCTTCCACTTCTACTGGTTCCACATCGTACTATATGGGCTTACCTCTTAATATTAACAGATTGTTGAACATGTGTTCATCGGACTCGGTTCTTACAAGAATTAAAAACAAGGATAAGAGACAAACTCGATTGTTTGTTAAGTGTAATGTTTGTTGCAGTTTCATAGATGATGCTGAGGTTTCATTGAACAGAAGTATATCTTATGCATCCAGTACGGGAGCACAAACAGAAGGTAAGCTTGGAGCACAGCGCTTAATTGAGCATCTTCAGGGTAAACCACATGCAGCTGCACTAGAGGCAAGCAAATTACATGATCAATTTCAAAAGCAGAGCGACAAACATCCTTGGCCAAATCTCTTCAAGAGATATAGAATCCAGGAAGTTTCACAACTACTTCGCCTGGCAATGGACTGCTACAATGACACTCAGTGTGAAACCGTATCAGGATATTCCTGGCCATCAAGGAGTCTCACCAATATCTTTTCCGACCAACTTGTACAGAAGTTTTCCCAAGACTGGGATTGCAACATGGAACCATTTAGACCCACAGGTTCAGATATGCACTATCGCACGACAAATATTTACTATGAAATGTAGTCATGCATTGGTGATGTATTTAAGGAGAATCTCATTGAAGAAATAAATCAATGCGATGCTTTAGGAATACAAATTGATGGATCATGTGATCGTCAACAACTAGGCATTAAGTTTGTGACTGCAAGATTGGTGAAAGATGGCGTTATTACTACACGTTTTCTTGCAGCTGTGGAGCCTGTTGAAGGAGGAGCTAATGGCTTACTGGAGGCTCTCGGTAGAAACTTAGAGAGGCCTGGCGATGTATCATTTCAGTATAATAATCTAGCGCCAGAAGGCCAAGATTCAAGCGATGATGACGACACCAAGAGCGACAACATGAAAGAAATTAACTTCAGTGCACCTGTTTTCGACAAGCTGTTATCCCTTACAACTGATGGTGAAGCAGCCAACATCGGTATCAATTCTGGGTTGTGGAAGAAACTGAATGATGAACTACAACGGCTGGTTCCTTGCATATGGTGTGTGTGCCATAGAACTGATTTGGCGTTTCACGAGTTAATCACAACTGTTCCTGAATTGAAGCGATGGTATTCCCAGGTGAAAGATAATGTTAAATATTTTCATGTGTCTTCTGTCCGTACCAAGCGTGTGAAAATTGAATGTAAAAAACTAGGGTTGACACTCAAACAGTTTATTAATCCACCAGAAGTACGATTTGCCCAACATGTCCAAGCATTGTGCGTCAGTCTACTTAACAATCTGCCAGCATGTGTTGCTTTCTGGGAAAGCATCTCCACCACTGACGATAGAATCACTAAACAACAGGCGTCTGGTTTTTTGCGTATGTGGGAGGCAGGAGGTCAGCAATATAGACTGACTGGTTTAATGGCTGACATTCTTCATCACCTTGCCTGTCTACAAAAGGAATTCCAAAAAACAGACCTAATACTGTTCGATATTCCGGCAATCCAAACTCGATACATCGAGCGTATCACGACGATGGTGGACAAACCATATATCGGTGGTTGGGAGGAGAAATTGGGAGATGTAGACGAAGGTGCAGGAACAAGTAAACCGACAACGGATGGCGATCAATATAAGGAGGCAAGAGAAGATACAGGTGCAGTTAGAAGGAGAGCAAGAAGAGAAGATACAGGTGCAGTTAGAAGGAGAGCAAGAAGAGCAATTTCTAATCAGTTCGTCACGTTATCAAATCGCTCTTTCAGTGGTATTAGGCACGAGACACTTGAGTCAGTTAAGAATTTCTTGCAAAAGAGAATGGACGAAGGAGCAAATGCGTCGTTAAAAGAAATTTCAGAAATTTTTAATTCAACATCTCCTGAAGTTACGGCCAGAAAGGCTAACATTCTTCTTCGGAAAATGAACAGACATTTTGGTTCTATGAAACTTACTGACGATTGTATTGATATTTTTATCAACAATCCGAGGTTAAACGAACATGAAGACATCAACACGAAATTCAAAAGTATTTCTGAGGCTGTGACCAAAAATCCTGACTCTCCACTTACAGCACTCGTGAATCTTGTTCTCACTCCACATTCAATGGCAGTAGAAAGAGTGGTATCGCATTATAATATTTTCCATAGTGACAGAAGGCTTGCGATGTCATTGCAGGGTGCCAACAACAGATTGCTTATTGCATTAAATGGTGTTGGTTGCAGGTCATTTTGATCCACGTCCAGCAGTAGCAACATTTCTTCAGTCTAAGCGTCGACGATACAAAGAGCCACAAACATCAACCTATAAAAACAATCCAGCTGTAAAGAGGTTTTCCTGTAGTAATGGCGAAATATCTAATTGAGCTCACATACTAGGGAGCTCTCGCGTAACACGAGCACTCTTGAAAACCACCGTGTAACTTAAAATCGTATTAAACGAGGCAAGAAAATTAGGAATATTTTCTCTTTACTGAAAGATTGTCTTGTAAAATTTACCGCTAATGATTACACTGTATCTCGTTTTTTTCCGAAATTGTGAAATAGGAATTCGCGTTAAGCAATAGCTAACTGTAATAATTACTGACAGATGATAAATTAATGACGTATTACATACGTTATGTGCATCTATGTAATGAATAATTTCGCAATTTTTTTTGTATTTTTGTGCTTATTTTTAACTGCCATCATTTTTCATTGAATGACTTATTATTCACTTGTCACTGTGGAGGCAATATAAATATAATTATAAATGAAAATGTAGGTATATATGTTGAAAAAACTTCCTTAGTCTTACAAATACAGTTTACTAATTGATTGCATTTTCTTATACGATACCCATTGTTTTACTGAGCAGCTGTGTTTTAATTTTGCAGATATTGTTTTCATCAATATGTAATACATATTTCACTTCTCAAAATTTACATGCAGTCTGATGATGTCAAGAAGACAAGATTTTAAAATTGTTTCAAATTAAAAGCTGAGCCGATTCTGCAATCGCCTACTGGGAGTGTTGTTACTGGTTACAAAGATATTCAGTACCGACGTTTGTACCTATGTGGATACTTGTGTAGTCTTAAAATTTTGGACTATAAACTTGTTAGGTTGGAAAGTTTTCTGTATTGTACTGGAAATAAGTGTACTGGAAATAAGTGTAGGCTCTAACAAAACCGGTTTTATCTGGTTACCTCTACACAATCTGGAATGGGGTGGGGATATCAAGTTACAACACAAAACCGGTTTTATCTGGCTACCTCTACACAATCCAGAATTATTCAAGTGGAGACTACTTTTCAGCCCACCCTCATACATACATGCGGTAGCTATAACTAACACATTTTTGGTTGAAGTTGATTAAAATTAATCGAAACCTACGGGAAAATTATTGAATGCCCGGTTAACTGAATGCCCAATTAGATCAACTGCCTGCCCTTAACGATTGGTTAGGTTAAGTCATGATATTTTCGTTAAAACTAACGAAAATATCACGACTTAACCAATCGTTAAGGGCGTACAGCTGACCTAACCGGGCATTTAATTAACCTAACCAGTTGGTTAATTTTTACATTCATTTTTGTACTCCTATTGCTTTACAGTACCAAATACAATAATAAATTATTAAATAAGACTTTTTTTTTCACCTATAAAAATGGGGGCTCTATTCTTTAGATGGAGAAAATTGGAGGCTCTATTCTTCAGGTGGTGACATTGGGAGCTTTAGTCTTCAGGTGATCCCATATTTCTAAATAGTTCCTCCTATTGGACCTCTGCTAAGCATTTATTTATTGATTCTTAATCTCCCTTATGGTGACAGAATCTTAAAGTTTCATCTACCATTGACACAACTAAATCTTCACTTATAAAGTGAAAAGACAACATAGCATGATGAGTGTTACCAAATGGTGGAAGCAGAGGCGTACCAATACTTTTTGCCGCTCGGGGCGAAAATGCCAACGCCGCCCCGCCCCCCTGCAACAATTTTCAATTTTAAAAACAATTCCTTTACAAAAATACACTTCTAAACAAAACTTTTATTGGAAGGAAAACTTAAATAAAGCAACTTCAATTTTAACAATACTACATAATGTACCGTACATAATACACTACATAATTTTAACAATAACTATATAATGTATAATGCCTAGTTAAATTTTCGGACTTTCATAACAGAAAATTCATGAATGATTTTTTCTATGTCCATTGTCTCTGCAACTTCGCGTTCAATTGAAATAATCGCCAAATTGCTCAGTCTAGATTGACTTATAGTTGACCTGAGGTAAATTTTTATAAGTTTCAGTTTCGAGAAACTTCGTTCGCAACTTGCCACGGACATGCATGTAGTTAGACAGATCCGGAGGGCAATTGTTATATGAGGCAAAGATTCCACTAGATCCCATTTAACGATCCACTGAAGTAGTTTTAACATATCCCAGTTCTTTGGATCATCGTCGACGCTTATGCTTTCGAAACTGAGCAAATGTCTGCGCAAACGCTTTATTTCTTCCAGTAGACTTCCTGGATTAATGTCATTGTAGATGGAAGAAAAATTATTGACCTTGGTATTAATTTCTTCATCTTTGGACTGATTCAAAAGGTACGAAGGAGACAGAAATTCAAAGCGATCATTCATGTTTTTAAGACAAACTGTGCGTTTTTCAATTTCTGCTAATAAACGATCCATGATTTCAAAAAATTCTCTGCGTACATCCTCTTGCACGGTCAATCCAGCATCACGAGCTTGCTCTCCAGGCATTCTTCTCCGTCTCCTGATTCTGCGGTCTATACTGATATCCATTTCATTACAGAACTCTTCGGCGGCATCTGCAGCGTTTGATACTACTGCCTCTCGTTCATTAGTTAAAAACACGAATAAAGAGTTCATTTTTAATGCACACTGGTCCAAAGTAAGTCTCTTTCTTTGAAAATATAGCTGAGCATCATTGATTTCTTTCAGCACTGGATCCCAGAAAAATAAGTACACAATGAATCTGTATGACATGTGGAGGTCAACAGAGCTTCAGCATCGCCCTTTGTGTCCAGATTTTCGGAGACCCCTTCACTCAGTTCTTCCAAGGCACTAACAACGTGAGTCAAGTTCTTCTTAAGACTAGAAACAGCATCATACTTAGCACTCCACACCGCGTATCAGAGACTCGCTTGACAGTGATTTTGGAATGTTTTGTTAAGACATCCCAACGATGAGTAGAGGAAGAAAAGTAGACGAAAATTCGTTCAATTGTTCCAAAGAAAGTTACAGCATTAGGACTCAGTCCCGCGGCATGAACTCCAGCCAAGTTCAGCGAGTGGTTATTGCAAGGAATGAAAACAGCGTGTTTGCTAACATCAAGAATTCTGCGTTGAACTCCAAGATGAATACCTGCCATCGTAGCAGCATTGTGATACCCTTCACCATAACAATTTTGGATATCCAGCCCATCCTCACGGAGCTTAGTGACAATGAGATCAGTAACTGCCTCAGCAGTCTTCCCCTCTAATTTAATAAAATCAACGAAGGATTCCTTCACCTCTATCTACATTACCATCTTTAATCGACACATAGCGAATTACCTGAGACATCTGATCAATATGCGATATATCTGGTGTACTATCGAAAATTATTGCAAAGTACTTTGCACTAGACACACTATCAATTATACATTTTCGAACATTGCAGCCGATTAGTGTGATGAACTCATTTTGAATGTTAGGTGACAAATACATAGTGGATATCTTGTCAGTCATTCGTATTTTTGTAAGATGTTCCCTAATTACTGGGTCATATTTGCCCATTAGTTTTATTAACTCCAAAAGGTTTCCAGAATTGCCAGCTAGCCCAGCTTCTTCATTTAAGTTCTCTCGGTGCCCTCGGAATGCAAGATCTTGTTTTGCCAAGAACATGATGCAGTCATAAATTCGTCTCAGTATTTCTTTCCACTTAGCAGTAGCATGTTTTATTTGCAACTGATGTGCATTATCTATTGTAGCATTCAACTGAAGGCGCATAGACAACTCTTTCCATTGTTCAAAGCATCGGGTATGATATGGACTATTTTCATGTTCAGGTACTCTTGGATTCAGTTTCCTCCAGGCAAAAAATCCTTCTTTTCCAAATGCACTGGAGATGTTGTTGAAGAGACGACAGCAAAAGCAATGCAAGCTACATTTTGAAGGTGAGAAGATTAGCCATGACCTTTCAATTTTTTCGCCATTTTCCAAAGTTTTGAAATACCAAACTTTTGACATTGACCTATTGTTTGAATCAGCTGGAAAGGGTCCATTCATGTTTTTCAAATATGATGGTCCACGTTTAATGAGTTCGATTCTCAAATTGTCCGTCATTGGAACGGGCCAGTTGCCAGAATCGTTAAACAGACTCTGTGGGTGATGGGTGGGTGGGTGACTTTGTGATGTAGATGAGGGTTGATCCTGATTATTTGGGGGTTCACTTGAAGTTGCCGCTTGAACATCTATCTCTAAAGATATATCACATTGCGGCTGATCTCCTTGCTTCCCAGAAGGCACTGAAGGTGTGTCTGAGAATCCCATTAACTGATGAAATCGCTTAGCAGCACGCTTGCCTTCCTCCTCTTTTTTTTCGCGAAGATTCTTGTATGCAGCACCACTCAGTCTCTGTCGTTTGCTCATGTTTGCTAATTCAGTAGGGTATCTGCAAAATAAAACAACCATTAATTATTAACATCATCAAAGCTCAAAGAATGCAAAGCCTAACCTAAATAATATAGGGAAAGTCTGAAAAATAGGGCTGGCAACCTTTCCGATGTGAAAACTTAACGCAACTATTTGTGGAAATAGTGGCATTGAGGTGGCATATATAGCATTTAATGATGATTTTTCATCAAAACCATGGATATTTTGTACACAAATAACGCGCGACAATGATGAGATATAATTTTTTGGAGGGTTGCATTTTAAAACATAAAAACCCAAAATTTTGCATACTGCGCCCGCCTGACAGTAATTTGCCGCCCCTCGGGAAGTGCCGCTCGGGGCGGTCGCCCCTCTCGCCCCTCCCTTGATACGCCACTGGACCGTGGAAGATATCTAATATTTTCAACATCTAAAGAATTTTTGGAAATAATAAGATCCAACCGAGAAGAGTTCTCCATACCTCTATTATGTATCCACTGGTCTACATATTGATAAAGGAAATTATCATTAAATGCATCAAGAAAGCTTCTGGCATCTACAACATGCTGACCTTCACTATTTACATTGTCATCCTCCCAGTTTATAGCATCATAATTAAAATCACCACATATCAACACTTGAGAATCTTTAGTGTACATATAACAATTCCTGATTAAGTCATTCAGGAGCTCATTATTTTCTCCAGATGAGGAAGGGCAACGATAGATTGTACCTACTATAAAGGACCCACCTCTACTAAAGGACCCACCTCTACATTTTATTTCACATCACACTGCTTCTTTAAACTGATGGTCATTTAAGAAATTAACTGAAATACTTATAGAGGCATGCTGTTTCTTGACTAAAACTGCAACTGCCCCTCCGGGAGCAGCTTGTATTCCCCTGTCCTCTTTATATACATAATTTTCTGTGTCATACATCATAAAGATTATTATAGACCAGGGGTGGGGAAACCCTCGCCCGCGGGCGAAATTTTGCCCACGAGCTAATTTCAATTCGCCCGCTTAGGTATTTATTATTTAGTAAAAATTATTTATTTACAGCCCAGCAAATAGCTTTTTAAAATACATCTTATATATACAGCGTGTCCCAAAGAAATGTATACCCACTTTGTTCGATAATACCAGCTATGAGGATAATAAATATATTCCTTTTTATGTTTTTTAATAAAGAATTTTCTCCTGAATCTAAATATGTAATTATTTTTATTAAAAATTGAAAAACAAAAAAGTTACAGATGTTTAAATTATAATTATTATTTTCGAGACTTCATGTGCGATATTTTCTAATATTTTTGACGTATACGAGATAAGTTTGAAACCGACGGCACTGTGCAAAACTTACAAAAACAACGTTCTGGAAGACGTCGAACATCTTAGATAAAGTGTCATTTAACCATGGAATTTGTAAATTTTTTGAATTAACTAATAATTACAACATTTATGCTTCAATATCAACACTAAACATAAGTATCTCAAAACAGTCGGTTAAAATATTAGAAAATATCGCACATGAAGTCTCGAAAATAATAATTATAATTTAAACATCTGTAACGTTTTTGTTCTTCAATTTTTAATAAAAATAATTACATATTTAGATTCAGGAGAAAATTCTTTATTAAAAAACATATAAAAAGTAGTATATTTATTAACCTCATAGCTGGTATTATCGAACAAAGTGGGTATACATTTCTTTGGGACACGCTGTATATAAGCTTAAAATTTGCCAGACGCTCGCGGAGGTGTTTATGTTATCGATTTTCGCCCTTGGTACTGAAAAGTTTCCCCACCCCTGTTATAGACCAATAGCCTTGGCCAGTATTATGTTTAAGGTGTTTGACTAAATACTCATTAATAGACTTTAATGTCACCTGTGTACTAGTGATAACCAATTTAGTTTCAAAAAGAAACATGGTATTGATATGTGTGTGTGTGTGTGTGTGTGTTGAGAGAGATGGTCTGTAAATACCAAACTCTAGATGCTAATATATTCTTGTGTTTCCTGGATGCCTCTAAGGCATTTGTTATAATGTTATACTGTTTCAGACCAACAAAGACCCGAGGATCCACTCATGACTGGTCTATCTAACCGTGTTTGTAATTGTGTATTGCGCATGTCCTCCGTGGTGGCGGAGGGGACCTACAATTTTACGTGGGTTTCGAACCACAAAAACCTTGATTTTACTACCATAAACTATACCCAATCTATCAACATATGCATCTAATCGATTTTTAAGTATATTTATAGACGTGCTACTAATTACTTCTACAGGCAAACTATTCCAGCTATTTACTATTCTATGCGTAAAAGAGTTTTTGGCAACTGGTGTCTCGAACCTTCTACTAGTCAGCTTACACCCGTCATTCCTAGTTCTAGTATATTGTGCTATTTCGTAAAAGCCCTCTCTATTTACGTTATCGAACCTATTCATAATTTTAAAAACCTGAATTAGATCATCCCTTAGCCTTCTAGTCTCGAGTGTAGTCAGTTTTAACTCCTTAAGCCTATCCTCGTATGATTTTGACCAAAGCGACGGAATCAGCTTAGTTGCTCGTCTTTGAACTCGTTCGATTTTGTCTATATCCTTGCGCATGTACGGATTCCAAAATTGGATCGCATACTCACTCCAAATCGGATATAACTACTGCTTTATAAAGAGGAGCAATAATATCGGGCGATTTGTACTCAAATTCCTAGCTATATAACCTAGCACTTTGTTCACCTTATTGACCGCTGCTGTACTTTGTTTCGCTACTTTCAAATCACCAGTGACTATAACTCCTAAATCTTTTTCCTGATCTACGTTTGTGTACTCCTTCCCTGACATACTATACGCAAAATTACCGTTACTTGAACCTATATGTGAAATTTTGCACTTATCGACGTTAAATCTCATTTGCCATGTGACTGACCAATCAACGATTTTAATCAGATCTTCCTGGATTTTACCTCTATCTTCGTCATTTATCGCCCTACCACCCAACTTCGTGTCATCCGCAAACTTTGAAACTGTACTGACTAGGCCAACATCTAAATCGTTAATATATATAAGAAAAACCAAGGGGCCCAATACAAAACATTGAGTAACGCCGCTCGCTACATTAGCCCAATACGACTCTGCTCCATCAACGACCACCCTCTGTTTCCGACTTCGCAACCATTCTTCTATCCAATTTATTACTACACCCCTGATCCCATGCGCCTTAGTTTTCTTCAACGAGTCTTTTGTGCGGTACGGTGTGAAACGCATTTTGAAAATCTAAATACACTACATCAACCGCCCGATGACTATCGTAAACTTCAACCATGCTTTGGAAAAATTCTAAAAGATTAGTTGAGCAACATTTGTTTCGCCTAAAATCTGCTGCGTATTTGTAATCAAGTCATGCAATTCTAAGTGTTCGACTATACGATCCCTAATTATTGATTCCAGTAGCTTACCTACAACAGACGTTAAACTGATTGACCTATAATTTCCCGTCGCACCTTTATTACCTTTTTTAAAAATAGACGTTACATTTGCTAACTTGAAATCATCTGGTACGCACCCCTCAGAAATAGACGCATTAAAAATCTTTGTTAACGGCACAACAATGCTATCTTTTAATTTTTTTAGTTGTATGGGCTATATGGAATCCGGCCCCAGTGATTTAAGCATTTTCATTTTGCAAATATAGTGCAGTACCTCCCTTTCACTCACCACAATATTATCTAAAGTATTACCATTATCGAAAGGTATTACGTATATGACCGTAGGGATATTCGTTAAATCTTCTGTTGTAGAAACTGACGTAAAAAATTCGTTTAGCAGAGTAGCCATTTGCTTGTTCTCGGAAACTAGCTCACTGTCGGAATTTCTCAACGGTCCCAACACGCTCTTTACTGGGTTCCTGTTGTTAAGGTATTGAAAAAATCGCTTAGAGTTTTCTTTGCCGTCACGAGCTATGGAAATTTCAAAATCGTGCTTGGACTTTTTTATTACGCTTTTCGCTTCACGCCTTAGAGATATGTGGTTGTTTCGTAACCACAAATTGTCTTTATCGCACTTATGTAGCCTATAAGTCCTATTTCTACTCTTTATAATATCCCCTACTCTAGAAGTAAACCACAAGGGCTTGTTATTTACTTTCGCACGTTTAGTCTTGCACGGTACACATTCCTCATTTATAATCCTAAACACTGTTTCAAACGATTTCCACATTTTTGCGTTGAAGATCCCCATTACGTTTTCTCATTCGACACGTGACAATTCATTTCTAAATTTACAAAAGTCTGCACGCTGGAAGTCATGAATTTTAATCGAGTTAGTTGGTTTCGAGTGACTAACCGAGAGGACAAACTCTACCATGTTGTGATCACTACGGCTCCATTACTTGAAGATCAGTGATAAGCCTATCATCCGTAGTTATTACTAAATCTAAAATACTGTCCGACCTCGTAGGTTCCCCAAACTTTTGAATAAGAAAGCTATCCTCAAGAAAATTAACTAAACAGTTACCTTTCGCGTCTCCCTGCATTGTATCGTAATTCACGGTAGTGCAATTAAAGTCATCCATAATTAAAGCCTGTTCACTACCTATTATTCTCTTTAGTTTATGATATAACGCTTCGTCCGTATCAGCTGTTTGATTAGGAGGCCTATATATAACGGCAACAAGTTTGAACTCGCTCAATTTGAGTTCTGTTATAGTCGAATCTATCGGTCCTGGAATTCTGTGCTTTAATTCTGTCGCGTTCACAATATTATCTTTGATATACAACATAACACCTCCTCGCCTACCTATTCTGTTTTTATTTTTAACAAAAAGTCTATAACCTCTAATTTGATACAGCCCTACAAAGTCACGTGTTTCAGTGCTAAGCCACGATTCATTTATCGCAATTAAATCATAGTCTTTGCGAGCAATTAAAGAACAAAATTCGTTTAATTTGTTTTGTAGGCTACGAGCATTTAAAGATAGAACCTTCAAATTGTTAAAACCGCGTTTCCTTCGCGCGCGCAAGGTAAATTAATATTTTTTGACCTGTAATATCAGAAATTACGCCGGGGCCGGTCGAGTTACGGCAGCCTAAAAAGAAGAGATAGTATTATGAAGTAGTCTTCCTAGACCTAGACACGCAGCTCGAACGCCTTTAAGATGAAGCCCCTCCTGTCGTAGAAAGTGTTCCAAAAATTTGCAAAATGCACTCCTTCCTGTTGGCAAAGAGACTTTAAGTTATTGTCAGTGGCGGCTCGTGACTTTCAGTTATGGGGGTGCTGCCTCAGAAATTGCGAACAATTGTGTCGATTATATTTATATATGAGAGAGAGAGAAAGTCGAATAGATAAATAGATAACTACTCAGTCATAAAAATAAGTAAAATAGTATCATAAAATCAATCATAGGGCACTTTACGCTTAACAGGTAATTTCGAATTTGCAAAATTTTTATTTATAAACAAATTCCATTCTTCTGTTTTTATTCTAAGCTAAAAAATATTCTAAGAAATGAAAGCTATATATTGTAAATAATCCAATTATTATATGATTAACTTCAATCTCACGACAAAAAATAAATGATAACGAATCATTGATAAATGCAATTCTGAAATTAAATTTCGAATTAGCAAACGATACAGCAACACAACTACCACGTCACACAAACAAATCGGCACTGCTCTGTCCACAGTGCTTTGGATCCTCTTAAACCCGCGATTCTGACTCGCTCTTCGTACGTCCGCCACCGAGGTTTCAAGCGTTTCGAACAAAATCTGGAACTGTTAAGTACGCAGTTCCACGGGAAGGCTGAAGCTACTTTCGTGATTCATTCGTTCGCCATTGAAATAGTTTAAGGAAAAAAGGATATAATCTGATTTAAAAACTCAAAGTTCATTGAAAAAAACAATCAGAGAGGCTATTTTAAATATTTAAATATAAAGATCATAAGATCATGGGGGTGCTGCAGTTCCACAGTGCCTACCTGCGAGCCGCTCCTGGTTATTGTTAATATAGGTTGCCTTGCTGTAGAACTCGTTACGTTGGATAATTCGAGGAAGTATACCTGCTAAAACACTCTTATTAGTTTTTTCCTTTAGTTGCTCTAACAAGTCCCTGTACCTAGCCAGCAGCTCTTTCGATCTAGAATTTAAAATGTTATTATCATAGTAACGACATGAATAACAAATGTTGTGTCTTCAGAGGTTCCGTCTGTAAACCGGTTAACAATACTCGTTATATCCTCCACCCTTGTACCAGGATAGCAGTAACGGCGCCTACGACGAGGGTTTCTTCCACAGAATTCCTCGAGCTGCCCTCGAACAATGGAATCACCAACGAGTTGTACAGTATCTCTGGTTCATCAGCGTCTTCGAAACCTAAAACAGAAAACTTTTTTGTTTGTTATTACTGGTAGACGAGTCTTAGGTTCAGAGGCGGATTAAGACACCTCGGGGCCACGGTGCAATGAAGAATATGGGGTCCCTTTTCTATAATTTCTTATTAACAATACATGTACTGTACAGTACATGATACATTTACACAAATTATATGTACGGTGCTCAGGCTAATTGACAAACAAACTTAAAAGAACCTTAACACAGTGTATTTTGCCGTTTGCCAAAGCCAAACAGTATTAAACAAACTTTACTTTAGAGCCTATAAAACAAAATAAAACAGGGAATTTGCCAGTTTGTGTACGCTGTCATATTTAATCAAAGAAGTTTGCGAAATCTCGAATTATATCATCGAAACTCAGTTGATTGGGGGGCCCCTCAAGCATGGGAGCCTGAGGTTTCAGCCTCAGTAGCCTCAGTGATAATCCGCCATTGCTTAGATTGTCTCAATAGGGCTCCATTGCGCACTTGAATGAAGGTTTGGGAACTAGGGGGAGAGAGAAGGCTATTTGTATTCTTTATATCATTGGTAGAAACTGTGGCGGGAGTGGCCGTAACTAAAGAATAATTCCTCTCAGAAGGCCCAAGGGATTCTAATTTCGCCATCAGGAGCATCACCCTTTCTTCAAACCTCATTCTGGCCTCCATCTCACGCTGTAGCTCGTTCCTCAGCAATTCCATGTTCGAGCACCACCTGCAAACTAATTGATCATTATTATTAGCCAATAAAATAAACGCGTAAGTAGCAAACTTCCCTTCGCAGCGACTACAAGTACTTGACGGGGGTGCCATGCTATTAACTAATTAAATTACTAGCGTTTGGAAATTAATAGAGTTAATACTAGTAATCTAATAACCACATGCTTAGTTGTGATTTCACCAGCGCAAGCCCACAAAAAGGTTCTTGAAACGCAGAAGACAGGTTCCTGTAACACACTTTTGTACTAAACGAATATATACGTAATTAAGCTACCGACGAAGGTTCTGCAAAATGAAAAGTATTAATAAAGAGGGATAAAAAAAAAAAAAAAACATCTGTCCACTAATTCGGCCGATTTGTTTCCCACGGAGGATGACCACACCCTACTTGATGATCCTCAGCAAAGAAAAATCAACCTTATTAGACCACGTTTTCTAATAGATTGGAATGTCACACCTCTCGAACAAAATAAAACAAGCACGTGCACTCGCCTTGGTTTAATCAAGAAAATATAATAATAAATAAAGTTAATAAATTAAATATATTCGTTTATGAATAATTAACAACACGAGGTAATTTAGTTAAGAAGACACCGAACACTATTTTTTTAAAAGATACTTCGACTGAAACCAATTATTCAATTGGTATCACTGGACACTCGATAGAACACGTCTGTTCACAAGGAAAGACAGATTAACATTTGATCGTGTTTATTAATCATAACAAATTATGAAATTTGTGTAAAAATGAACAATGAATAATTCCTGTATTCCTATATTTTTATATTCATATATATTTACATGCATATAATACTTATATTCATATGTATGTACGTCTTATATTAATTTTTACATATAGAGTCCAAATTCGCATAACGCTGACGAAGTTCGGATTATGCCAGCAATAAAATTATAATAAAATTATATTGAAAAAAAAATTAGACTAACACGAACTTAGATGTAGCTCGTAGCGTAAACTAACCCACTTTTTGTTATACTCTCCATAATTTTTTTTGTTCTTTTCTTATCCTCTTTACTTGCACGTCTGTAGTTTGCATGGTATGACCGTGTTTGAGTTAAGACTGTGTTTGCATGGTTTGTAAGCGTTCTTATTTTACTTCTTTTCATCTTTCACCCCTTTCCTGTTCTCTTCGACTATTTTTCCGACTTGTCGGCAGTGGCCGGCGGATGATGATGGTAAGTCTTTCTCTCTCTCTCTCTCTGAATGAATGCTAACCCACGAATGATAGGTTTTACTACTTACTTAACCCCTTATTCTCTTCTTTTAACCCCCTACTCTCTTCTTTCTCTTGGGCTAACCTTAGAGTGGATATTATAGTCTTTGTTAGCCTTAGCTTCTGTAGATCTGTAGATCTGTAAAAAAATTTATTCGCTTTCTATTTTATTTTTGCTGAGTAATTGGTGAATTATTTTTTCTTAAATTACTTAATAATTTATTTTAGATTTAGCTTAATACTGTAATCTTGTTAAATTCTGCAATGTTCGTTTTCTGTATACATTCTCTCTTCGTTGTAAAAGATGAAGTCATGTCTTGCTCAACCTTTAATTTTAAATCTTAAGCATTTAATTTTTGCTCTTATGCATGTTTAATTGTAATTCATAATAAAATGCATATTTCAATTTTCATTTTTAGTTAACTCGGCAGATCATGATAACATCAGATCTGTCAATATGCGGTTTAAAACAAAAATATGGTTTCATCTTCAAATATCTTGCTTATCAGTCTAGACATTGCTACAGCTAAAATAGTCACCGTATCTTTAAATATTTTGCAAAATAAATCAGCCTATTAAGAATGCTAAACAAAAACAGATCAGCATTAAATAATAATGATGTCATTGAAAATTTCAATATATAAACCCGTAAAATTTCTCCAATTTTCATTCTAATTGTCTGATCTAACTTAGAGGCTGAGCATTACCTGTAACATTTTAGCAGTAAACTACAGTAAGAGAATATCTTTGTCTTCTTTCGAGCCTTGCTCTCTTCAGAGAACTTAGTCTTAAATAGAGAAAAATAATTTCCCGATACATTACAAGAAGAATCGGGGAAACTTTAGAGAATTTAGTAAGCTCCATAGAATCCTCCGATACACTACAAGAAGTAATCGGAGAGTAGTACATATAAGAGAAACTTCTGCGATTACCTACTTGGTACCAGATACGCCAGAGTAACAAATCCGTTGCTGCCACCTAACCAGAACCTCCGTCGACTTCGAACCGCCCAAGACCATAGACGGAGGGGTTAACAACTGGCGACCTTGCCAGGACTCTTCCAGTCTTCTAGACCCTGGAACTAGAACCAACATTCAGTTGACCGGTGTGTCACGACTCCAAGTTCTCCGCGCCCATTCTTTGTCCAGGAACAAGTGGCTAGCAAGACGGCTTCAGAACACGTCTTCAAGGATTTCGCCGTTGGAATCTTGTTAAGTACAGAGCCTTTTTTCAAATTAATTACTAAACATCTGAGAAGTCAGTATTATTAACAGTTAAAAATTAGTATCAAGCCAGAATTAACCAAAAACACAGTGAACATTCCATACACCAGTGATACATTTCTTCTTATTGAAACCGAGTTATTTCCACTATTATAGTTAGCATAGAATAATTTTATTTAATGTGCCAATCATAATATTATCGTACATTCACATACATTCGAGTGAAATTTTGTTTACCTTTTTTTCATTATTTTGTTTACAATTTTTTCAAATTTTTCCCTACTTAGGCAAATTGTTGTGCATTTATTTGTGTATTGCTTTGATAGAGTAGTTAGAAAAACCACTCAAGTGATCATTCCATAGATTAAGATCGGTCAAGCAGACCAAATTAGAATACATTAACAGTACCTTTACATATGAGCGATTCAGTCGGTGCGCTTTCTGATGTTGAAAATTCCCCGACACCCATTTTCCACCTACTCCGCGCCCTTCAAACATATTTCCAAACACGCAAACTTCAGATCAAGCACAAGCCAACATGTCTCAAACCGCTTCCCCATCATACATTAACTAAGATAGACTTATAAACCTTTCCCACATTGTCCTAATTTTTAAGGGAACCATAGATAATAACTTCGTTGAACCGCGCGTAAGACCTTGGATTGAGTCTCTAGAACAGCATTTCTTACGCGAAAACACATACGCGAAAAAACAAAGATTAGGGAAACTAAAAGGTTTATTGACCCAAAAGAGGGGAATGCCCATAATACAGTTACATGCGTCTCATCCATTGGCGAAGCTACAACTTGGAACAATTTTAAAAAACACTTATTAGAATTTTTCAAAGAAATAACACTCGCACAACCTTTGGCCACGTTAGAAGCTGTCTTCCAACATGAAGATTTAAATAATTTTATTACACGAACACACAAACTCGTAGGAGAAGCCCTCTGAGGGGCAGAAAATGCATGCGACATTACATTCACCTTCAAAGCAAAGAAACCTAATAGTAGCAGCATCCATTTACCAAAATCTACCCGTAGCACCTAAAAAGAAATTTCAAGAGTGTCTAAATATTGACAAACCAGAAGTGAAGCCATAAATAAAACAAGGGAACATTACCCAGACTTAGCGAGCCAGAACTACCGGAAGGGTAGAGAGACCCCCATACACTACATTCAACAACAACAACAACAACCCTATAAATCTAGGTCGATGCAAGGAACACCACCTCAGAAACAAGCCCCACAAACCCAGAATGCACGCCCTCCTCCTCAGTGTTTTAATTGCGATGGTTTTGGGCACATGATGAGTCAATGCAATTATCCCCCTTATTGCTCTCACTGTCATGAACATGGTAATCGCCGTGGCGACCGACAAAAATGTGCTGACAAAGCCCCTGCAGGATACAGGCCCCACTTCCAGAGATCAAATCACCAACGTTCCCAAAAGCCCTCCAATTCTCAGAAACCAGTTAGTTCCCAGCCTCAATAGAACCACCCACCAAACAGATCACGACCACAAGGTCAACCACACTATTACCCGATGTCCAGACCCCAATATAATCAGCAAGGTCGGATGGTCCGGTATGTAGAAGTATCCGTTGAAGAATCAGTTTCCCCAGAGTACACTTTTCAAGAAGACCATCCTGTGTATGGTGATCCCGTAGCATATGACTCAGGTCCTCCCATAGAAGTCAGTTCAAGTTCTCTTTTAGATCCCACTTTGGAGGCAACAGTTCAACCTCCTCCCTCCTAAATAGCAGTAATAAACCCACATACACACATGAACTACCCATCAGGAGGTGCGAACCTACTAGATTTAATAATAAATTGCAACACAGATAACCGACATTTAACCGCTCTCCTAGATACAGGAGCACATGCGACATTAATTAAGAAACAATGTGCAGATGAGTTACTAAAGACTACAGATTATAAATATGAAATTAAGCCATCTTCCTGCCAGCTCAGAGGAGTTACAGGCACACCCATACCTACATATGGAGAAATCGAATTATATTTAGAAGTTGGTAACGCGGTATATCCCGCAAAATCTTGTATTGTGGACGCAGTCGCCACCTTTCAGACAGATATCTTACTAGGAGAACACACCCTCTCCATGAGAATAATAGACAGGCAGTGGCGGACTAGCTCATAAAATTTTGTCTGCCAAAGGGGTCAGGGGGCCCATAACCCCATTACATAATTCAATTCCAGTCCTATCCTAATAGGCCTATTTATGAGTTAAGTTTGTTTAAATAAAAAAGTTAATATTTTTTATAAATTTATTTTACCAATAAGTACAAATATTTTACAAGTACTGCTTGCATATACATACATACATACATACATACTATACTAACAGTAGTTTTTTAAGTTCATTACTCGAGTTTGCAGATCGGCCTATTATAGTTTCCATGTCTAACTCATCCAACATGACCTTTTCTATAGACATCAACATGTATGCTTCCAGATTCTCCTCCGACAAAGAATTTCGTAATCTTGTTTTTATTATTTTAAACTTAGAAAATACCCGTTCACACTGAACTTGAGTCACAGACAGTGTACAGATAGCTTTGTACATTTGGTAAAGATTATCATATGCCTTGTCATTAAGTCTGTTTGATGCAAGAATATACAGAACACATGATGGACAATTGCCACAATATTTAGAACATGAATTCATTTTACTGCTGCTCTCTGCATTATCGTCATTCAGCAAAAGCTTAAATATTTCAAAGTTCGACGCAAAAGACTGCAATTCTAATTTTACTTCATTCTATTTATCCCTGGAGCAAGCTCAAGAATACCTTCCAATGCTTCTTCTTCAAGACCATTTTTAGTAATATATTCATAATTTGATGGATCGAGGCATGACATATCCTTATATACTGTAGTTGTCTATGGTCAATGAAACGGGATTCCAGTGATTGTACAACACGATCCATTATCAAGTTGAACACATGTACACGATAGTCTGACAAAGAATCAGATGTGTTTTTTTCATCAGCAGCTAGTTCATCTGCCATTCTCTTTGTTTTATGTTTCCTCTTGATTGGTAACTCAGTTTTTACAAAATCAATTTTCACTGTTTGATTTTCATCATTATTGAATTGTGCAATGTGCTCATTAGATTTATTGGCAAATTTCAAAGCCTGACTATATACTTTATCAAATTCTCTTGATCTTTTCTTCAAATCTGTAATGGATTTTTCTACCATATTCCATGCAGTAAACATATTTAACACTTAACCGCCTGAATTTTTTGTAGGGTTAAGTTATGAATGCATGTATTTGACATGTTACAAATTTGTCCACCTGGGCGGTTAAGGGTTAAGCCACTTGTCTGTAGATAGCTTGACAAAGGGGCTGTAATTTGAAAGATATATAAGTATGTGAATGCTGTCAATATTGTTTGAAATTCTAGAAGGCTAGAACAAACCAGGAGGCAAATGTTTTACTATCTATAGTAAAACATTTGCCTCCTGTTTTGTTTTTGCATCAAAATTGTTAGATCTTTGAATAATGGATAAACATGTCAGAAGATCCACAAAATTACTGATACATATCTCGTCAAAATTTCCAAATATAGTAGTTGCTGTATTGGACTTCCCTGACCACCTGGTTTCACCAATTAGCTTTAATCGTTTCATCTTTTCTTTCCCCAGATGATGTCCAACAACTTCAATCCAGATGGCCATTCGCTTATATGATACATTCACAAATTTTGCTAAATTCTGGAGTAAATTGAAGAAGGAAACTGCTGGTACACAACACTTCGTGGTTTCAGTAACTACTAAATTGAGTACATGGGCATAGCGCCATACATGAACATGCTGATCAGCTACATCAGCAATTTTACTCTGTAAGCCATTATATTGTCCATGGTAGCTTGCAGCGCCATCTGTGCTATCTGATAAGCAGTTTTTCGGATATATTTCAAGACGTTGTAATGTTTCATTTAATAGGTCAAAAAGTCCCTGCCCTGTACCATCATTGCTTGGAACAATTGCAAGTAGTCGTTCATGGATAGTACCATTTAGTACATATCGAATAACAATACTAAATTGATCAATTGATAATATCCTGGGTTGAATCTACTTGTATGGAATAATACTTGGCCTCAGCAAGTTCTTGAGTAATTTTTTCCTGTATCATATTCTTCATAATTTGGGTCAAAGAGATGGTTGTTTTACTCAAGAATGTGACAAGACTGCCACGACCTTTACTTTGTGCCTTTCTTTGTTTTTCCAATCTTTCACATCGTTGTTCAGACTTTTCCTTCACCATGGAAACATGAGAAGCCATAATAGGATCATATTTTGCCATCAACTGCACAGTAGCCAAGAAATTTCTATGATTTTCTGTTTCATCAAGAAGAGAATATGCTGACTCATTTCTGTGTCCACGAAAAGGAAGAGCTTGTTTACCTAACATCTTTATTATATCTACAACTCTGGCAACAATATTTCTCTGCTTTAGTACTTCATCTTTTCGCTTCTGCAATGATGCAGCGAAAAAACGAGCTAAACCACCATCATTTACTACACTTATATATTCCTGAGCATGCTTGCTATGTATACCAGTTGATTCATGCTCTGATAAGCACTGGCTAATGCGTCTGTAATCATTAAATCCTCGCACAAAAGCAAATGGGTTAGAAGAGGTTGGTGACTCAAATGCCAAGCAAAATGAAAAATATAGTGATCTATTCTTCTTATTATATGTTAACCAGTGTCGTGAGACAGTGTCACCCATAATTTTTCGCTTATATAACTACATTAAATGGCAGATCATGATCATGTGGCTGAATTGGATGCTCTTTGAAAAAAGATTTTAAATCTGTTCGTGCAGGATATTGAAAGAGCTTCTCCTGTCTAAATGTTGGTTGATTCTCATTATTTAAATCAGCTACTAGATCTTTTTGATTATGTACATGTAGCCCAGGTTCAGTTACTGTTATTCCACCAGCTAATTCAGAATCATAAAAATCAGCATCTACAGTCTCAAAAACGTTAGGCATATCTTCATCTTTATGTCCTAGATCTGCAGTATCAGCATGAACAGTTGTAGTTGAATTTCTCTGTAAGTCGCTTTCCTCTTTCTGACATGTAGATATAGGTGTTGATATCATAAATGCTGTTATAGGCCTGCACTTTTTTGCTGAATCATTTCTTTCTGCTTCTCGTTTATCTTTCCGTTTCTGTGCTCCAGATTTCCGTTTCATGTGTTCCATTTCCTTACCTGAAATATATAAAAAAAAAAAAAAAAATTAATAAAGTAATCTGATTTACTAATTGCATTTAATATAATCAAGATCAACAAATTTCAAAACAAATAACAATGCTTGAATTATACTATAATGAATGAATATATGTATTCTGTAACTGTATTGTAATGTAATTGTAATGTAATGTATTGTAATCTTTTCTCAATAGTGCCAATACTATTACATGTATTTTCTTATTTATTTTTATATATAGCACTAGCAGCTTTATATAAAATATATACATAACTCTATATATCTTTTATATATGGACATAGAAATGGGTAAAATATAATTATACATATATAACAGCAATAACAAAAATAAGAGACTGACTTTGATAAATTGGAATTGATTTTAATGAAGCATGTAGGCAACTATTAAATAAACTAATGAAGTTAAAAATGTCGCAGTGACAGACAGGTTGGCAAAACTGTATTTTAGGCACGTAAATGTATTAATTTTTGCTACTTTCTAAAAGTTTAAAACCTGCAATAATTTTAACAAATTAAAGAAGTTATTAATACATTTGCCTTTTTATATACTATTAATAAATACAAAATAAAAAAATACAAAAAAATTACAATATTAATAAATACAAAATAAAAAAAATACAAACAAATAATTACAAAAATCTAAATAAATTATATCTATTTCATGTAATAGAAATACTGTCAACACCCTCAATTAAGATTCTAGGATATATCTCATCAGGCCCAACTGACTTATGTTTATTTAAACTTTATATAGGAGTATAATAGATTGGCTGCCAATTTTTTTTAACTCAGGTCTAGAGGGCCAACTTCCCTTTTTTCTAGGGGGGCCCATCTGCCACATGGCAGACTGACAGCCTAGCCAGTCTGCCACTGTAGACAAGTGCCGTATGTTCAGCCTAATGGTAAATGAATCAGTTTAGTTCGGATTTCCGAAAGAAATAGGAAACCCACTCCAGTTTATAGCAGTTCAAGTCAGTCGTTGCATCCAGAGGGACAACCGCCCCAGAAATCATCCCCCAGTATAATCAGTTCCAGTTGTTGAATCCAGTAGGATCAACACAATCAGTTTCCAGTCAATCAGTTTCCAATCAGCCAGTTTCCAGTCAGCCAGTTTCAGTTAACTCAGCAGTCGAGATTCGAAATCCAACTGAAACGATTTTTCAGCCAATAAGGCAAATTTTAATCACCGAACCAGAATTAGATTCACAATTTTTCATATGCCTACAGAGCATATAACAGTAGCACCTTACGAGAAGATTTGTTTCCAAACAAGAGTAGTAAACGGTCAAGAAAAACTATTAGAGTCAAATCGTACTCTATTACAGAGAAAAGTAATTTCAAGAGAGATGTTCTAATTGCCCAAGTTCTTAGTCATAGTCAGAATTCAGCTATCCCTGTTATTTGTTTAAACAAAGGAAAAAGTCATATTGAATTAACTTCAAATCAGAGAATAGGAACTGTTTCCACAATAGAAATAAATTCAGATTTCCCCACCAGTACTATAAATCGTGTTTCTAGTTCCTTAGCGTTAAACCCTTCAGCATTAAAAGAAGAATATAAGAAATGTCTGGAGCACTCCCTTCAGAAGCCACCAGCCTCACAGGATCCCAAACTACTGGAATCACTTCTCGATTTCCTGATAAGAAATAGAGATGTGATTGCCCTAAAAGGAGATCCTCTGGGCCGAACTAATTTGGTCCCCTTCGAAATCAAGCTGGAACCCAATTCCAAATCTTCATTCCTCCCTATAGAGTTCCCCATTCCCAATTAGTAACTATTGAGGAACACATCAAGGACATGTTGCAGCAGGATGTCATTCAGCCTTCAGCTAGTCTCTGGTCCGCTCCTATGATTCTTGTTTCCAAAAAGGACGGAACATCTCGCCCTTGTATAGATTTTAGACTAGACCACATTACCATCCCAGACTGTTTCCTTATTCCAAACATGCAGGAAACGATTCTGAACGTAGGGAGAACTAACTTCTTTTCATCCCTCGATTTAGCATCCGGTTATTGGAAAATGGAGGTCAGTCCCGAATCTCGGACATTGACTGCTTTCTCCACTAACCGAGGCCATTACGAATTCCAGGTTTTACCTTTCGGAGTCCGAAATGGGCCTGCTAACTTCTCTAGGTTGATGAATATAGTCCTTTCCGACCTATTAGGTGTCGATGCTCTCGTCTATCTTGACGATATTATTGTTTATAGTTCGGATATAAAAACACACTTTCAACGTCTTCAGAATGTGCTATCTGTTCGAGTCGCTCTGTAACATGTGTAAAATTAAAAACAAACATTGTGGCATACCATCCGCAGGCAAACGGCTTAGTGGAAAGACACAATCGGAAGATCTTAGAAGCCCTCCGCCACGTTGTCGATGCATCCTCTCGTACATGGGATGATTCCCTCCCCGTGATGCAAACAGCCATCAACAACAGCTATAACGTGTCCATCGGGGACACCCCTCATTTCGTCTTATATCACTACGACAAACGGCTACCTTTTGATTTGCCTGACCAAATCGACCTGGCAGTTTTAACACCTTCCAAGATGGCAGAAGCAAATCAGCAACTAGTTGAACGATCTTTCAAAATTTTTGACATAATCCGATATGCCCTAGACCAACGAAACCAACAAATGGAGCAAGAGCAACATCGGCGTCATCCCCGTCAACATACTATAATCGTCGGTATGCGATGTTACATAAAGAGCGTGAAACCGCAAATTATATCCAAAATGGGATGGCCCATATAGGATTATGAAAAACATCGGAAAGAACCGTTACGAAATCCTCGATCTCCGAGATCATTCCAAACTAAAGATCATTCACGTTGATAATCTGAAGATAGCTGCCGAACATCTTCCCAAAAAACATCTGCAAGGGGTTCGAGCCGCCTACCCTTCGAAAGATCAAGGTATTAACAAATCCAGCAGGGACCACAAAACCGAAGTGGTCGCCGCGGAAACCACTACCCGTGACGAAGATTGGTACCTCGTAATACCATCAGTACTCGAGCCAATCTCTGAACAAGAAGAGGTCCCAGACCCGAGAGTCCCATCGGGACCAGACCCTGGCGAAACCCCTTCTAGAGGATCACTCAGTGGAACTCCACCATCTCCTCCAACTCCACCCTAACCGGTTGATGATCGACGCACGGACCTTACATACCGGCCACAAACGCATTAACCACGTGAACTAGAACCTTCACATAAAAAACGAACCCGCTCAGAATCCGAGCTTAACGGTCGACCCCCACTACCACCAAAGCGAGGCCGACCACTCCGCACACAAACACAAGTATCCACACGGCAACCCCCAGCTCCGTTAATTTTGAAAGGACACGCGGACCTTTTTATCAATTTGCAAACCCCTGCTAGAATTAAAATCAATCTCATTCAAAAAAAAAACCATTTAAAAGCATTTGAAAGTAAAATTCACGGTTCTGTTACACATATCCCGGGAACAGACCAGGTTAATCGCGTTCTGTTAGAAAATACATTCGGAAATATTCAAACTACAGCACACACCCTATCAGATATATTAGCATTACCATCGATACAAACTGGAACTCAAAACTCAGCAAGATTTAGTCAAAGAAATAAAAGGGGATTGATAGATATGGGAGGAAAGATATTCAAAGGTTTATTCGGATTAGCGACCGAAGAAGACATTAAAAGAATTGAACTCAAATTGAATCTCTTCGCGCGGAATCGGCAATATAATGGTCACATTTTAGAACAAATCATTAAGTTACTACACGAAAACAATCGCTTCCTCCACGCTCTTTCGGACAAATTTACATACCTTGAATTCCTGTTAGCTAAATACAAGGAACACGAAAGATATCTAGAATTATTAGAAATAATTAACCTACAAGCAATCCTAATCGATAAATATTTACAACAAATAATTACACTGTGTAACACTGATTCTGTTTATATAGAATTTTTTATGTTTTTATATGCATTTGTGGGCGCTGAGTCCAAATCTGGCCTTGGTTTGTGTGTATCAGCAATGGTTTCAGAGATAATCCATTTTTCATGTTTTACCAGTATAATGTTATTATGGGCGCAGCAATATCAGAATAATCAGGAATTGTTGAGAACAATCTGGATGTTCGTTGACAGTTTCTTGCTCTAGAAATTGCCCGAAACTTCCACTGTGCTATATAAAGAAGAGAGCAGAGTCTGAGAAGTCAGTAAGTGTGAGCACACAAAGAAAGCAGGTTGTTTGTCTGATGGTTACCAGCACTGAGGTACTGTGTTTCTGTGCTTCTCTGTGCTGACGATTTGAGTGTTATCGATCCTTTTTTATTGCGAACATTATTTCAGTGTTGTGAATACATCTTTTTTCTGGAATCTGTAATCTGTTGCAGATTTAATAACTCTTCTCTCTCTATCTGCAGGTTATGATTAATGTAGTACAGTTTGGTAAAGAGAATGGCAACTAGAGCTTGTAAACTCTCGCCGGATATATTCCGCTACGTTTGTGGGTATTACATAGGCCCCAAGCAAGTATCGCACAAGATTGTGAAAGGCACCAAGTTCTGGATCGCGTATCGGCTCTATTTTGGTATGCCTATGGGTGACAAAGATAAGCCCTGGGCACCCCATGTGATCTGTGGAAGCTGCCGCTCCACACTTGAAGGGTGGCTGCGGGGAGTACGCAAGGCAATGCCCTTTGCGGTACCCAGAATATGGAGTGAACCAAAGAGCCACCACGACGATTGCTACTACTGCATGGTAGACGTTTTTAAGTACAGGAAAGTTAAAGGAAGGCAGACTCTTCAGTATCCAAGCATAGCGTCGTCCATAGCTCCTGTACCATATGGCGAAGGTCTTCCAATACCACGTCCACCAGAACAGGTATCTATCCATTACTTTACCTTCTGTATTTACAGACTGTGGGTCGTTATGTGTCGATTTTTCTTAGTGCTGATGCTCTTCTACATATATAGCTATGCCTATATTTTGTTTCTTTGCTTTGCATGTTGAAAATGAGGATTCAGCTAGCTCATCTGAGATGTCGGCTGATGAGGACAGTCATGATGAAGAATATACAGTAACTTTCAGTACAAACCCTCACTTTGCAAATCAGAGGGAATTGGACGACTTAATTAGAGATGGGTCTGACGAAATCAGGGTCTGAGCTTCTGACCTCCAGACTCAAAGAGTGGAATTTGCTTGGAGAAGACTGCAAGAGCACTGTATACCGAAAGCGGCATGAAGAGTTTGCAAGTTTCTGCGATGTCAATGGCTCTCTCTGTTATTGCAGCGAGGTTAATGGTCTATTCACAACTATTAGGTTAACACATCTACCCTCAGAGTGGCGCCTGTTTATTGACAGTTCAACTCGGAGTTTAAAAGCTGTTCTACTCCACAATGGGAACAAATATCCATCTATACCAGTTGCACATTCTGTTCAAATGAAAGAGGACTATGAAAATGTCAAACAACTGCTCACTCAAATCAGGTATGAACAATATAACTGGGACGTGTGTGGTGATTTAAAAATGATTGGTTTCCTGTTAGGTTTACAAGGAGGGTTTACTAAATATTCATGTTTTCTTTGCATGTGGAATAGCAGGGCTTCAACTGAGCACTATGAAACAGTTCAGTGGCCTCCACGTGAAAGACTGCAACCAGGAAAGTACAATGTACTCACGGAACCTCTTGTGAAGCCTGACATAGTTCTGCTACCACCTCTCCATATTAAGTTGGGTCTAATTAAGCAGTTTGTAACTGCGTTAGATTTTGGAGGGGAAGTTTTCCAACAGATTCGGGTCATGTTCCCTAAACTCTCTGAGGCCAAAGTCAAGGCTGGCATCTTTGTAGGACCACAAGTCAAGGCGCTGTTGAATTCAAAGAACCTTGAAGCCAAGATGACTCCGATCAATAAAGAGGCTTGGTGTGCTTTCCGTGATGTGGTTCGTTTGTTTTTAGGCAACCATAAAGCACCAAACTATAAGGAGTTAGTGTCAAACTTGATTAAGTGCTATGGCCGTATGTTTTTAAAATTACACTATCTGCATTCACATCTAGACTTTTCTCGTGATAACCTGGGCGATGTGAGTGAAGAACATGGCGAAAGATTCCATCAAGATATTCAAACGATGGAGAAAAGGTACCAGGGCCATTTAGATGCTTCCATGATGGGAGACTACGTAATACGTATGGTCGTTGATCAGAAAGGATAAGAATGTTCATACGCGGAAGTCGCGTTCTTCAGTGCATTTTTAAGGAACGCACACTGCATAACGAGGCTTGTTATTCTCTTATCGGTTCTCCTCATGATATATATTATATCCTTTGCACCATTTTGGGTTTGTCAAACAATTTTGGCTCAATAAACATTAATTTCCAATAGTGTTTTTATTTTCAGAAAAATATTTATGTTAGCCTTCTTTATATACTTTGCCATATGAAAAGTGTGCTAACCTATATTTTTGAAACGGTTGATGATAGAGCAAAACCAATATCATTTTTGGAATCAGCGCCCAGAAATCATTAAGAAACGACAGAAAAATCATAATAAACAGAACATTTTTCAAATTTTGTTACCCAGTGTTGATTCATTCCAAAGTTTTGCGTGCGACCCAGCTAGCCCATAGGAAAATCACTCTTTCCACATTAATACCATAGGATACACTTCAGTCCTTGATTCATACCTCTCAGACACAATTAAAATTATCACACATATTCCCACTCAACCATACTAATTACCCCAAATTTCTAGAATACACCTGGACTGTACAGTGTACATGGACCACGCCCCTACACGTACCTTATGATTGTACCATTTTTCGATGTACTCGCTTATAACGTATACAAATTTCACCCTTTCCCAACACCCTACCAAAACAATTTTAATATCTATCGATTGTATCTACCCACAGTACCACCTTACCTTTTCCTCACCAAAGACCTTTCAGCATATTCTATTATGTCAGATAGCGACGCCCGGCATTGCAGTTTCCCGCAAACGAACAAGCAACTCGTTTGCCCTCCACTCAAACCAGTAATTCTTCCAACCACTAGATCCTGTTTTATCGACTTAATTCGAAACCGTCATGTCCCGGCATGTTCTTTCACAAAAGTCCATTCCTCTAAAACCGTCCAACTCTGAATTGGACTAGATATCTGGGTTTCTTTCGCGAATAGGACTACCGTTACTTTCGAGTGTCCGTCAAATTATTCCCTCATCAAAATACCTACAGTTATCCGGCTACCAATTGGTTGTTCCTTGCGTTCAAAAACCTACCAAATATCATATACAACCCTTATAAGGTTACCATTAATGACTCCTACTCCTACCTGTCGCAAATTAAATTTAAACCCGTTCTAGAAATTTTAAATCTCTCCATGAAGCCTGTAACCATCCTACCCAAACTCCATGCTCCTAAATGGAATGATCAATTGAGTCGTTTTAAAATTTCAGATGATAACCAGAATAACCTTTTACAAATACTACAACCTGTAACAATTTTTTCAACATCTGTCATTAGTATCATTATTGTGTGTGCTATTATCCCCGGTATATTTGTAGTAAAAAGATCATTCTTGGAACGAAGAAAAACAAGACACCGAACGACGTGAAACTATTTATGCACGACCAAGAGTGCGTACGCAGACCACGTGAACGAGACTTAACCACCCGACTTATGTTTTGTATATAAATCTATATTATAAAAACCATTAGTTATCATCTAGTTAGAATTAGTTAGGATGTTATATTATTGTATTAATATCATTCTAGAGGGGAGAGCCCTGTAAAAACAAACAATGAATAATTCATATATTTTTATATTCATATAATCATATATATTTATATTCATATAATACTTATATTCATATGTATGTACGTCTTGTATTCATTTTTACATATCAAGTCCAAATTCGCATAACGCTGACGAAGTTCGGATAAAATTTTTGATTCGCTTTCTATCTTATTTCTGCTGAATAATTGGTGAATTATTATTTCTTTTTAAATTACTTAATAATTTTTTTTAGATTTAGCTTAATAATGTAATCTTGTTAAATTCTGAAATGTTCGTTTTCTGTATACATTCTCTCTTCGTTGTTAAAGATGAAGTCATATCTTGCTTAACGTTTAAGTTTAAATCTTAAGCATTTAATTTTTGCTCATATGCATGTTTAATTGTAATTCATAATAAAATGCATATTTCAATTTCCATTTTTAGTTAACTCGGCAGATCATGATAACATCAGATCTGTCAATATGCGGTTTAAAACAAAAATATGGTTTCATCTTCAAATATCTTGCTTATCAGTCTAGACATTGCTACAGCTAAAATATTTACCTTATCTTTAAATATTTGGAAAATAAATCGGCCTATTGAGAATAAAAAACAAAAACATCAGCATTAAATAATAATGATGTCATTAAAAATTTCAATATATAAACCCGTAAAATTTCTCCAATTTTCATTCTGATTGTCTGAGCTAACTTAGAGGCTGAGCATTACCTTTAACATTTTAGCAGTAAACTACAGTAAGAGAATATCTTTGTTTTCTCCTTCGAGCCTTGCTCTCTTCAGAGAACTTAGTGTTAAATGGAGAAAAATAATTTCCCGATCTGTGGGCCAGTGAGGGTAACACGAAAAAATATAGACAAAAAAGAAAAGTAAATGATCTCCCATCTCCCCATTCCTCCGTCTGCGCAGCCGCCGCAGCCCATTCCCCCCATTGATGTAAACAAATAATAAGTTGGCAAAAAGAATGATTCGAATGGTATTTATACTTGTTATATTCCTGCGTAATACTAGGATAATTTTGACCTGCATCTAGGATATTTTTTTTTTCTAGACCTGGCAACCCTATGGACAGTGGACTGGTGGTGTTGCTCGGTCCGCTATGCCTAGATGTTAATTCAGATATTGCTGTTGACAAGCTATGTTTATCAAGTAATGTATCTTTTACAGTTTTACTTCAATATATTGTTTAGCTAATCACTGATATAAAACTTAAACGTGTCCAAATAGTGTTGTGTTTTTCGATGAAATAAACAACTGAAATATCGCAATGAATAGGAACAGTTTCAAAATGCCAAGTCAACCAGTCAAAAACGCAAAGTTGGTGCCGAAAAATTAAGAGATAAGAAAGCAAAATCTCTTGAAGCTGTCGAAACTTAACTGACTTGTTTAGTCAGTGGCGGTCCTAGCTTACATGACGCCCTGGGCGAACCTCACCTTCAGCGCCCCCCCCCCCTGTTCGCCAACACACACACATTCGAATCCCCCCAAAATAAAGGACAGACATAACTCTTTCACAAAATAACTTTTTATTGGACTAATTGTTGGAACTTCAGAACCAAAACAAAGACTCAAATTTCTGAATTTTACAAATCCTTCATCACGTAAATAGAATAACTCACTTAAGAGAATGTAATTATGATACTATGAACAGGAAAAATACAAATTAAATTGCACAACTGCCATAAATAAACTAGAGAATCAAATTTCTAAATTGTACAAATGCTCTATCACATAAATAGAATAAGACACTTAAGAGAGGGTAATTATTATGCTACACTTTGAACAAGAAACAAAATAAATTGCACCACAGCACAACTGCCATCTAAAGCCTGACTCTTCTTACCTTCCTTGATGCAAAGTCATGAATTAAATCATCATATGAAATCTGCTCAGCAATTGTATGATTTATACTGATGATGGCCAGACCGGTAAGGCGTTCCTGTGACATAGTTGACCTCAGGTAGGATTTGATGAGCTTCAGCTTTGAAAAGCTCCTCTCTGCTTCAGCAACAGTGACTGGAAGAGTAAGACCAATTCTGAGAGCAGTCCACAAATTTGAATATATTTCAGAGAGCTCCCTTTCATGGATAAATGTCAGCAGTTCAAGCAAGGATATGGTCTTTGATGGCAAGTCAGGCAAGTTCTTCAGCTCCTGTGCAAGCTCTCTGCCATCCAAGTCAGATTGTCCCTTAAAGTGTAGTGTACGTAGTACTAAGGTTCACACATTGTTCTGTCAGCTCCTCAAATGTGAGATTTTGGAAATGTGTCAGCACTCCAAACTTCTCTCCCACAATTTCCAACGTGGAAAATCTTTCCTGAATGGCTGATGTTGCAGCATCAACCACTGCATTGAAAAATGTCACCTCCAGCTTCTTCAAAGCATCAATCAAGGGCTCATCAGATGCTTCATAGGAGAAGTGCCGCTTTGTGGACCTCAGCCGTTTTTGTTTTAACACAGCCTCCACATTCATTTGTTCACAGATATCTGTGGCTGCCATTTGTGCAGCCACAAAACCTGTTGCCCTGTAATTGCGGAGACCTCTCTCTGTTTTTTAGGAGATTTACTGCAACATCAACGTGCATGCTAGGAGACTGCATCTGCTTGCTCACATGCTGAATTTGGCACAACAGGTCATGCCACACCACTGAACAAATGGCGAAGCGGTATGACCCAACCTCCTCTGACAGAGATTGAGCCTCGACCTTTATTACAGAGTCTTTGGTGTGGTCCCTCACCTCGATCAGTGCATCTCTCACTGCAGCTGCCTGATATCTCAGGGGCTCCACACTCTTGATCTTGCTTTCCCACCTTGTATCAGACCACATCTTCAATGTGATGTTCACATGTTTTTTCAAAATGGCCCATCGTTGTGTGGAGGCTGAAAACAAGTTGTAAAGCTTCTGCAAGATGCCAAAGTAACTTGTGGCATCAATAGATCCCTTAGCAGCATCGGCCACAAGCAAATTCAGAGAATGAGCCCCACATGGAACAAACAGAGCTCTGGGATTAATTTCTAGGAGCCTGGATTGAACACCCTTGTTTTTTCCCCTCATGTTGGCCCCGTTGTCGTATGATTGTCCTCTACAGTCCATGAAAGGAACTTTTAGCTCCTCCAGTCTCTTCAGAATCAGAGATGCCAAATGTTGACCAGTGGACTCCTCTGCCTCCAAAAACCCCATGAAATGTTCCTTTATATGGGGCTTCCCCTCCAGTGACACAACCCGAATCACAACTGACAACTGTTCAGTGTGGCTGATATCTGGAGTGCAATCTAGAATTATTGAAAAAAACTTTGATTGTTTGATGTCGCTCACCATTGCTGAAATGGTCTTGCTGCTCGACAAATCAATGAGTTCGTTTTGTATGTGGTGGCCGAGGTAGCTGGTGTGACTGGAGGTCCCTTTTTGGACACGGTTAATGTGCTCTTGCATTATAGGATCAAATTGTGCCATCAGTTCAACTTCTTTCAGAAAATTGCCATTTGATGGTGAGAACAATTTTTCTGTATGTCCCCTTAGTGCCAAATTCCTAACTGCCAGAGAATGCACAATAGCAGTGAGACGTGTCAGCACCGCTCTCCATCTCAACTTCTCAGCCTCCAGAAGTGCCATCTCCTGCTTGTCAATGGTCTCCCCCTTTCTCATCCTCACTGCCAGTTCTTTCCAGATTTTCATAGAATTTAGGTGTTCTGAACTGTTGTCATGTGATGTGAGCAATGAGCTTGCATGCTTCCAGTCCGAGAGTCCCAAACTTGTTAAATTTATTTTCCTCTTGGAAAATAATGTACAACAGAAACAGAAAAGGCTGTTGTTTTTTAAGGAATAGACCAACCAACTTCTGGTTATATTTTCCCCACTAACCAATGACTTCCTGAAGTATTGATGGTGGAAACTTCTTCCGTCACTGTCGTTTCTAGGGAATACAAAGTCAGATGGTACTTGACTTGGTCCCCTGGAAACCAGTTGTGTCCGAATTCTCTCAGTCAGAACTGAAGGCCAGTTAGCAGGGTCGGTGGACAGAGACTCATCCTCAGGAGGCGATTCTGCTCCAGGCATTTCTAATAGAAAGAACAAGAGCATTACTCATTAGTATACACACCTAAGTTAGATAACACATTATTCACAGCACTTTGTTATGGTGGTGGTGTTATGGAATTATGGTGGTGAAACACCACACATACCCAGTAACCCAGACCCAGTGATAATAACATTATAATTTATAACTGTTTGCAAAATGCTTTGCAGGGATGCACACACATACACATACACACACACGCACACACTCACAGACATATGTGCACACAAACTCACCTGAAGAGTCCTGCCGGGGAGAAGTAGAAGCAAATGGGTCTTCATCCTCAGGATCAGACTGCATTTGTGGAGACATATGTGAGGCTGAGGAGGTAGATGGCTCCTCAGCCTCAATAATGGCAGAAGTAGACGGCTTCTCATCCTGGCTAGTGGCAGAGGGTGTTCCAAAATATTTCAAAAGTGCCCCTGCAAATAGTAAAATAGAACATAACAGACCAATGCATGAATAGGCTAGTACAATTAATTTAACATGTTATTAAAGCACAATTTATTAAACTTTTAGAATAGGAAACAAATGAATAATACAACCTCCTTGGTTAATGGCTAATTATATACATAATAGTACACTTCAAATGACTCAGAAAGCTATATCACAAAATAGCAGTGCAATATAGCAGTGAAGAGTAGATGACATAGCTCTATACCTTTATCTTTTGCTCGTTTCTCCTCTTCTTCTTTCCTCTTTTTTCTAAACTGAGCACCTGATAGCTTTGACCTCTTCTTATCCATTTGCGGTTATTTGACAGACCTTAGTGGCTTAGTGTGAAGATTCGTTCTGTAATAAATAATATACATTTCACTATTTAACCAAACCCAGAAAAATAACATTACATATGTTAAAGTATGGGCCTTTATTCACAATAATATTAATCTGGAAGCATTTTGCATTGTTTAGGTCTTTTATGGGAAGGTTTATGGAAAATGCAATAGATGGTTTTTTATTAATAAAAATATATTTATTGATCTTTTATTATTTATTTTATTTTATTTTTTATTTTTATTTATTTCTTTATTTATTTATTCTTATTTTTATTTTTATTTTTTTTGCAGGCGCTCATGCCGCCCCTCCACAAATGCCGCCCTGTGCGGCTGCCCATATTGCCCATATGAGGAACCGCCACTGTGTTTAGTAGTAGTAGTAGTGCTGCCGGCCATGCCCATGCCTAGCTAGGTAGCACAAGTAAAGTCAGTGCAGGTGCTGCTGCTGCTCCTGCAGAATCCCATGCAGGTGAAATTGTGGAAGAGGACAGCATAGCTGGGTGCGAGCCTAGTGCAAGGAAAGTTTTTGCATCTGAACCGGTAAGCATGGTTTTATATACCGACTTCTATTCATTGGAGTTTTCCTATTTCTTTTCATTATAATCCACTATACTTGATCCGTATAATATTCCTGGTAATGCTAATGGCTTCCAAACTTTTTTTTTGCTGTTATATTTACTATTGCTACTTTGCTAGTTATATTTGCTAATATAACTAGCAGAGTAAGGTATATTTGCTAGTAAGTTAATAACTTACTAGCAAATAAAAGTTCAATACAAACTCCAAAATACATCTTTCTAGTAGTATTTGACATGCTTTGTTCATATCTGACTAGGGATGCACCAGATTTACTATTTTACGTACTATCCATAGCTAGATTTGGATTTTCATGATAACTGCTTAAATCCAGGCTGGATAATGTTATGTGGAATATTTTTATTATGTATCTCAGTTAAAAAATAATGCTTATACATCTTCAACATTTGATTTTTTAGTGGTGCCAATGTATTTGATAGTGTGATAAATTGAAGCTATATGTATTTTTTTCTTTGAATCTGTAGCATTTGATGATTTGAGAAAGTAAGAGTGCATAGTTTGTCTAGTTGTCTATAACAAAGTCAATAATATTTTTAAATAATAAAACAAAATAAAATAAATTTCATAAATTATTATATAAATTTTTTATATATTAGCAATAAATTTAATAATTTTTAAATCATAGTAAATTTTTTATTAAAATGACATAAAAATCAGCTGAAAAATCTGACATTAATAATAATAATTAATTTTATTAATATAAAATTAATAAAATAAATATTATAAATAAATAAAAAAATAAATATATTATATTATTAATTATTTTATTATTTTATTTTATTATTAATTGGTTTATTTATTCTTTCATGTGCAGGTTGATGATCTGCACAGTTCACCTGCAGCAGAAGAAAGAGTCACGGAAAACAAGGATGCCAGCCCAACCTTTGACTATTTTAAGCGACCCAAATCAGATGACCACCAATTGTTTTTTAGTTTCCACCCACAGCAGAAGTCAAGAAACCCTGTGGTGCAGAGAGTTTTCTTTTGCAAAGATGGCACCAATAGGAAGTGGCTTACGTACAATGAAGGAAATCACACTTTCCATGGCATTTGGTAAGTCCGCTGACAGCAGTATTTTCATCACTGGAATGAAAGATTGGAAGCATATCCATCAACGTGTAATGGAGCATAAAAAGATTAGCACGCACAGAAATTCTGCTGAAGCATGCTTTCTAAAGGCCTCTAAAGCAGACATAGAGGGTTTGCTGAGTGGCAGTCAGATTTCAGCCCATAGAGAGCAGGTCCGCAAGAGACGCCAGGTGATGGAGCGTATAGTAGATGTAGTTAAAGTCATTGACAAGAGAGGCCTTAGCTACAGGGGGAAGCAGTCGGAGGCAGCTTATACATTAGATGACGCCAGCGTCGATCATGGTAACTTTTTGGAACTTATCATTCTACTTGGAAAATATGATGTCTGCTTGAAAGAACATCTAACTGATTGCATAGAGAAAAGCAAGAAACTGCATCAGTCTGGGGCAAGAGGCAGAGGTTCTCTCATCACTTTTCTCTCTAAAAATACAATCAATACTGTTATAAACATAATTCGGGACATTATCCAAGAATCCGTCTCTAGTGAAGTTGAGGAAGCTGGAATGTTCTCAATCCAGATCGACACGACCCAGGACATAACCTCTCGTGATCAGTGTGCAGTCATTATTAGATATGTCACAAATATCTTACATGAGAGACTCGTTGCGGTTGTGAACTGTGAGGCCGCATCCACTGGAGAGTACTTGGTTTAGTTGCTGATGGAAGTTATTCAGAAACTCAAACTGAACATTAGCAAATGTATCGGCAATGCTACAGATGGAGCCTCTAACATGCAGGGCCAGTACAAAGGTTTCTCTGCCCTACTCTCCACACACTCTCCCAACCAAATACACGTATGGTGTTATGCACACGTTCTGAACTTAGTGTTGGCTGACACATCAGGAGTGGTTATAGCAAGTGCCTCACTGTTCTCTTTACTGAATGACATCGCCGTGTTCATCTGAGAGTCATACCAGAGGATGAATGTATGGGAAAGGGAAAGCCACAACACTCTCCACCAACGCCTCTCTCCACTCGGATAAACCCGCTGGTGGGCAAAGGATGCTGCGCTGAGGAAGGTCTTTGGATTCTTTGGTAACCCAGACAATGCTCTGTACACTGACGTACTGCTTACATTAGCTGTAATACAAGGCCAGGCAAATATCAAGACCACCGTACGTGTCAAGGCAAGCGCATTCATTGAAGCACTATTCAAATACGAGACCATACTGACCGCTCAAATATTTCTTCGCATATTTGAGCACACGGTTCCGCTCTCCAAATACTTGCAGACGAGTGGCATGGACATTCTCTTTGCCCACAGAATGGTTGTTGGAACACAAGATAGTCTCAAAGGGATGGCAAGAGATTTCGACGCCATCAAGCAAGCTGCAGACACATTTGTTCAGTGGGCGAATGACAAACTGCAGGAGCAGGAAGAGGAGACCGAGCTGGAAGTGGAGGCCATCCTGCCACAGAAAAGGCCAAGAAAAAAGAAAATCATGCCTTGTGAGATGGCTCATGATGAGACGTTGACAGATGCAGAGAGGGCCTACAAAGGTGAAGTCCACAATCAAATAATGGACACAGTCACTGAGAGCCTCCATCGCCGTTTCCTCACCCATGGCACTCTTTATGCCGACTTAGCCCTTCTGGACCCCAGAAACTTCCGACATGTAAGGACCGGTGCCAGTGGTTTACCCCAGTCAGCCATTCAAGAGCTCAGCAAATGCTTGCTGAAGTTTGACAGCAGGGCAACAGTTGAGAACTTGTAGTGTGAGCTGAAGAGTCTGGCTGCACAGTGGGAGAGGGATGAAAACATCAGCACTGGAGGAATACACCATCAGAACAGTCAGTGAGACACCTAAGGACGGACCTGAGGCTGATGGAAAGGAAAACGAAGTGGAGATAAGGAATAAAAGGTGTTCCTCTTGTAAAGACTGTGCAGTATGTTGTTACCAGATAATCTGGAGGTACAACTTGTTGACAGATGCTTACCACATCATAGGCCTTGGGTACAAGTTCCTGCTCACCCTGTCAATCACCCAGGTAGCCTGTGAGAGAAGTTTCTCAACCCTGAAGTACATCAAAAGTCAACTCAGGAGCACCTGGAAGCGTTTATGCCGATGGCAACTGAGAAGGACATCTTAGTGGCCCTGGGTACAGATGTGATGATAGATAGAGTTGCAGAGAGGAGTGAGCTGCTGAGAAAACTGCTGACACATTAGAGTAATACATATTTTTCTCTTTGGTAGATAGGCTTTTTGCTTTCCATGTAATTAATGACATAGTGTATGACTATGTCAATTTCTGGCGTCTCTATTTTCTGTTTTACTGTGTTGTCTATAATAGCGGCTCTACTATATTAACAGTGTGTGTGTGTGTGTGTCAGTATAATAAAAATAAATGTCCAATAATTGAGTTTGGGTGGCGGTATTTTCACTATTTTTTTGCCCTAAGGGTGGTGGTGGTGGTGGTGTTGGGGAGGGGGAGGGCGCACGCGTGCGTATTGTGTGGGTCGGTCCGGGTGAAAGTCCAGGGCCGCTTTTGAGTCCCAGTCCGTCCCTGCTTTTAGATCGTCTGTTAGTTCATTATTCCCTTTCCTTAAGGGCCCAATAGTAGCGCGCGTTTTTTTCTTTTTCGCATAGCTGTAGAAGTATTTTGGATTTTCCTTTATTGCTTCTACCACCTTTTCCTCTTTCCTGTCTGTATGGCCCTTTATCAGAGTTTGTATTTCCCTATCGATACTCTCCAGTTTTTCTTGTATTACTTTCTTGGCATTGTTGTCTCCGCAATTTGCTAACTTCGTCGCTACTCTCTTCCTTTTGTGGGATATTCTTCTCTTTTGCCTCTCTAGCCAGTTTCTCTTTCCTTTTGGCTGTGCTTTCGGAGCATATTTTTCCAAAATTCGCAACGTCTTTTCTTCCAAGGTTGTTAGTATCTCCTCAGTGGTCTTATTCTCTAAAGCTGTTCTCCACTCTATTTGGGCCATATGTGATCTGATTTCTTTCCAATTTATGGTCTTGGAGTTTAGGTTAAAAGCCCCAAATTTGCTTCTTTCTCCGTATGTGTATTGTCTTTTAAAGTTATCGCCATATTTGTTGATAACTCGATTATATTGTGGTCTGAGATAATAGTTGGGGTTATTTTTATATCGGCAATCAAGTTCGTGTTATTTGTGAATATCAGATCTAGGCAGTTATTTTTCCTAGTATTTTCTGTTATCTCCTGTGTCAGCATAAACTCGTTTGTGAGAGCCATCAGCATTTTTGCTTGCTCCTGGCCCTCTCTTGTGCTCCCTTATCTTGTTGTATAAATATATTTCTACCCACCTTTTTTATTTTATAAGTATAAATAAAATCGCCGCAGAGTATTATATTAAGGGATGGAGAGTTTAGGGACTCTATTAGGGTTCTGATATCATCAATGGCATCCGAAAATTTTTCATTGAAAGTTTGGAGGTCTATAGATGACTATTAGGCCGGGTCGAAATTTTATATTGAAAAGGTACATATTGTGAGGGGTTTGAATGGAACACAGGAACCCCCTCATCAAGGCCGTTTCCTGGCATAAGCAGACTAAGCGGCCGCTTAGGGCCCCGCTGCTACTAGGGGGCCCCTTGACAGGCTCCCAGGTCATAGCTCAGTGGGAAAGAATAAGAATATAGCTGAAGTTATTATTAATATTATTATTATTATTATTATTATTATATTATTATTATCATTATTATCATTATTATCATGATTATTATTATTTAGCAATTAGTTGTGGTTAACTAGATGTGACCTCGTGCATCTTGGAAAATAAAACATTATCCATCAGAGCTGAAAAACGGAAAAAGAAGAAAATAGAGGAAGAGAAGCTTTCCAGTAGCACAGGTGAGATGTGCCACTTGTATATTCTTATGATTACAGTTTAGGCAACTAGGCAGTGGTGGGCACGCGCAACGATTTTTGTAGCGCCGCAGCCGCAACCGCAACTCTGCTGAAATAGTTGCGCCGCACGCGCAAGCGCAACCCTTTTCAAAAAGTTGCGCCGCAAGCGCAACCGCAACGCGCAACTTTTGAAAAATAAATAAAATAATATTAAAATAAAAAGCCTTTTTACAAGTTAAACAAAATATATCTGATACAGAAAAAGATAATATCAATATTTTATTACAATATATAATAAATGCAAAAAAAACCACTACATAAGAGCCAGGTTCCCCTTCATGAACACCAGCATCTCAAAGTGTGGATCGGAGAGTCCAGCCCGTTTTGGCTTCAGAACATCCTTCCCCAAAGAGAACAGACGTTCTACAGCCGCACTTGAGGGAATGGGTGTGTTATACTGCACAAAGAGGTCTGTCAGTTCCTTGCAAGTGAACACGTTCCTCGCGATATTTTTCTCCGGCCTCTGGTCCAGGAAACTGTTCACCAGCATTGTGCTCTCCTTCTTCTGTTTGCTGATTACTCCTGTGTCGTACAGCTGCTCGAGGAAGTCCCCTTTGTCTGCCGCTTCCGCATCACTGCTGCTGAACTCTTCATCCTTCCTGGCCCTGTCCACCAACGACACAACTTTGCTGGTGACCGTCCTCCTCAACTCCTCCGGGTCTCTTCCTGGCACCAGCTCTGGCCATCTTGACAGCTTAAACTGCGGGTTGAAGGCAGTAGCTAAGAGGCAGTCTATGTCTGTAAAGACATGGCCAAACCTGCCCATCAACCCCTCAGTCAAGGCCTCTGTCAGAGGGAGGCAGACGGCCAACTCTTCGTTGTGCTTGTGCCTGTTGAGACTGGAGAGGCAGAGGACCAAGGTGGGCACCAAGACGCCCATGTAGGCTCTCCCCTCCGCCTGCAGGACGTCTAGGCTCTTGGCCACCGGCTCCATGACCTGCCGATAGGCCTTGAAGAACTCCTGGTCACCTGGAAAAATAACTTTATATAAGTTCTGTAAGTAAAAGTTGTTAACATGGAAAGTTATACAATTTGTAATTTAATTTTTTCAACTAACTTGACTAATTTCTAAAAAAAAAAAAATTGTACTTATCACTAACCGGACGTGAAAGCCGGAATGTTGAGTGCGTGACAGGCCTTGTTCAGTCCCCTGGCTGCGTCCTTGCTGTTGAATATGTCGACCAGACGGATCACGGCGTCATACACCGAGTTCCACCTGGTGACTGTTGGGACAATAAGCAGCATTCCGACCTCATCCCTGATTAGGTCGCAGGCTTGAGAACTCCTATAAAATAACACAAATTTAAGTTAAACAAAAATAATAGAATTTATTTGTTTTTTCTTAAATTTATTTCATTTTTAATTGTTATTGGAGTGTAGAAATGTTCAATAAATTAATTTACCTGTGCTGCTTATTCCAAAGTTCCTGGGCCTTGGCAAAGGCTGAACGACTGGTCTTTTTGTACTGGGGGCTCTTGGTCAAAGCCTTTTCAGCATCAGCGGTGGCCACCAGGTTGAGGGTGTGGGCAGCACACCGTGAATGCTTCGGCAGGTCATAAGACTGATAAGACGGCTGGTCTTTAAACTCTTTTTCATGATCTAAAAATAAAGTCATATTTAATACAATGATTTACATTGGGTACGATTATAATAAATTTCTAAAAATAAGTTTTCTAAAAAAAAAAGTTTGATTTACAGCGGGTACAAATTCTAAATTAATCACCTCCCAAAATAGTTGCCACTTCCAGCACCTCAGCAGCATCTTCTGGGTCATCCTGTTGCTCCCCAACTTCGGCACCAAAATGGTCAGGTTCAGGTTCACCAAAGACCCTATAAAATATGAACCATGTAAAATCTTTTAAGTTTTACAAACCTAGAATTCAACTTCCAAGACATTCTCGCAATTATTCTTTGGTATTGCAATGTGCTTGAAAAAAATTAACTTTTCTTTAACTTACTTGAATGCCTTGACAAAGTTGAACCCGTTATCTGTGGTTGTCCTGCCCACAATGTTCTCGATGCCAAAGCTCCAGTGTGTGTCCTGGATGACCTTAGCCAATATGTCATAGGTGTGACGGCCCTTCAGTCTCTGGCACACCAAGACAGCATTCTTCCTCTTGAGGGTCTCTTGGTCTATCCAATGAACGGTCATGCCGAGGTATGATCTAAAATGTAAAACGTTTTTTAGAAATTATATAAAATAAAAGTTTGTTTGACTTTTTAATTTTCAACTTCAGATTTTCAAGGTAGAATGTTTCTGTGGAATTGTTGCTTATTTTTTTCTTTTTGCTTTAAAATTTGGCTTACAAACCTGTTTCTGCACGTCCAGGCATCGGCAGTGGTGGCCACGGATGGCAGGTTGCTGAGGATGTCCTTCAGCTCCTTTTGGTCAGTCTCATACCTTAAAGTATAAAAACAAATTACAAATGAAATCAATCAAATCACTTAGTTAATAAATATTAAATAAAGAGTCTAATATGCAATAATGTAAAATTTTAAGCCTTAAGCTGCGGGCCTCTATGGATATGCGCACGCAGGAATGTGTAAAAAAAACGGAAAAAACTTTATTCAAAGTTTATCCAGACCTCCATTTCATGATATATTTTATTACAAATTAGTTTAGATATCCATACAAGCATCATACTTTCTAATGTCATTGAAAGAAAATGAAAATTAAAGGGAATAACTATAGAATTTCTTAGTTTATAATGGCACGTATACGTTAAAATTTCACTTTGAAGCATATTCGATTATAATATTTAAAAGTTTCAAACCTGGACTCGATGCACCTCGTCAGTGTCCTTCGCGACATACTCTCCATGTAGCCGCCAGGTATCATGGCAGAAAAGTCCATGAACGTGGGGTTGTCCACAACAGAGAAGGGGATCATGTCCACAAACATGTTAATGAGCTATAGAATTAAATATAAAAGTAAAATTTATTTTACATCTCTTGTCAATTTGCTATAATGTTACATTCATAAATTTAATTCAGTAGGTTAATTTTTGAAAAAAATGTTAAGCAAATTATTGAAATCAAATTTTCCTGACTCACCTTATGTTGGAAGGTAGCTTTGCTGATGTTGTGCCTACACTCGGATGGGCCTGCCATCTCCATCAAGGTTGGTTGGCGGCACATCATCTGCCTCTTGGTGGCAGCTTCGTGCAAGGATGCATGGCGTTTCTTGGCTTCTTTTGTCCCGTCCATACAGCAGTCCAAAAACTTCTGAAGGCAGTAGCCGTGCTTACTCTCCATATGCTTCCGGAGGCTGTATCTTGACTTCTTGTTGGCTGAGAAGACCTTCTTATTGGGCCTGCAGCGGACACACTCGTACAGGAAGTTGTCCGTGTGGCCCTGTGCCTGGGCCTGACCCTTGAACTCAAAAAAGTCGGCCAAGTAAGGCCAGGGGTTAACGGTAGGGGCCCCCGATCCTGAAGCGGAAACCTCACTGACACTTGCTTCAGTCTCAGGGGAACGGCTGTCAACATTCTCAGTGTTAAAAAAAGTGGTTAGAAATAACCGCATATATTTCCAAATAAAATATAAACAAAATAAATAAAAATAACAACCCTTGTTTCTAAACAACTAGTGAAGTTGGGTTTCCCTAATTAACAAAAAGAAGAAAAAAAAAAGTTTCTGAGATAAAGAAAAACGGAGCTTTGTCCAGTCTTGAAAAAAATTTTGACCGCATGAAGCGGGCCCTTTTTTCTAAAAAAAAAATTAAAATGCTCGTGGTTACCCAAACCGGGAAACTTAGTCAACCTTCAAACCTAACAACCTTTAATTAAACCTTATCCTTAATTAATAACCACTGCAATTAATCAAAAACCATGTTTAACTAAATAGAGGCCTATCAGAACTAGGTGTAAGTAAGTTAATTAAAGAAAATAACTAAGGTAAGAGAAAAACTAGGTACCTAGAAGAAACTCGAACCGGGCTACAACTGCCTTAACTCAATAATTAAATGGCTGTTATAGCCCCTATTAAAACCTAAAGGCAATATAGCCCTAACTTAACTTGAGTAAAACCTTCAAAACCTTAAACCTTAAACCTTTAAAACCAAAAACTTAAGGGCAATCCAGCCCTAGCCTAACTTAACCTGCAAAACCTAGGTCTGGGAAATAGCCCCTACAAATAAATAACCTAGCAGTGTGTTAAATAATAACTTAAAACTTAACAAATAAAATTCAAACCTGGAAACTAAATGAAACTTATGGATTAGTTAGAAACAGAAAGGGTAACGTTCAACTGGCAACTTCATTTTTGGTAAGTCTAAATTAATTTTAAATTTAGCCTCACCATAGTTAGTAATCTGGCTGCTGACCAAATTTTAACCTGAAAACCACTGCAACCTACAGTGAAAAAGTCTGTAGCTATGTTGACAGTGTCTAAATAGGCCATTATTATTTCTATAATTACTGTGTCTATTTAAAGTAAACTTAACCTTAATACTACACCTAAATAAAAATAATCTCTCAAGCTAAATAATAAATTCTAAATAATAAATTTTTCAATACTCAGTCACTTCAACCTCTCTGTCCATGTCCTGGTCGGCAGAATCAGTGCTGTCGGCCACAGACACCACAAAACGATCCATAATACTAGTACTAGTACTAGTACTAAAAAGTAAAAAGAAACGAAAACAACAGAAAGTCAGACAGTGATACTGGCGCATTGAGAATGTGACTGAATGTAAACAATTGAAGTGCAGTGTTGCCAGATAAAAATATTTAAGTTACATTCGCTTGGGTTATTTTTACAGAGAAGTAATATTAAATGTTGCGCGTTGCGCACTAATCTTGAAACTGCATATATAAGTTGCGCCGCAAACAATTCCGCAACTCTCTGTAAAAATGTGCGGCGCAAGCGCAAGCGCAACCAAAAATGTTGCGCCGCAACTTTTTGCGGCGCAACTGCCCACCTTTGCAACTAGGTTAGGTAGACCATCAAGCTAGGCAAGTGCTCAGGAATCGTGTAGAGTAAGCTAGTCTCTGTAATATTTATAATATATCGAAATGTGAAATTTAATGGATCACATCACCTCAAATTCTGTTCACACAGATCAATTATCAAACAAGATAAGAAAGAGTATTTTAGCAAAATCTAACAGAATATGTAATGTTATGTTCTTCTCAGGAGCACTACTGAAATATTTGGAAAAGCCATCCTCAGCAAAGCCTGATGAGCATCATGAGCCAACAGCAGGACCATCCTCTATGCAACCTCAAACACCAGTAGAAATAGAGCCTGATGAACCAACAAGTGGCCAATCTTCTGTTCAGCTTCAAACACCACACACAGGCATTTCTACTGAGCAACAAGAACCAAGATCTGCTCCACCGCTTGATCCGTATGACTGGTCAGTTGTCCTGTCAGATGCCTTGAAGACAGATCTGGTGTCTCGAGGACCATTTCAAATCAGTCCAGATTTCACATTCCCTAAAGGAGAAGACGGTAGAAGCGTTCATCACCATTACATGTACAGAACATTAATTAATGGGGAAAACATAAAGCGAAGGAATGATGCTCTTTATTGCTTCTGCTGCAAGTTGTTTTCAAGGAAGTCGTACAAACTAATTACGGATGGACTTTCAGACTGGATAAACGCTGGTTCGCTTCTGAAAGGCCATGAAAATAATTCAGAACATGCAAATAACATGGCAACATGGAAGGATCTGGAACTGCGGCTAAAAACTGGGAGGACCATTGACCAAACTGAAATGTCATTAATGGAGGTAGAGCGAAGACGCTGGCGAGATGTTCTCACACGTCTTGTAAGTATAATCCAATCACTGGCAGAGAGAAACCTTGCTTTCAGGGGGGTCTTCCTCTACATTGTACAATCGAGACAATGGCAACTTCTTGAAGGAGGTTGAGCTGCTTGCCAAATTTGATTCAGTGATGAAACAACACATCAGCAGAGTCGAAAGTGGCCAATATAGTCATTCAAGTTACCTAGGAAACATCATTCAAAACGAGCTCATTGGGTCCATTAGTGGGAAGATCTTGGATGCCATTGTTGCAGAAATAAAACAAGCTAAATATTACTCACTCATTTTAGACTGCACTCCAGACATAAGCCACCAAGCACAGATGTCGATTATTATCAGAACTGTTAAAATGGGTGAAGTACCAGAAATAAAAGAATACTTCTTGGGCTTTCTTGAGGCTTCAGAAAGTACAGGCCTGGGTTTATCAGTTCTGATTCTGAAGAGACTAGATGAACTGAATATTCACTTTGATGATTGCAGAGAACAGTCATATGACGACGGAGCGAACATGAAGGGCAAGAACAAAGGTGTTCAGGCAAGGTTATTAGAGAAGAACTGTCGTGCACTCTATGTTCCATGTGGGGCTCACACTCTGAATCTTGTAGTGGCTGTGCTGATGCAGCTAAAGCTTCCACAGATGCCATCAGCTTCTTTGGCAACGTACAAAAATTGTACAACCTTTTTGCAGCAGCTACACAGAGATGGACAATCCTAAAGAAGCACGTGAACATAACACTCAAGTCTTGGAGTGAAACCTGGTGGGAGAGCCGGCTTAAGAGCATTGAGGCTGTGCGATATCAGAGCCACAACATCAGAGAGGCCCTGTTGGAAGTCAGAAACAATGCCACAGATGCCATAGCCAGGACTGAAACACAAGCACTTGCAGAGGAGGTAGGGTCTTATCGCTTTCAGATTTGCACACTAGTATGGTATGACATTTTTCATGCAGTTAACCATGTGAGCAAACTTCTGCAGTCTCCTACAATGCAGTTTGATGTGGCAGTCAACCTCCTCACAAAAACAAAAGACTCACTCACCAGCTATACAGAAACACAGGTTTTGTTGCAGCACAAGTCGTAGCTAAGGACGGACATATGTGAGGAAATGAATGTGGAGGCTGTGCTGAAGGAGAAGAGGCTCAGATCCACAAAAAAGCACTTTGCTTACGAAGCTCCTGACGAACCATTTACAGAAGCCTTAAAGAGGCTGGAAGTCAAATTTTTCAATGTGGTGGTGGATTGTGCCATCGGGTCAATAAATGAGAGTTTCAAAACATTAGATGATGTGAGGGACATATTTGGGGTGGGTTCTCCTAAACTTCATCACAATGAACAAGGAAGACTTGTCCTGCAAGTGTGAAAGCTCTATAAGATACTGAGCTCTGGAGCTGACTCTGACATTGATGGAAGAGAACTGGCCCTCGAAATTAAGAACTTGCCGACTTTACCTTCACACAACATGACTGCATTGGAGCTTCTCTCCTTCATTCATCAGAAGCAACTGGAGGAACTATACCCCAATCTCTGGGTTGCACTAAGAATTGCCTGCACTCTACCTGTGACAGTAGCGTCAGCCGAGAGGAGCTTCTCTAAGATGAAGCTAATCAAGAACTACCTCAGATCATCAATAGAGCAGGATCGCCTCAGTGCCTTGGCATCATAAGCATCAACCAGGACGTTGGCAGGGAGATTTCATATGATGATGTTATCGATGATTTCGCCCAGAAAAAATCTAGGAGGCAAAAATTTTGAAGATACAAACTGTTCTCTATAACTGTTAGCTATTACACGATTGTATCGTAGAGTTAGTAATTGTTTGGTAGTTGATAATTACATTATTTTTTTATACATAGTTCTGTCATTTATTCTAAATAATGTATAAGCTAATTTTCAGGAATTTCATGAAGAGTATTTTTTCTGTTTGTCTTCTGAAAGTACATATTTGTTGTTTTGGACATAAATGTTTCATTAAAATTGTTTCATAATTGTTTTTTATTAACACACCCATTTTTTGTATGTGTGTGCTGAGGTGATGTAGTAAGGCGTGAATTGGTGGATGGAGGGGTGTGGCCTCAAATGGGTATACTGCTTAGGGCCCCCTAATGGCTAGAAACGGCCCTGCGCCTCATAAATTATTTTTGTTGTTTAAAGCCTCCTACCCCTGGCACAATTTTTCACTTTTTTACCTATATTGAAGAATATTCCATTTATACGAGACCTACTCTACATTCAGGTTTTTTGATGACACAAATCTTTATTAACGTATAATATTTTATTTAATAATGTATAGTATTAGAAAAATTAATTAAGTACAACAATATATTCAGAAGAAAAAATTAGAGGCATAATGAATGTGCTAAAATTCAATTCGCTTTTCATTGTTTCTTATCACATCAAAAGGGAAGAAATTTTCAATATCATTAGGAAATTTTATTTCATATGTTTCTTATTCCTTCCACTGGGCCTTCCATTCAAACTTGGGCAGTTTTCGCCTTGATTCTAATGGGTTTAAGATAAAGTTTTGACGGTTGTCATATCCTATTCTTTCCTGACATGCCTTTGTTACTATGTTCACTGCCCTTTCCACACTTTGACTGTGGCATGGAAAAGAAGGTATCTCCAGTGTCTTACATCGAACCTGTAGTAGCTCATCGTCGCTAAAATTGTTTAGCAGCGGTGGAGGGGTAATGATCTCTTTTTGCCAATCGATCATCTCGTTGTAGTCAGTAGATTGGAAATTGAGGGTTCGAGGCAACTCAAAGTTTCTGGTACCTGAAAATCCTGTTCTTGAAAGGATGATTTTCTGAATAGCTTGCTCCCTAATTTCTAGTCTCTTGTCAGTTACCATTGATATGAGTATAGTTTCTGGGTGGACAAAGTAGGCGTTATTCTTTAATACTGGTTTTATGATTGATCTATATTGTTCATCTAAATTTCGAAGCAAGCACATTAAATGCCAAAAGTTATGTGCACCATCAATTGCATTAGGATGAGATTTTATCCAAAACGACCCTGGAGCATAGAACTGCATAATAATCTTGACTATATCGTGAACGTTTTTATGGGGATTTGGCGTTGAGATATATAATCGAAGGACCCTGTTTGGTGAAGGGTACCTGGGGATCGAGTGGACAGATAGATCTTGAGGAGTGTCTCCAGTTTACACTGCCAGAGATATATCATAGAGATATCTTTGATCACTACTTAGCTCCTTCACAACATTTGCTGGAATTTCTTTACTGTTTCCCTTTACGCGAGAATATTTGACTACCTCCAATTTTATTAAATCTGTTTTAACTTTATTCCCAATTGAACCCACAAAAGTATTTGGACCTGTTGTTTTACCATCAATGGCTTTGTAGACGTGCATAAAAGGCAGCTCATTCAAATGCAAGAGGCATACCAACCACTGCACTGGTCTGTTAAGATGAATTTCAACCAGTTTTATGGCTCCACCAATGTTTCCTGTATTTACAGGAGTACCATCACACAGTAAAGCTTTGATAGTATCTTTGGTGTTCGAGTATGAAATAATAGTTATCAACTCTTCTGCTATGCAGCGAGTAGTTCCATTATCTGGTGTGACATGGTCTACATAGATGCTTCCAGGTTCTTTCACAATAACATAGTGTTCTTCTTTTGTCTTTCCACTTTCGTTAATGTGTTATTTTTCCTTTCATCAAATCCAAGGCACTCCATCTTCAGATTTTCGGATTTAGACCTAAAAGTATTTGTTTCACCCATGCGATTTCTTTCTCTTTCTAATTTCTTTCTGTCAAGCATGTTGGTGTGGTTAAGGATCCCCATATCTTTTAAAGCTGCATTGACTATTGCAGCAGCAGCTCTCCAACTTACACGATAACGATCTGCTGTTAATGCTAGGTTTTTATAGGAGTGCCTGTTCTGAATATTCTCAGTCAATTCTAAATCGGCTTCATAATCTATATCCTGACTCTTTGAATCTACATCCATGTCTTCTTCGATATTTTCTATAAATTCCGATGGTAAAACATTGATGGCTTCAGTCATTTCTTCTTGTGCTTTTAGTTGATGGTTTTGTGCTTCTTGAGTGCTTGCTAAAGATCTCTTCTTTGTTGAACTAGCTATGCGATCAATAGGTCCTAACTGATTTTTTCTTTGTTTTTGACTCACAAAAGACTCCCATTCTGCAAATTGGTATTTTATCCTTACACCTGCAAGATTTCCTATCAATTCCCTTATCATAGCATTCACAAGAAGATATATCAAACATTTTATCATACTGAGCTACTTTTAAGGCAAAACTTTCATTTCTTCGATGTAACGGCACCTTGTTCAAGTTTGAGGCTTCTTCTATTAGTCGACTGACTTTAAGATAGATACCTTTGGTGTTAATCATAGGAAAAGAAAATTTAATCCAAAAGTCTTCAATATCTTTTACAACAATCCTGTAACAATCATTAGCAGTTGCTGATCCTTTTGATTTAGCTTCTTCACGACGGCGCACAAAAAGGTAGTTTCTCATAACATCTGCTTTTCAAGGATTCATGGCTGGCTGCTGGGAATTCCGTAGGATATCCAAAGGCTGCATTTGAGGACTTGCTTCTAGTAGTCATAGTTTATATTCAAAAGTAAAATAAAATTATATGTAATTTATAATTTATGATAATTCAAATTATAATTAAAGCAAATGCAAATTATTTCTATTTATCTGGAACATAAAAATATCAAGCATTAAACAAACAACTTATTAAGTAACATATAACAATATTAAACATATGCAAATATGAAGGTAAAAAAGGGAGGAGAGGCATGTGATAGGGGTAGTAGGGTAGCACATGCTTGATTTTTTAATATTTTGTTAAAGAAATAAAAAAACCTCACATAGTGTACTTTTTAAGAAATAAAAAATTTCCTATTTTCGACCCGGCCTAATGACTATCAGTACCACGTTTAGTTTCTCTATTTTCACTGCAAGGGTTTTCACGAAGTTGGATTTACTTATTACCGTCTCTGTCATATGCCTATGGAAAACTGATACATGTGGGTAGTTGAGAGGTAACGAAAATGGTCCACTGAGTAGGTAGGTAGTTAATCTAACAATTATTAAACTCCTTTTATGTCAATAACTGGGTGGATGAAACCAATTGGTTGCTCACCAGAGTTATTCTCCACACTAGTATTTATATACTGTGTGATAGAGCGTGCTCGGTAGTAGACATACACTACCGATCAAGCAGCGAAAGAAAAAAGGAGGCTGGTGGAGAAAGCCGGGAGAAGGACGACAGAACTTGTAGAAAGAACGGCATGGCGGACGAAGGGGCTTGAAGACAATAAAAGATCTCCACCAGCAAGTGCGCTCTCAAAAATTGAGCAAAGAGAAGAGGGACTCTAGGAGGAAGAAATTAGCACCATTGTCTAATAACCCTCAGTAAGTGAACAGTTGTTTCTAAACCTTAGTTTAGTCATAACATAAACTAGGTCCAATTAAATTAGGCCTACATTGTGGTCTAAGACCTATCATCAACTCATAGCTTAACAAAGGCTAAGGTAAATTACCCTAACCTAATTTGGTGAAGAATCCTACTGTGGACCTCAATTTATTCTGCCCGCTCTGGACCATTTCCGGAATCTTTAGGCTGACCCCTACAAGGCTAGACTTAACCTACTCTACAGTTAGACTGGAGATATTAGGGGTGGGTTAATTGGGGACCAATTCATACAGAGCATTTTTCACATTGGTGGCCCGTGTGGGGAATTTACATACTTTAGGCTTAACCTTACTTAAAAATTGCAGAATTAGGCTAAATGGTCGCCTAAACTTAACCTAATCAAGCCTAAAGTAACAAACTTGCCTAATTAGGTCTACAACCTAGGGCTTAACTAGGAAACATTTATGATTTAAGGAGTCCCATTCTTTTACAAGCTTAGAACCGAGTGCCACATACAGATTAACCAGAGTCAAACTTACTTCCTCTTTCAAGGCTTAGGGTACTTATTAGAATAAATCTTGACATTAACTAAATACTTGGGGGGATTTAACCAAATTTAAAACTTGACTGTTTGTCTGATGATTCAATTTATTTGATCTCTCATCTATAATAATTTCTTCTCACCTTATTATTTCATTACAATCCCTAGTTAGTGTTAAACTATTTTGACTTAAACATGGACAGTGAGGAATTTCAACAATTAAAAAAAAAAGAAGAGGGGAAAGTTGGGTACTGTTACTAGGGTCATCAACACTTTTAACAATATTATACAACCAGACAAGGAAGATTTAGAGGATGTAATTCTTAAATTGGATAAACAAAAGAAGGATATACTCATATACTAGCCATTGATGAGAGTATTTCAAAGTTAGTTGAACCTGAAATGGATGACGAACAACTTGGAGACCTTTACTCTGATAATGATCAGCAGGTAATCTCAACTGAAAAGCACCTAAGGAGACTACAGTCTCGTTTGAACCAAATAAACCTAATTCTGATGTTAATCAAAGTAGAGCTAACCTTTAACAAAATTTAAGTGACATGCCAAATCCTGAGTCACAAGAATTTAGGGCTAAGTTACCCACTTTGCTAGTATCAACATTTGATGGAGACATGGTACAATTCCCATCTTTCATTGAGAAATTTGAGACTTCAATAGGTAATAAACCTTATATTCCAACTGTTGATAAGTTTAGCTACTTAACTAGTTTCCTTAAAGGTCCAGCCTATAACATGATAGCTTATTTACCAGCTGTGGGTGATTCATATAAAGTAACTATTGATCTCTTGAAACGTAATTACATTAATAAAGATGAGATTATATTTAAATTAGCTGAAAAAATTATTGATTTTGCGCCTGTAAAAGATAACCATAGTGATATGGAAAGATTTTACTCAACATTATTAGAAGCTATTATGGGACAACTGGTTAGCAATGAGATAGATATTAAGGCTTCATCTTGGATCATACAAGCCGCAGTTCTTAGGTGCTTCCCTTTGAGGATGAAAGATCTTTTAGTTCAAAAGACAGGAGAAAATTATCTTAATCTTGAAAGCATTAGAAAACACTTTCCAACTATCCTAACTAATTTCAACTTGAGAAATAGTTCGACGCAAAATAAGTCCCAGACTATGGATAAACCAACTAGCTACAGAGACCAACTAGCTACAGCCAAACAGACAAAACTTGACACTGTAGATTCAAATGTGACCAACTATAACACACGAACACCTACATTACAGAACTTTAATGTAACTGCTACCTCAACTTACACACCACATTGAAAATTTTGTGCAAGTGATGAACACAGTAGTACTGAGTGTGGCAAATATTCAGACTTTATCTCAAGATCTAGAAGATGTGAACAGTTGAACCTATGTAAAAAGTATACTGGCCAGGGACATTATAAGAAAGACTGTAAATCTAGGTTAAGATTCAATTGTAAGTTTTGTAAAAGTTCAAGACGTCGCATCAATGTGTGATTCACTGAAGTGTCCAAACAACAATATTCAAAAGATACCTCCTCCAAACAAAGATAATCAAGAAAATGCCACTTTCATGGGACATTCTGTTTGTTCAAACAACGTAAAAAAAAGCACTGAGGTTCTTTTACCAACTATTACTTTGGACTTAGTGAATGGTGAGGATAAAACCACTCCGGTGAGATGTCTTGTAGACTCTTGTTCTCAACAAACATTTGTTTCACAAAATTTAGTCAATAAATTGGGTTTGACACCAAACCCGAATGAACAAGAACTCAATATCACATCCTTTGTTAAGGATAACTCAAACAAAAATAGCTATAAGACAGTTGACCTGGAATTACACGTAGAAAATGAATTAGAAAAAAATTGAAACAGTCATTATTCCAAAAGTAGGACAAAACGAAATGGTTGTACCCAAACAGAACAAACCATTAATCATTTGAGGAAACAGTACAATATAGCTGATAGACATATCACAAACAACACAGTAGCTAACATTGAAATGTTAATGGGGGGCAGATTATATTCACCTTATTCATAGGGGCATAGTGAAGATAGGTAATAGCATAGCTTATCAGACACCATCAGGGATAGCCCCCTTGGGTGACTATCCAGATACAACCTAGACCTAAATCAGAATAGGTAATGACTAACAAATACTATGTGCCTCAACTTAGTCCTACATAACACCTGTAAGAATAGCAACACTTTGAATAATATTGTAACAGTTGAGAACATTAATTCATCACTATCAAATGAAACTCTAGATGAGGCAATTCAAACTTTATGGTTACTAGAATCTGTGGGTATACATGACACAAATCAAACTTCAGAAGATCAGTTAATGGTAGGAAGATTTGAAGACACTATTCAGTACAAAGACAATAGTTATTTTGTTGAGTTACCTTGGAAAATAAATTGTCCAACTTTAAGAGATAATCTCAAAGTAGCTAAAGAATATTTATATAAAATAATGAAAAAGCTCAAAGAACAGCTACTGAAAGGCTTCATTGAAGAAGTAACAACTAACCCTTTTAAAAAAGATGGTTGTCATTATTTAACCCACAGGGGGGTTTATCGACAAGATGCCCCAACAACAAAACTCAGAGTAGTATATACCTGTAGCCTCAAAGACAGTGATAAACACAGTTTAAATGATTGCCTGATTGAGGGTCCTAATCTCATTTCTGACCCTGTGAAGATCTTACTCAGGTTCAGGTTAGATACATATGCCTTACAAAGTGACATTTCAAAGGCATTTTTGAGAATAAAGCTTAAAAATGAATATGACAAGAATCAACTTAGGTTCTTATGGTTCAGGGATTCATTTGATTTGAATAAAGGGTTCATAACCTATAGATTCACTGTTGTGTGGTTTGGAGCCAATTGCTCACCTAGCCTATTAGCATTGACAATTAGACATCATTTGAACCAGTTTAATAACTCTTTAACACTAAACTTCCTTAAAGAACATTTTTATGTAGACAATCTAATAAGCTCCTGCCTTCAACAATAAGATCAAAGATTCTCCTCCAAGAACTTTGGAAGACAAATGTTGGGTGGGATGAGCCAATAACAACTGAAGATCAAAAATCTTGGAAGAAGTTAGCTATTGATTTAACAAAAGTGCAGAACATTAAAATACCAAGGTGCTGTGGGTTTAAGAATAAACCCTAGAGACTTCATGTGTTTGCTGATGCAAGCACACAGGCTTATGGATGCTGTGCGTACCTTGTAAGTCTTACAGAAAGTCATCTAATTTATGCAAGAGGGAAAGTTGCACATCTCAAACCTACCCGAACCATACCTCAATTGGAACTATTGGCTGCTGCGTTAGCCATTAAGACCATTTAATTTCTTAAGGATGCTTACCATGATGTGAACATAACTGATATCCACATCTGACTCGACAGTCAGATTTGTCTTGCCTGGATACGGAATGATAGCATTAATAGTAAGAACATCTTTGTAAGAAACAGGCTAAAAGAAATAGTTGAAGCTAATGAAAGCCTACAAGTCAACTTTCACTATGTTCCAACTAAGCAAAATCCAGCAGACTTTCTGACCAGAGGTTTATCCTACAAATTGTTGAAGTCAAACAAAACTTGGTTCATGGGACCTAAGTGGCTCTGTAATACAGACCAATGGCCTGTGGAACAAGTTAACCTGACATTAAATTTAATCTTTTCAAATGAAAAGGTTCAACCAATCATTAATTATGAAGGTTATTCTGACTTCAACAAGCTTGTCAGGGTAGGGCGGGTCGTACTCAGGTGACAACATGAATCTGAAGGAAATCCTACCATCAGGGGTGTCTAAGTTATGTGTTTTTACATGGGGAATTCAAATATGAGCTTCTTTTTTGGATAGGATAACTCTAACCTACATCATTTTGTATTTCTAAATTGCCAATTTTACCCTTTTGAACCCCTTTATAATATATTAAAAGATATAAGGTAAATCATTTATATTGACAAGGCCAAATCAACTTTACATATATTTATTAATAGGTGAACTGCATGTATATCACTGGATATAATTACAAAGATCATTCTCCTGACATCTTGAACTTTGCCAGGTTGCACAAATCCTGCTTTGACTCAGACTTGGACATCAGCTTCCTGCTGGTCTCCTGAGCCCTGATCCCTCCATCCCTCTTTTCCTGTGAGAAGTACTTAGCAGAAGCCTCAGTCACCATTTTAACAACCCTCTCAATGCTTTGTGTGTGGCAAGGCCAGTTGCGCACCTCCATGGGGGTGTTGATGAAGTTTTTCACCCCTGAGGTGCTTAGAGAGCAGGTGAGAGGTGGCTCTGACACACCTTCTGACCAGCTGATCAAGTCACCGATGCTGGAAGCATCACAATTGATGTCAGGTGTCCTTCTGCTCCTAACAGAAGAGTCCCCCAGCTGAGTGCCCGGGTCCCCCTCTCCCCTGATGGCCAGGATTCTCTCCACCCCTTCAATCCTCTCCTTCTGATCCTCAGAGCAGAGTAGTGTTTGGAGGATGACTTCACTGTGGGCATACCAAGCAGATCTTCTCACAGTTGGCATCACAATATCCAGCACCTCCTTTCTCTGGGACTTGAGGCAGTCCAGCTGAAAGAGGATGTGCCTAGGCCCTTCGATCCAGGAGTGCTTGACCTTCACGTTGAACCAACATGGGTAATACACTCCAATGATGAATTCCACAATGAATTGCAGAATCTTCAGGTTCTTTCCTTTAAGTCCGTGCTTTGACACCCAGAGCCTGAGAAGTCTGTTCGCTGGGGTGAGCCAGCGGCTGTGGTTTACTGGTCCTATCTCTAACAGAGCCAGCCCTGCAGGAAGTACTCCATCCCTGACTGCACAGACAATTTTATAGCCATAGTATTGATCAGTTGAGAGATCTTGAATGACCTTGTCAGGAAGCTTGATCAGTGGAGGGCCAACAGAGATTCGGGTGAAGTTTGGATTGATATCAAAGTCTGTAGCAGAATCAAGGAGCTTTCCTATTGACCCAGATAATTTTTTGTCTGACAGAGTAGGGCCATCAAGGTCAACAATGAGATGGCGCAGGGGAAGTTCAACAGTGTGCAGGTTGCACACCAACCAGACCAGCTTTCTCCCCAGGGGCAGCTCCAGCTTCCGCATTACTCCAGCTTTCACACCAGTGTTGACATTTGTTGAGTCTCCTCCAATGGCCAACAAGGTCTTATCATAACCCCTCTCTTTCAGCCAGGCAAACAGGACCTTAGCAATCTTCTCCGCATGTGACTCCTCTTTAGTTGCTTTCTCTGGGGTAAAGTGGAACAGATAGTAGCTGCCAGGCTCACTAACAACACTATAGTGTTCTTCCTTGATCTTTGCGGGAAAGATTGGTCACTGCCCTCAGCTTCCATCACCACATTGGTCAGGTCAATCCGCCCATCAAAGAGGATGCAAGAGATCCCCCCCTCCTCCCTGCACTTCTTCTCGAACTGTTCCCCCAGCTCTCTCATCAACTTCTCCTGTGCTCTCTTGACCTTGCTCTTATCAATCACTTTACTTGTATTGTCTTCTGTGATGATTCCTGCGTCAATCAGAGCTGCTGTTGCTATCGCTGCAGTTGGCCTCAGCCCTATGCCATACCTTACACTAGCAAGGGCAATGTTTTGAATCTCATCATAGTTTTTCTGTACCTTTGCCGAAGCTGCTGGCTCAGGGTCAGTTTGAGGGAAGAGCTCAACTTCACTATAATATGCGTAAAAATAGCTTTTTCTAAAATATAACAGAATAATACTCACATGTGAACAGTAACAAAAAAAATATCAGTAGATAATCACTAAATCTATCCCCTCACTGCAAGCCGAGGTGGTAAAATAGCTTCATAAATCATAAGTCACTTCAAATATTTCACAAAACGTTTTAGAATGTTCTGAAACATTACATTCTAGCCTCTGAGAAAGGTGGCTCAGAAAATGGCCTTATGCGCGCCAGAAAACCGTCAAAATATTTCATATACCAAACTGTATGATAATTACAATTAAGTGGAATGGCACACCTTTTTATTTGAGTATTTAAATATTATTATTATTATATGAATTACATTATATGTGTTTATATGAATTAGTTAGAACAATGCTCTATGAGAGATAACGTGAGCAGCCATGATAGAAAACGTGAGAAGACATATTCTGGGGTAACTACAATAGTAAAATAATCAACAATTTAATAATAATCACCTGCAAAATGATGTAGGTTAGGGTTATCAGAATTAAATATTTTCTTCAGAATTGTGTTCTATACACCAAAATATGTCATTTGAACACCCCCTCTCCATTGATTTAAAAAAAAATGCATAGTATGACCCGCCCTATAATGTCAGGGTCACAGCCTACTGTTTGAGGTTTGCTTACAACTGTTTAACTACAATTAACAAACAGCTAAATAAGAACAATCACAATTATACAGAAGTTGCAACCAAGTACTGGATAGGGAATGCACAACAAAAAGAGTACAATAAAGAGTTAGAATTCTTGACTAATGGGAGACAAACAAAAGAGCCTGTACCATCAGTAGTTGTAGATCTAAACTTGTTCAGAGATGAAGAAGGTCTTCTAAGATGTAAAGGGAGATTAGATAAATCAAAACTGTCTTACAAAAGCATACATCCAATCCTTTTACCTAGATTTAGCTATCTGACAACATTAATCATCAGACAAACACACAATGATATACATCATATCGATGTACCACAGACACTAACTGCATTAAGAAAAACTTACTGAATACCCAAGGGAAGGATCACTGTTAAAACAGTCCTCAATGAGTGTGTCACATGTAGGTGCATTCATGCTAGGCCCTTGTTAGAAAATCTAGAAAAGGAAGAGCCATTGTTGTCCCAAGGTGATATGATGACTAAGCTGATTGATGCAGCATTGCTTGTATATATTAAGTTAAGGTGTACATATATCCATCTCATAATTGTAAGGTTAGTGAAAAATTCACTTAATTTAGAGCTAGCATTTTTGGGCTCTTGTGGCATCATTGCTTGGGCACTCTTGTGGCATCATTTTTTGGAGGGCACTTGCGCGTCTTTTCTACTCGTTTGTTGAATGCGGCACTTACAGGGTGTGGTCTTATAGAGAGCTCTCTTGCAATTCAGTTTGGTTGTTTAGATACAAGATTGTTGCATCGTGCAATGGTGCAGGTTGTGTTGTTGTTGCAAAGTTTAGAAAGAAGACCATAAATAGTGCCCCTTTTGTTTTTATCTTAATTTTATGCAACTGAGGCCTAAGATAGGCCCACATCGAGTCAACAAACCTGAGGTAGGACCTAATAGGACCTTCAAGTCCGTAGGTTTGTTTAGTCTAGCTTAACTTGCACTGTAGGTTGAAGTAACCACTCAGAGCTTGGCCGTTCAGTGCTCAGCTGGGATTCTGAACCCAATCAAATCAAATAAAATAACATGGTCCTTCGAACCGGATTCTAGCCCAAGAATGAGTCAGTGACTATTTTTCGGCAAAGTACTGATTGTGCAAATTGTAGCCCAAGTTAGGCCTGGACGAGTTGAGCATAATTGAGTTAAGGTCCTAGGGTAGAAAGTTTGGTCACCCAATTGCGAAACTTGGCCGCTAGTCTGTCGTTGTTTGGGGGCCTACATTTTCACCGGTTTGGTTAATTTTGGTTTTATTGTTCGAAGGCGAAGGTTGCAGATTTCAGTGCGCCAGTTACTTGGGTGGAAAATTTGGTACTCCATACTGGTGGGTGGTCAGTACCCCAACTAAGCAATTCACTTTATTTGAAAAAAGGCAAAATTTGAATTTGATCAGTTTGGTTAAATATTTTCGCCAATTCAGCTTATTTGGCATTGAGCCCAATTATTGTTTGCATTGAAGATGAGTGCAGCTGAATTGAACAAGTTCAGAAAAAGGAGAAGCGCCTACAAAGGTCTAATTACAAAGGTCATTGCCACTATAGATTCCGTCATAGAGCAAGAGGATTTAAGCTTAGTGACTGCGCAGCTTTCCATATTAGAAACTAAAAAGGTTGCTCTAAGCGAAGTAAATGTTAAAACTGGGGCTCTTATAGAAGAGGATGAAATAGAAAATGACATAATTTACTTTGAAGAGATTATTGATGACATAATTGAAGGATGCCACAGAGCGAAAGAGTTTAGCAGCTCAGTACAGTTAGAGACCAGGTCTAATAATGAAACACAGCCCTCAACAAGGTTCTAGGTAATTTTGCCGTATGAAATTTCGCCGCAAGAAATTTCGCCGCAAAAAACCTCCCCGCAAGCAAGAAAATAGGAAAAACCGCACGAATAAATAAGAAATGTATTTATTTGAAACAACAGTACTAAAAAGTCTATATATAAAACTTACAGTTAAAAAAGTTTAGTTTAGTTTATTTACATGAAAGAACAAAACAGTTAAAAAAGTTTAGTTTAGTTTATATTAAAAAGTTTATACATAACAGTTAAAAACGTTTAATCCTATTAAAATGTATGCAAGTTTAGTGAAATAGACCGCAAAAACTGAAGTTTGTTTTCCGGATTATAATTCATTATATTCGCTGGAGTCTGGAGTTGACATCTTTGTATTTCTTTTTCATGGTGGATGGATCCCCTAGTTCAATTTGTAGTTTCTTCTTGTTTGCTAAGCTTGCTTCTTTTTTAAAAATTTCTATTAATTTCCAAATATTGGGATGTACATTTGTGACCGCAATTTATAGAGCATTATGAAACCCCTCTACACTATTATTTGTTCGAGGTAATTCATCGGCAGTCCTTTCATTGACGTTCCAAAGTTCAATTGGAAATGTGGGTACCAGTCGGCGTCGCCGAAGTCCTCGACTTCGTTCCCCTCCAATGTAATGAGTTTCGAAATAGGAAACAAATTCTTGGGGCAAATCATCATCATCTGTGAGTTCAATAAATCCTTCCACAACGTCCGGAATAGGAAGAAATGCAAGGGCTGCGAAGCATTTAACTTTGAGGTTGAATTCATTATTTGTATGATATTGCTGTTGAAATCCGATGTTGACGACTTTTCTGTAAATATTTTGGGCTAAATGAAACAAGCAACATGTTATTGTAGCGTTTGGAAATACATTCGAGAAGCTGTTAATACATGCTTTTTCAAAGTCAACCATCAAAGATTCGGGCTTGATCTCCGGACGTAGTTCCTTTAAAATGTGGAAAAGTCTACTGTAATTTTCTTGAGTTTTTCCAGGGAGTAGAATAAATAAGCGAGGAATGCTAACATTCCTCATTACTACATATAACGTATAGAGTTGGTAATATACAGGGTGTCCCAGAATTAACTATCTATTTCAATGAAATCGGACAAATTTTTTAAAAACACACTTTTATTTATGTTTATCATGTTTAATGTGTTAAAAATGTATAAATTTCTAAATTTTTTTCATAATTTTATTTTCATAATTTTTTCATTATCTGGTCCAATGAAAGACCGTCTGAAGTCATAGAATGGCAAAGAGACTCTCCAAAAGTTAACGTGTGGCTTGGAATGACCAAATCCAAAATTTATGGCCCATTCTTCTTTGCGGAAGCAACTGTAACAGGTACCGTCTACCTTGATATGCTTCAGCAGTTTCTCGAACCACAGCTTCTTGATGATGGCATTCTTGATAATGTTGTGTTTCAACAAGATGGAGCACCATAAATTTTGGATTTGGTCATTCCAAGCCACACGTTAACTTTTGGAGAGTCTCTTTGCCATTTTATGACTTCAGACGGTCTTTCATTGGACCAGATAATGAAAAAATTATGAAAATAAAACTATGAAATTTTTTTAGAAATTTATACATTTTTAACACATATTAAACATGATAAACATAAATAAAAGTGTGTTTTTAAAAAATTTGTCCGATTTCATTGAAATAGATAGTTAATTCTGGGACACCCTGTATATCTGGACTATATTTGAAAGTGCCATCACATGCCCAATGCATTTATAATCCACCAAATCATCTAAACCACTTTCTGTTCCAAACACTAAAATCCTATTCACATCATGTTCGTACTGTAAGAACTTTTCTCCGCTTTCAAGAAATTGATATTCTAAAGGAATCACGTATCCACTTCTTTCTTTAGGGATAGGAGGTACTTTGTCGTTATTCTGTCGCCAATTCCGAATGTTTCGGGCTAAGGTCGGTATTGATGGCATTAAAGCCAGGATTGCGTCGTCTAAACCTGATGTTGCATCAGCAATAAGTGATCTTATTGATAGTTGCGAAGTCAAAGTGGCAGCTTTCATGGTCGCCAAAGAATGATAAACTTGGGGTTTGGCTGCATTGGAGGTATGTATATGCCCACCAATATGTTTACAAATCGCTAATGTCTCATCACTTTCCAAAATAGTGTGCACTCTCGTTCCACATTTACTTATTTCACACTTCCAATAAGTTTTTGCTCTATGTTTTCTTTCCAATCGGTAAACATAATTCATGTCGTCAACTAATTTCTCACCACCACGGATACTTGTCACTGTAAAAGGCATTTTAAAGGGCTCGAAATAGCAATTATAGGTTAAAACCTAATTTATCGGTTAATGTTGGTTACTGTTGGTGGGGTGGTTGGTTGGTTTGTTTCATTGTTTTATTGTTGGTTGGTCTTTCTTTCCAATAATAATTTTTTCACGGCGAATTTTCCTTGCGGCGAGGTTTCTTGCGGCGAAATTTCATACGGCAAAATTACCGGACACGCCTCAACAAACGGTGTTTGTGAAGTTAAGGTTAACAGATCTGCAGTTCAATTACAGAGGCTTGTACTCAAAACATTTTCTGGGAGTATTCAGGAATGGCAAGGATGGGCAGACCGTTTTCAGTCAGCAGTTCATCCTAGTCAAGTGTTAAGTGCTGTGGAGAAGTTTAATTATTTGCAGTCCCTCTTGGAAGGGGAGGCAGCAAAGACAATAGCAGGATTAGCATTAACAGAGGCTAATTATAATGTGGCTTGGGATATATTAAAGAAACGGTTTGGTAAGCCAGAGATCTTAATTAAAAGCCACCTCCGCGAACTTTTAGCTATACCCCTTATTAATAATCCCAATAGTGTCAAGGAGTTACGGCAGTTATATGATAAATTTGAAGAACTAGGTCCCTGGACAACTTGGGTGTAGGAATGGAAAGGTATGGTGTAATGTTGGTTACTATAATGGAGTCTAAATTGCCTAGCTCAGTTTTGCTTGAATTAAGTAGGCGACACTACAGAACATGTGTACATCCCCCTTCAGCAGATGTTAAGCATTTTAGGCACATAATTAGCATAACGAGAGGAAATTGAGTTTGCACAGTGAGATGTTAAACAAGGGGACAAAGACAGGCACAGCATCGAGGTTTCTACAAAAAGGAATAGCCCAGGTACAGTGTCAGCTCTACATGCATCCTCTGAGAATAAATTAAAGGGAATCAAGGAATGCATATTTTGCGAAGGCAACCACAAGTCATATAAATGTGAGGTGGCTGAGGCTTTACTTGTTGAGGAGAGAAAGGACAAGGTAACTAAGTCCACAGCATGTTTTAAATGTTTTCTGGGTCACAGAGCAAGGTTTTGTAAGTTTAAAATTTTGTGCAAAAAATGCCATGGCCGGCATCAGTCATTATTGTGTGAAAACACTCCTAGTACGGCTACCCCAGAAGTAGAGACATCAGTGGCACATGCCACTGCTATGAAAGGGAATAAAAGTAAAGGGGGATTATTGGAAACATCTGCAGTATTATTAATTGGGAATGATGGAGAAGCTACTGTAACAGCGTTGTTTGATAGTGGTTACCACTGTAGCTTTATTAAGACCAGAATTTCCAGAAATTTGAAGTTTAAAGAACTTAAGAGAGAAATTTTAAGAATTTCTGGGTTTGGGGGTTCAGTTCAAAACCGAACCAAAGTTAAGAAGGTAGAAGTTCTGGTTAAGGTGTTGTTACCACAAAGTCCCACTATCAAGGTCGAAGCTGTAGAGAATGAGGAACTTTCTGCTCCAATCACTACTTGTTTAGATGAGGCATGTTTCCAAGAATTGCAAGTTAAAAGAATTAATTTGGGCAATAATAAGTTTGAAGGAACAGAAGATATTAGTCTTTTGATTGGAGCTGAATATTATTGAGACTTCATCACTGGTAACATTCTCCGCACATCTCAAGGTCCAGTAGCTATTGAAAGTAAGCTAGGCTGGATGCTACATGGTAGCTATTGCAATGAAATGGAGGTTAAAGCTCTTTCTGTTAAGATTGAGGAGAACACCCATGGTTTGAAAAGGCATTTGAAAGCGTTTTTGGAACTTGAATCCATTGGCATAAAGGACAAACAGGAGAAGCAGACAAGTACAGTGAACAGTGATGTTTTAGAGCAATTTGAAAAAGGTATTGGGTTCCCTTGGAAAGCTTCTTGCAAACGCAGCTCAAACCTTCAGCTAGCCAATAGGAGGTTAGAGACTTCATTGCGCAGACTAAAGAAAAATTTGGAGTTGTTAAATGAATACGATAAGGCCATCCTAAGCTATGTAAAGGATGGCTATGCTGAAAGGGTGCAAGGTGAGCTGGTGAGACAGGAGGCACATTATCTGCCACACCATACGGTGGTATGGCGAGACAAAGCTACTACCAAACTGAGGATAGTTTTTGATGGCTCAGCCAAGGAGAAAGGTGGTGTGTCCTTGAATGACTGTGTGGATGCTGGGCCAAATTTAAATGCAGATTTATTTTCCCTGTTACTGAGATTCAAGTTTGATAGAGTAGCATTGACTGCAGATGTGAAACAAGCCTTTTTGAGGATAAAGTTAAAACCAGAGGACAGAGATGCAGTAAGGTATCTGTCGGTGGATACGAAAGACTTGTTGGAAAATGAACCCAAGGTTTAAGCATATAGAATGAAGTCAGTGTTGTTTGGCCTCAGCTCTACTCCATTTCTGTTGGAAGCTACTACACAGTACCATTTTAGGAAATATTCTGAAGTCTATTCTAATACTATTGAACACATAAGGAAAAATTTTTATGTTGATGATTTGCTGTGTAGCCTGTGTTCAGTGGATAATACAGAAATGGCTAAACAGATATTCATGGAGGCTAGAGCTATAGTGAGGGAGGCTGGCATGGAGCTTAGAAAATGGCAGACCAATCATTCTCAATTACAACAACTTATGAGTCAGTCCTGTGTAGGACCTGATACAGTAGAAAGTATTGAGGATTCTGGTATTAAGGAGTTGTGGGCAATAGACACCGAACTGCTAGGCATTGTTTGGCAGCAAGGAGAGGATTTGTTTACCTTCAGTGGGAAATCTTTAGTATAGCTGGCTGAGAATGTTAGAAAATCTAGAAGAGGAAGAACCATTGTTGTCCCAAGGCGATATGATGACTAAGCTGATTGATGCAGCATTGCTTGAATATATTAAGTTAAGGTGTATATATATCCATCTCATAATTGTAAGGTTAGTGAAAAATTCACTTAATTTAGAGCTAGCATTTTTGGGCTCTTATGGCATCATTGTTTGGGCACTCTTGTGGCATCATTTTTTGGGGCGCTGCGCGTCTTTTCTACTCGTTTGTGGAATGCCGTACTTACAGGGTGTGGTCTTATAGAGAGCTCTCTTGCAATTCAGTTTGGTTGTTTAGATACAAGATTGTTGCATCGTGCAATAGTGCAGGTTGTGTTGTTGTTGCAAGGTTCAGAAAGAAGATCATAAATAGTGCCCCTTTTGTTTTTATCTTAAATTCATGCAACTGAGGCCTAAGGTAGGCCCACATCGAGTCAGCAACCCTGAGGTAGGATGTAATAGGACCTCCAAGTCCGTAAGTTTTTAATTTTAGCTTAACTTGGGCTGTAGGTTGAACTGGCCGTTCAGAGCTTGGCCGTTCACGGCTCAGCTGGGATTTTGAACCCAATAAAAAATAAATAAATAAATAACATGGTCCTTCAGAACCGGATTCTAGCCCAAGACTGAGTCAGTGACTGTTTTTCGGCAAAGTTCTGATTGTATAAATTGTATCCCAAGTTAGGCCTAGACGAGTTGAGCATTATTGAATTAAGGTCCCAGGGTAGAAAGTTTGGTCTCCCGATTGCGAAACTTGGCCACTCGTCTGTCGTTGTTTTTGGCCTACATTTTTACCGGTTTTGTTAATTTTGATTTATTATTGAATTAAGGTCCCAGGGTAGAAAGTTTGGTCGCTCAATTGCGAAAGTTGGCCACTTCTCTGTCGTTGTTTTTAGCCTACATCTTTACCAGTTTGGTTAATTTTGGTTTATTATTCGTGGGCGAAGGTTGCAGACTTCGGTGCGCCAGTTACTTGGGTGGAAAATTTGGTATTCCATACTGGTGGTTGGTCAGTACCCCACCCAGCAATTCAGTTTATTTGAAAAAAGCAAAATTTGCGTTTGATCAGTTTGGTTAAGTATTTTTGCCAATTCAGCTTATTTGACATTGAACCCAATTGTTGTTTCCATTGACGATGAGTGCAGCTGAATTGAACAAGTTTATAAAAAGGAGAAGCGCCTACAAAGGTCTAATTACAAAGGTCATTGCCACTATAGATTCTGCCATAGAGCAAGAGCTTAGTGACTGCGCAGCTTTCCATATTAGAAACTAAAAAGGTTGCTCTAAGTGAAGTAAATGTTAAAATTGAGGCTCTTATAGAAGAGGATTGTGATAGCGTGGGGTAGACACCCCAGTTAGGTTACTTAGGTTCTAGCAAACAATCAAAAGCACTTACCGGTGCGTTGAAATTGATATTCCTTTGGGAGCCTACCATTATATTCCTGTGTCCCACAAACAGCCTACCTAACTCTCCCTTACATTATTACCAATTTAGAAGCTATAGACATTACCCCTAACTATACTTAAGTACGGACAACTTCCTACCCCATTTGTCACCTTAGAAACACCACCTAATTACACTCAGCACCAACGATTAGGTCAGATAGGAAAAATCATCTCTAGGCTAGCCCAAAACAATACGAACAGCCGCGTTGGTTCGTTTATGACTTGCTCTTGCCATTCAGCTTAGATTTAGTGATATTTTCCCTTTAGTGACTTTTAGACTATATACATATATATATATACATACACGTCACCTCACTCCTCCCCTACAAGTTTAGTCTGTCAGGGGGATGAGGGACCCTAGACGACCTACGGAGCGGGGTTGATGTAGTAGGATTAGGTGCAACCTGTATAGGCGGGCGAGTTGAACCATTTTCCAGAGGATCAGTTCTCTCTTCCGGAAGACTCTGGTCCTTCTGCAATTCACGTTCCCATATCTGGTCCTGATGGCGTTTAATAGAACGACCATCTTCTAGTTGGCACTTGAAGGAAACAGGGCCCGTTCTCTCCTGCACAGTTGCAGGAACCCCTTTTGGTCCAGCCCCATAGTTGCGAATCATAACTGGATCATTAGTTGCGCTTCTATAACTCTCCCTCTTTTAGTGTCGTGGTACAGCTTCTGTTTTTCCTGATGGCGTAAAACTCGTTGTTGTAACGTTTCGTTTGGACGTAACAAATCGAAAACTGAACGAATTCCCCGGCCAATCATAAATTTAGAGGGAGACACCCCCGTCGTGGTGTGAGGTGTTATTCGATATTTAAACAAAAAATTATCCAACACCACTTGCATTTCCTCCCCACGAGAATGACGCAAGGCCGACTTGAAAGTACGGACCATGTTTTCCGCGAGACCGTTAGTAGACGGGTGGAAAACACTAGACCGGACATGTCTAATGCCATTTAGGTGGACGAAGGAACGAAATTCCTCACTGGTAAAACAAGTACCATTGTCGGAAACCAGGACTACGGGTAAACCCCATCGAGCGAAAACTGAACTGAGTAAGCGAATAGTAACACCCAAAGTCGTGGAAGTGGTTGGAAAATTTTCCACCCACTTAGAGTAGGCGTCCACAATGACTAGGAAATAAATATTATTTATAAGCCTGCATAGTCAACATGGATCCTATGCCACGGTATAGTAGGCCATTCCCAAGGATGAAGTGGACTTTTCCTTTGGAGATCTCTGTTCTCTAGGCAGCTTTGACAGGAAAGAACCAATGATTCGAGTTCTCCATCTAAACCAGGCCACCAGAAATAAGCTCTCGCCAGCTCTTTCATTTTTGTTGCGCCCATGTGTTCAGCGTGAAGTTCCTTCACTAAATTCGACATACCTTCATTTGGAATAATCACTCTGTGGCCCCATAAGAGACAGCCATTTTGAATCGAGAGGCCAGACTGACGTTGATAAAAGGGCTGTAATTCACTCTCAACCTTAGTAGGCCAACCAACTGAGCAGAAATGGATGACCCTAGACAGAATAGGGTCTGATTTTGTCCACTGCTCTATTTGTACTGCAGATACTGGAGTGGACTCCAAAAACTCCACCAAGTGGAGCCGTACTTAGAAGTTTACCTGACCGATGTACTAAGTCAAATTTATAGGCTTGTAGAATCAGTGCCCATCGTTGAATCCTACCTGAGGCCATAACTGGAATATTTTTATTAGGTGAAAATAAACCTAAAAGAGGCTTATGGTCAGTAATTAATTTAATTTCATGACCCCATAGATAGAAATGAATTTTTTTTACTGCAAATACTAAGGCTAATGCTTCACGTCCACTTGTGCATATCGTCTTTCAGTCTCAGTTAGTGTTCTAGAAGCAAAACAGATAGGCCTATCTACACCATCAATGTGGTGAGATAACACTGCCCCAATTCCATAAGAACTGCTGTCTGCTGAAACTACGAGAGGAAGTTTAGGATCATAATGCACTAGGAGCGTGGACTTTAGTAGTACGCCCTTGGAAGCCTCAAATGCTTCCTTTTGGGTTTTCTCCCATCTCCACTGTTCCCCAGATCGTAATAGCTTATTTAGGGGTTCAGGGAAAGTCGATGCATTAGGCAAAAATTTCCTATAAAAGTTTAGGAGACCTAAATAAGCTTGTAACTGTGTGATGTTTTGTGGAGGTGGTGCATTTTTTATTGCTTCTAGTTTATCCATCGTTGGATGAATGCCTGAGGCAGGCCCGGATCTAGAAGAATGGGGGCCCGTGGCTAATTATTTTTTTGGGGGCCCCCCTTGGCTACAATTTTTATTATATAAGGATTATAAGCTTTGTTTACGAGGAAAATTAAAGGTTTTCAGAACAAACATATTACTTTACTTTATTTATTTAGTTTTCAGAACAAACATATTACTTTACAAATATTTTACATATTATATTTTCCTGAATTAATAATTTTATACACACCTACCTACTGATTATGAGCTGGCAACCGATTGAACCGAAGAGCCTTTTTTTGTGCAAATTCATTAATAATATTTCGAAAATCGACTTCTTTGGCCAGAGCATGTTCAACATAAACAATTGCCAGTGACTGTAATCGCTTTTGCTTCATTGTTGAACGTGTGCAACATTTCAGTCGCTTTAACTGAGAAAAACTCCGTTCGTCGGTACAATTGGTCACCATCAATGACAAGTACATTCTGTATGCATTTAAGACATTGGGGAAAACTTCAAGCTGATGCTGCATAAGCATATTGAATGTAATAATAGATGTAAAAACCTAAAATTAAAATAAATAATGTAGAAAATTTGGGGGCCCCCTCAAATGCGGGGCCCGTGGCTGCAGCCCACATAGCCCACCCCTAGATCCGGGTCTGGCCTGAGGCATCTATGCGGAACCCTAAATATGAAACCTCGTTAGTGACCCATGAACACTTTTCTCTCTTTAGCTTAAGTCCGGCGTCCCGGAATCTTTTTAGAACCGTGGTTAATCTAGTTAGGTGTTCTTTTTTAGACGAACCTGAAATGAGGACATCATCTAGAAAGCAAAGTACCCCTGAAATGCGACCTAGAACTTGGTCCATTGTCCTCTGAAAAATACCCGGAGCCGATGCTATTCCATAGCATAGCCTATTGTACTTATATAGGCCTCGGTGCGTATTTATGATAGTTAATTCTTTAGAGTTTTCATCTAAACTTAGTTGAGCATAGGCCTGGGACATATCGAGTTTTGTGAAATATTTACCCCCAGCAAGAGAGCTAAATAATTCATTAGGCTTGGGTATAGGATAGCAATCTAGAAGGACGGCTCTATTTGCTGTTAAGCGGTAATCCCCACATAACCGCACGGACTTGTCCGGTTTTAGTACAGGAACTACTGGGGCAGCCCACTTAGCGTGTGTGACTGGTTCAATAATTTTATCTTTTAGCAGCCTGTCAATTTCTAAATCTACCTTCTCCAGCAGTGCATGCGCAATTGAACGAGCCTTACAAAATTTCGGAGTTACATTAGGATCTACTTCTATGCAGACCTGATGGCCTTTTAGGTTGCCTACTTCAGGCCCAAAAACAGAAGAAAACTCCCTTAACAATGAGTCTATGTCAGATGGATATGAGAGTGTATGCACATCTACCTGACCCCTTGGCAAGATTTTGTCAATCGGCATTTTCAAAGCATCAATCCAATCAAGGCCTAGTAGAGTAGGCCCTTGCTCATCCACCACTAAAAGGGTTAAGGGATGAGACAAAGTTTTCTGGTTGAGTGTAACTGTGACGGATGCTTCTCCACAAATAGGTATTTGTATGTCCCCATATTTCTTCAAAATCGTTTTAGATGCATGTAGTTTAGGTGTGTTTTTTGAAAATTTTATCAAAAACTGCCCCGGACATGACCGTTCGGGCAGCACCTGTATCTAATTCTAGAGGAACTGTAATTCCATTTAGGCCTACCTCTACAATATATGGGCCTGTATTTTTCCCACTTTGCTGCTCATAAAATAGGTACTCCACTTCAATGTTCGAAGTATTTCCCCTTTGAGGATTTACACTAGAAATGTTAAAATTAAAATTTTCACCCTTCGTTTTCTTTGAAAAACACACTTTAGCTATGTGGCCTATTTTACTACAGTTTCGGCAAACTGCTTCTTTAAAGGGCAGTCCTTCTTCCAATGGTGTTTTACACACCCTGTACACTGGCTTGGAATGCTTAGTAGAATTAGTAGGCTTAGTCGTATTCGCCTCACCTTTTATTTGCCTGTCTATTAGGCTCATTAGTCTGCCAGACCTAGAAGAATTTAAAGCTATTACGTGTTGGGCTTTACTACTGTGATTTCCAAAAGCTCTAACATCTTTAGCAGCTGCTTCTCTAGCCGTAGCTATTTCTGCAGCCTACTAAAAGTTAGGTCCTGTATGGCTAATAGGCTCTCTGGGTAGACTCCTCTTTGAGACCATTACAACCTATCTCTTAGCATTTCATCTAATTTGTCCCCAAATTTACACGTACGGCTATGGCTTGTTTACTCCTACAACAAACTGCAATGCTTTCATTTCCCGTCTGATGCCTTGAATAAAATTTGAAACGTTCATAGATGAGAACTACTCGGGGTTTGTAGTGATCGGTTAGGGCCTGTACCAATTCATTATAGGTGCAGGTTTCCGGTGCTTTAGGAGAAACTAGGTCCATAACTAAACCAAACGTTTTGGGCCTATTATAGTTAAAAAGGTAGGTACTTTCTTAGCATCAGGAATGGAATTTGCCTCGAAAAACAACCTCACCCTAGTGGCATAAGCTTCGAAGTCCTCCCCAGAGTCTTCGTAGGGGCTTATATGGCCAATCACCGACATGCTAGAGCAAAACCGAATTAGGCCAAATCACGTGAAGTAGGTTAGATTAGGTTTAAATTTGATCTAGTTACTCCCCAGTTAGGGCTGAATAGTGAATTGTATTAGAGTTAGGGCTGAGTAGGAATTAGTTTTAGAGTTAGGGCTGAGTAGGAATTAGTTTTAGAGTTAGGGCTGAGTAGGAATTAGTTTTAGAATTAGGGCTGAGTAGGAATTAGTTTTAGAGTTAGGGCTGAGTAGGAATTAGTTTAGAGTTAGGGCTGATAGGAATTAGTTTTAGAGTTAGGGCTGAGTAGGAATTAGTTTTAGAGTTAGGCCGGCGGGACCTACGCTATAGTACGGTAGCTTACCCACACAAAAACAATCAAATCGGACGACCCTAGGCTACATCCAATTTTCCAAACAACCACTTGAACCCAATAAGCCAAATTAAATCAATGAGCCAAATTTAACCCAACGAACAAAATTTAATCAAATGAGCCAAATTCAATCCAATGAGCTAAATTAAATCCAATGAGCTTAATCGAATCCCATGAGCTTAATTGAATCCCATGAGCTTAATTGAATCCCATCCTCGTCGCCAAATGTGATAGCATGGGGTAGACACCCCAGTTAGGTTACTTAGGTTCTAGCAAACAATCAAAAGCATTTACCGGTGCGTTGAAATTGATATTCCTTTGGGAGCCTACCATTAGATTCCTGTGTCCCACAAACAGCCTACCTAACTCTCTCTTACATTACCAATTTAGAAGCTATAGACATTACCCCTAACTGTAATTCAGCTTATTTGACATTGAGCCCAATTGTTGTTTCCATTGACGATGAGTGCAGCTGAATTGAACAAGTTTATAAAAAGGAGAAGCGCCTACAAAGGTCTAATTACAAAGGTCATTGCCACTATAGATTCTGCCATAGAGCAAGAGGATTTAAGCTTAGTGACTGCGCAGCTTTCCATATTAGAAACTAAAAAGGTTGCTCTAAGTGATGTAAATGTTAAAATTGAGGCTCTTATAGAAGAGGATGAAATAGAAAATAACATAATTTACTTTGAAGAGATTATTGATGATATAATTAAAGTATGCCACCCAGCAAAAGAGTTTAGCAGCTCAGTACAGTTAGAGACCAGGTCTAATAATGAAACACAACACTTAACAAATGGTGTTTGTGAAGTTAAGGTTAACAGATCTGCAGTTCAATTACCGAGGCTTGTACTCAAAACATTTTCTGGGAGTATTCAGGAATGGCAAGGATGGGCAGACAGTTTTCAATCAGCAGTTCATTCTAGTCAAGTGTTAAGTGCGATGGAGAAGTTTAATTATTTGCAGTCCCTCTTGGAAGGGGAGGCAGCAAAGACAATAGCAGGATTAGCATTAACAAAGGCTAATTATAATGTGGCTTAGGATATATTAAAGAAACGGTTTGGTAAGCCAGAGATCTTAATTAAAAGCCACCTCCGTGAACTTTTAGCTATACCTCCTGTTAATAATCCCAGTAGTGTCAAGGAGTTACGGCAGTTATATGATGAATTTGAAATTAGAACTAGGTCCCTGGACAACTTGGATGTAAGAATGGAAAGGTATGGTATAATGTTGGTTACTATACTGGAGTCTAAATTGCCTAGCTCAATTTTGCTTGAATTAAGTAGGGGACACTCTACAGACCATGTGTACATCCCCCTTCAGCAGATGTTAAGTCTTTTAGGCACAGAATTAGCAAGACGAGAGGGAATTGAGTTTGCACAGTAGGATGTTAAACAAGGGGACAAAGACAGGCACAGCATCAAGGTTTCTACAAAAGGGAATATCCCAGGTACAGTGTCAGCTCTACATGCATCCTCTGAGAATAAATTAAAGGGAATCAAGGAATGCATATTTTGCGAAGGCAACCACAAGTCATATAAATGTGAGGTGGCTGAGGCTTTACCTTTTGAGGAGAGAAAGGACAGGGTAACTAAGTCCACAGCATGTTTTAAATGTTTTTTGAAAGGTCACAGAGCAAGGTTTTGTAAGTTTAAAATTTTGCGCAAAAAATGTCATGGCAGGCATCAGCCATTATTGTGTGAAAACACTCCTAGTAGGCCTATCCCAGAAGTAGAGACATCAGTGGCACATGCCACTGCTATGAAAGGGAGTAAAAGTAAAGGGGGATTATTGCAAATAGCTGCAGCATTATTAATTGGGAATGATGGAGAAGCTACTGTAAGAGTGTTGTTTCATAGGGGTAGCCAGTGTAGCTTTATTAAGACCAGAATTTCCAGAAAATTGAAGTGTAAAGAACTTAAGAGGGAAAATTTAAGAATTTCTGGGTTTGGGGGTTCGTTCAAAACCGAACCAAAGTTAAGAAGGTAGAAGTTCTGGTTAAGGGGTTGTTACCATAAAGTCCCACTATCAAGGTCCAAGCTGTAGAGATTGAAGAACTTTGTGCTCCAGTCACTACTTGTTTAGATGTGGCATGTGTGCAAGAATTGCAAGTTAAAGGAATTAATTTGGGCAATAATAAGTTTGAAGGAACAGAAGATATTAGTCTTTTGATTGGAGCTGACTATTATTGGGACTTCATCACTGGTAATATTGTCCGCACATCTCGAGGCCCAGTAGCTATTGAAAGTAAGCTAGGCTGGATGCTACATGGTAGCTATTGCAATGAAATGGAGGTTAAAGCTCTTTTTGTTAAGATTGAGGAGAACAGCCATGGTTTGGAAAGGCATTTGAAAGCCTTTTGGGAACTTGAATCCATTGGCATAAAGGACAAACAGGCAAGTACAGTGAACAATGATGTTTTAGAGCAATTTGAAAAAGGGATTGGGTTTAGAGATGGTTGCTATGAAGTTGGCCTCCCTTGGAAGGATTCTTGCAAACCCGGTTCAAACCTTCAGCTAGCTAACCGGAGGTTGGAGACTTCATTGTACAGCCTAAGAAAAAATGAGGAGTTGTTAATTGAATACAATGAGGCCATTCTAAGCTATGTAAGGGACGGCTATGCTGAAAGGGTGCAAGGTGAGCTGGTGAGCCAGGAGGCACATTATCTGCCACACCATGCAGTGGTACGGCGAGACAAAACTACCACCAAACTGAGGATAGTTTTTGATGGCTCAGCCAAGGACAAAGTTGGTGTGTCCTTGAATGACTGTGTGGATGCTGGGCCAAATTTAAATGCAGATTTATTTTCCTTATTACTGAGATTCAGGTTTGGTAGAGTAGCATTGATTGCAGATGTGAAGCAAGCCTTTTTGCGGATAAAGTTAAAACCAGAGGACAGAGATGCAGTAAGGTATCTGTGGGTGGATACAAAAGACTTGTTGGAAAATGAACCCAAGGTTCAAGCATATACTGTAGAATGAAGTCAGTGTTGTTTGGCCTCAGCTCTACTCCATTTCTGTTGGCAGCTACTATGCAGTACCATTTTAAGAAATATTCTGGTCTATCCTAACACTATTGAACACATAAGGAAAAATTTTTATGTTGATGATTTGCTGTGTTCAGTGGATAAAACAGAAATGGCTAAACAGATATTCATGGAGACTAGAGCTATAATGAGGGAGGCTGGCATGGAGCTTAGAAAATGGCAGACCAATCATTCTCAATTACAAGAGTTTATGAGTCAGTCCTGTGTAGTACCCGATGCAGCAGAAAGTATTGAGGATTCTGGTATTAAGGAGTTGTGGGAAATAGACGCAAAAGTGCTAGGCATTGTTTGGCAGCAAGGAGAGGATTTGTTTACCTTCAATGGGAAATCTTTAGTAGAGCTGGCTGAGAATGAGACAAGGTGGACAAAACGTACAGCTCTTAGTTTGGCTTCAAAGGTCTTTGATCCTCTTGGATTCCTGGCTCCATTTGTGATAAAGTCAAAAATTTGGTTTCAGAGCCTCTGGGAAATTGGACTTGGTTGAGATCAAGAGAGTTACCTGATCATATGGTGGTAAGGTGGAAATATTGGTTCAAAGAATTGGCGCATCTTGGAGACATTGAAATCCCAAGATGGTACTTTGGAGAGTTGAACAATAGTCCAGACAATTTGGAGCTGCACATCTTTTGTGATGCAAGTGAGGAAGCCTATGCAACTTGTTTTTATATAAGAGGCACATTGCAAGAGGAAGTAAGTTGCAGGTTGGTTGCTGCAAAGAGCAGAGTAGCACCTTTGAAAAGGCTTTCGGTTCCAAGGTTGGAATTGATGGGTGCAGTTATTGCTAGTCGGCTTGCAGTTACAGTGCAAAAGTCTTTGGCCCTCTATGAAATTCCAAGCTATTATTGGACAGACTCCACTATAGTTTGGCATTGGTTAAGAAGCTAGGCAAGGAAATGGAAACCATTTGTTGCCAATAGGGTGGAGTAAATTCAAGCGCACACAGATCCCAAGCAATGGAAGCATTGTCCAGGCACCCAAAACCCCGCTGATTTACCAACACGAGGAATTTCAGTGAAAGATCTTGCACAGTCAAGTTTGTGGTGGAATGGGCCAGAGTAGCTAAAACTTGGAAGTGAAAACTGGCCTTCTAATCAGCCTATTGTAGGAGAATGCCAGGCTGAAGAAGCATGGGTGAGTGAGGTGAGAAAATGCACTGTGAACAGTTGTCAAGTTATGCAGCAGGACCCCATATTGAGGCTTGAGGACATTAGCAGTCTGAAAAGGTTGTTAAGAGTGACAGAATGGGTATATAGATTTACCAACAATATTAAGGGAGAAACAAGAAGGGAATGAATTCTGAACAGTAATGAGATTCAGCAAGCCAGGAAATACTGGGTGGTATACAGTGGCGGTTCCTCATATGGGCAATATGGGCAGCCGCACAGGGCGGCATTTGTGGAGGGGCGGCATGAGCGCCTGCAAAAAAAATAAAAATAAAAATAAGAATAAATAAATAAAGAAATAAATAAAAATAAAAAATAAAATAAAATAAATAATAAAAGATCAATAAATATATTTTTATTAATAAAAAACCATCTATTGCATTTTCCATAAACCTTCCCATAAAAGACCTAAACAATGCAAAATGCTTCCAGATTAATATTATTGGGAATAAAGGCCCATACTTTAACATATGTAATGTTATTTTTCTGGGTTTGGTTAAATAGTGAAATGTATATTATTTATTACAGAACGAATCTTCACACTAAGCCACTAAGGTCTGTCAAATAACCGCAAATGGATAAGAAGAGGTCAAAGCTATCAGGTGCTCAGTTTAGAAAAAAGAGGAAAGAAGAAGAGGAGAAACGAGCAAAAGATAAAGGTATAGAGCTATGTCATCTACTCTTCACTGCTATATTGCACTGCTATTTTGTGATATAGCTTTCTGAGTCATTTGAAGTGTACTATTATGTATATAATTAGCCATTAACCAAGGAGGTTGTATTATTCATTTGTTTCCTATTCTAAAAGTTTAATAAATTGTGCTTTAATAACATGTTAAATTAATTGTACTAGCCTATTCATGCATTGGTCTGTTATGTTCTATTTTACTATTTGCAGGGGCACTTTTGAAATATTTTGGAACACCCTCTGCCACTAGCCAGGATGAGAAGCCGTCTACTTCTGCCATTATTGAGGCTGAGGAGCCATCTACCTCCTCAGCCTCACATATGTCTCCACAAATGCAGTCTGATCCTGAGGATGAAGACCCATTTGCTTCTACTTCTCCCCGGCAGGACTCTTCAGGTGAGTTTGTGTGCACATATGTCTGTGAGTGTGTGCGTGTGTGTGTATGTGTATGTGTGTGCATCCCTGCAAAGCATTTTGCAAACAGTTATAAATTATAATGTTATTATCACTGGGTCTGGGTTACTGGGTATGTGTGGTGTTTCACCACCATAATTCCATAACACCACCACCATAACAAAGTGCTGTGAATAATGTGTTATCTAACTTAGGTGTGTATACTAATGAGTAATGCTCTTGTTCTTTCTATTAGAAATGCCTGGAGCAGAATCGCCTCCTAGGATGAGTCTCTGTCCACCGACCCTTCTAACTGGCCTTCAGTTCTGACTGAGAGAATTCGGACACAACTGGTTTCCAGGGGACCAAGTCAAGTACCATCTGACTTTGTATTCCCTAGAAACGACAGTGACGGAAGAAGTTTCCACCATCAATACTTCAGGAAGTCATTGGTTAGTGGGGAAAATATAACCAGAAGTTGGTTGGTCTATTCCTTAAAAAACAACAGCCTTTTCTGTTTCTGTTGTACATTATTTTCCAAGAGGAAAATAAATTTAACAAGTTTGGGACTCTCGGACTGGAAGCATGCAAGCTCATTGCTCACATCACATGACAACAGTTCAGAACACCTAAATTCTATGAAAATCTGGAAAGAACTGGCAGTGAGGATGAGAAAGGGGGAGACCATTGACAAGCAGGAGATGGCACTTCTGGAGGCTGAGAAGTTGAGATGGAGAGCGGTGCTGACACGTCTCACTGCTATTGTGCATTCTCTGGCAGTTAGGAATTTGGCACTAAGGGGACATACAGAAAAATTGTTCTCACCATCAAATGGCAATTTTCTGAAAGAAGTTGAACTGATGGCACAATTTGATCCTATAATGCAAGAGCACATTAACCGTGTCCAAAAAGGGACCTCCAGTCACACCAGCTACCTCGGCCACCACATACAAAACGAACTCATTGATTTGTCGAGCAGCAAGACCATTTCAGCAATGGTGAGCGACATCAAACAATCAAAGTTTTTTTCAATAATTCTAGATTGCACTCCAGATATCAGCCACACTGAACAGTTGTCAGTTGTGATTCGGGTTGTGTCACTGGAGGGGAAGCCCCATATAAAGGAACATTTCATGGGGTTTTTGGAGGCAGAGGAGTCCACTGGTCAACATTTGGCATCTCTGATTCTGAAGAGACTGGAGGAGCTAAAAGTTCCTTTCATGGACTGTAGAGGACAATCATATGACAACGGGGCCAACATGAGGGGAAAAAACAAGGGTGTTCAATCCAGGCTCCTAGAAATTAATCCCAGAGCTCTGTTTGTTCCATGTGGGGCTCATTCTCTGAATTTGCTTGTGGCCGATGCTGCTAAGGGATCTATTGATGCCACAAGTTACTTTGGCATCTTGCAGAAGCTTTACAACTTGTTTTCAGCCTCCACACAACGATGGGCCATTTTGAAAAAACATGTGAACATCACATTGAAGATGTGGTCTGATACAAGGTGGGAAAGCAAGATCAAGAGTGTGGAGCCCCTGAGATATCAGGCAGCTGCAGTGAGAGATGCACTGATCGAGGTGAGGGACCACACCAAAGACTCTGTAATAAAGGTCGAGGCTCAATCTCTGTCAGAGGAGGTTGGGTCATACCGCTTCGCCATTTGTTCAGTGGTGTGGCATGACCTGTTGTGCCAAATTCAGCATGTGAGCAAGCAGATGCAGTCTCCTAGCATGCACGTTGATGTTGCAGTAAATCTCCTAAAAAAACAGAGAGAGGTCTCCGCAATTACAGGGCAACAGGTTTTGTGGCTGCACAAATGGCAGCCACAGATATCTGTGAACAAATGAATGTGGAGGCTGTGTTAAAACAAAAACGGCTGAGGTCCACAAAGCGGCACTTTCCTATGAAGCATCTGATGAGCCCTTGATTGATGCTTTGAAGAAGCTGGAGGTGACATTTTTCAATGCAGTGGTTGATGCTGCAACATCAGCCATTCAGGAAAGATTTTCCACGTTGGAAATTGTGGGAGAGAAGTTTGGAGTGCTGACACATTTCCAAAATCTCACATTTGAGGAGCTGACAGAACAATGTGTGAACCTTAGTACTACGTACACTACACTTTAAGGGACAATCTGACTTGGATGGCAGAGAGCTTGCACAGGAGCTGAAGAACTTGCCTGACTTGCCATCAAAGACCATATCCTTGCTTGAACTGCTGACATTTATCCATGAAAGGGAGCTCTCTGAAATATATTCAAATTTGTGGACTGCTCTCAGAATTGGTCTTACTCTTCCAGTCACTGTTGCTGAAGCAGAGAGGAGCTTTTCAAAGCTGAAGCTCATCAAATCCTACCTGAGGTCAACTATGTCACAGGAACGCCTTACCGGTCTGGCCATCATCAGTATAAATCATACAATTGCTGAGCAGATTTCATATGATGATTTAATTCATGACTTTGCATCAAGGAAGGTAAGAAGAGTCAGGCTTTAGATGGCAGTTGTGCTGTGGTGCAATTTATTTTGTTTCTTGTTCAAAGTGTAGCATAATAATTACCTTCTCTTAAGTGTCTTATTCTATTTATGTGATAGAGCATTTGTACAATTTAGAAATTTGATTCTCTAGTTTATTTATGGCAGTTGTGCAATTTAATTTGTATTTTTCCTGTTCATAGTATCATAATTACATTCTCTTAAGTGAGTTATTCTATTTACGTGATGAAGGATTTGTAAAATTCAGAAATTTGAGTCTTTGTTTTGGTTCTGAAGTTCCAACAATTAGTCCAATAAAAAGTTATTTTGTGAAAGAGTTATGTCTGTCCTTTATTTTGGGGGGATTCGAATGTGTGTGTGTTGGCGAACAGGGAGGGGGGCGCTGAAGGTGAGGTTCGCCCAGGGCGTCATGTAAGCTAGAACCGCCACTGGTGGTATATGTGCGGAAGGAAAAATTTGGTGAAGAAAGGGAATTGCTCACCAGCCGTCCATTACAGGTTCTACCAACACATTCTGCTCTCAAGGGTTTGGATGTGTTTTTGGATCAGGATTTATTGAGAGTAGGAGGTAGACTACAGTTTTCTGGGCTTCCAGAGGAGAAAAGACATCCAATTTTGCTACCTTCTAGGGGGCACTTTGTGAACCTTTTGATCCTGGATACTCATCATAAGTTGTTACATGCTGGAGTTAGAGAAGTGATAATAGAGATCAGACAACAGTTTTGGATTCCCAAAATTAGACAAGTAGTTAAAAAGGTCTTGCATAAATGTGTGGTTTGCAAGCGTTGGAATGCATAGCCTTATTATGAAAAGGTGGCTCCACTTCCAAGAGAACGGTGTGTCTATACTGCCCCATTTGATGTAGTGGGAGTAGACTTCGCAGGTCCAGTCTATGTGTATGAGCAAGGGGAGTCTAACAAAGGTTATATATGTCTTTTCACATGTGCTACCACCAGAGCAATCCATTTGGAGTTGGTAAGCAACTTAAGTAGTAATGCATTTCTTTTGGCCTTTAAAAGGTTTGTGAATAGAATGGGTTTCCCAAATAAAATCATATCTGATAATGCAAAAACCTTCAAAAAGGATGCAAAGGAACTCCAAGAAGTTTGGTCCTTGCTAAAAGAGGAAGGATTCCAATCCTACTTTTCACACCAAGGGGTACAGTGGGAGTTTATTGTTGAGAGAGCACCATGGTGGGGAGGATTTTGGGAAAGGCTAGTGAGAAGTGTAAAGTGTCCATTAAAGAAACTTTTAGCTAATGCTCATTTGAGCAAAGAAGAATTCTGCACTGTTTTATGTGAAGTAGAAGCAACGGTGAACAGTAGGCCTATCACTTTTGTTTATAACAGTATGCAGGATGCAGAGCCATTGACACCAAATCATTTTCTTTGTGGTAAACGATTAACATCAAGCCCCAGTGTGCCAGAAGACTTGCAACCTATCCAGAGCACTCAAGGAGAGTTAACCAGACGGTTCAAGTACCTTGAAGAACTACAAGATCAGTTATGGAAGAGGTGGCAGATGGAATACTTGCCAGAACTCAATTATTACCCATCAGGCAATGTAAAGGGCTCCAATGCAAATTGTATGAAGGTGGTAGAAGTGGTAATGATTGGGGATACTGGAAGCTTGCCATAATTGAAGAGTTGTTTGTTGGCAAAGACAATTTATTTAGGTCTGCACTGGTAAAGACTTCAGGAGGAAAATTAAAGAGACCTATACAAAAACTCTATGCTTTAGAAATCAGCAAAAACACGGATAGTCAAGATGAAGCATTTGTGTTACAGCCTCATGGAGAAGGCTTGGCTAAACTTGCAGAAGGTCGTGACAACAATGCCTCTTCGGTGGGGAGTGTTAGAAAATCTAGAAGAGGAAGAGCCATTGTTGTCCCAAGGCGATATAATGACTAAGCTGATTGATGCAGCATTGCTTGTATATATTAAGTTAAGGTGTATATATATCCATCTCATAATTGTAAGGTTAGTGAAAAATTCACTTAATTTAGACACTGAACAAAAAATGTACATTGTACTATTTACATGTGCTGCCTCACGAGCTGTTTATCTGGATGTTGTGGAGGATCTTACAGCAGAATCCTTTGTTCCTGTCTTTAAGAGATTCTGTGCACGACACTCAGTACCCAAGACAGTTTGGACTGACAACGCTACATATTTCAAGGCTGGTGGACAGGTCATTAACGACCAGTGGCGGCTCGTGACTAAAAATTCTAGGGGTGCTGTCTCTAAGAATGGGTTGAAATAATTACTGAAATAAAAGGATGAGCATTGAGCAATGAATAAAAGTTTCAAAAGTTATTGAAAAAGTTATTCAGTGAGCTCATCCTTATATTGTTCTTGATTATTTCAATTGTAAATAAAAAATTTAGGGGTGCTGCAGTTCCGCAGTACCTACCGACGAGCCGCCACTGTTAACGACTTATTAAGCAATGAAGTCACACAATTATAAGTACAAAATTCAAACATAAAGTGGGAGTATGTTCCAGTTGCCTCTCCTTGGTATGGTTCTATCTGGGAGAGGAATATACAAACAATAAAGAATTGCTTGATGAAAGCAATTGGTAAAAAACAGATACACTTGTTTGAGTGTGATCTCCTGGCTGAGATTGAAGACATCTTCAACAATAGACCACTCACTTATGAGAGTGACAACATTAATGACCCGGAACCATTAACTCCAAATTATTTGATTCGGGGAGAAAAAGTTAGTCTCCTGCCCGACTACAATATAGACTTTTCAGAAGACCCAAACTGGACTCAACAACATGGTGAACTCCAGACTAAGTTGCAACGCTTAACTAGAGTTAAAGCTCATTTCATTAAACAGTGGGAAAACTGAGTACTTCATGGGTCTAAGGGAGAGACATAAACAAATGAGTAAGAAGGATTGGTCTAACACAATTAAGGTAGGGGACCTTGTTCTAATACGTGACAGTACTCCAAGACAATACTGGACTCTGGCTAGAGTTTTAGAACTCAGACCAGGGTAGACGGGGTAACAAGAGTGGTCAAATTAAGGACTTCAACGGGTGACACAACAAGAGACATTTCTCTTTTGTACCCCCTAGAATTTGGACCCAAAACAATGGACTCTGGAGAGCCTCCTCCACCAACAGTAACAACTGAAGACACTGAACTTCCAGTAACTATACCCTTGACAGTAGGAGTGGTAACACATCCTACTACAACATTGACAGATACAAGCAGGGCTGGCGCCAGCCTATTTGGCGCCCTTAGCAGGACTGCAGCTGGCGCCCCCACCCGCCTCCCACTTCACGATTGGGTTTGCCCACAAAGTAATCAAGGTACCATATTGAAGAAACTATTTGCCTTACACTGATCTATTTTAATTTGCTAATACATACATTTATTATAAAATTATAAAATCATTTCACAGTTCAAGAAAGTGTCATGACCAATCAAAACAGCGAGTAAAGCGAGGCATATGTAGTAACAAATCAGAACGCTCAAAAGGACATATCTACTGTTTTTTCCAAGCAAGAAGGGCATATGTCACATAAAAACAGTTATTCGCTTATTGACGACTCCCGGAACTCATATTAAGCCGTAAATAAGCCGAGTCGCTTATTGACGACTCCCGTCTGTGCGCGCAACATTTTCAAATCGCTTATTTACGACTCCCGTCCCTAAAGGGTTAAAGGTCGTGATAGTGAAAGTTCTATAATGACCCAATAAGATGATTAAGTTAATTATGTAAATATCAGTCAAGCTAAACTGGTGTACATACGTCGTACAACCTTTCATCATTTGTCTATGCTTCTCATTCCTTCATTATTTTTTTCATGTTGTTCTTACATAATACTATCAGACGTGCACAGGGCGGGAGGCGCTGGCGCCCCCCAGATCTTTGGCGCCCTTAGCATTTACTAACCTCGCCTAATGGAAGCGGCGGCCCTGGATACAAGACCTCAGCGACAAACAGCGTTAAAGGCGCGACTAGTCTTACAGCAAAAAATAGACGCTGGGGAATTGTAATTTCATCTTCTAACTTTCATTTTTCCTTTTCTTATGGTAAAGACCATGAACAGTTTCATCCTATGGTTGTATATTTTCCCTTCTAATTAAATGCTATATCTTCTCCATGAGAATGTGAGGATAGTCACTGTTAATCGGACTAACAGGTGTTTACAGTTAAATAGTTAGCTAGTCTACACTCAGACATAAAAATTGATGACAATGACACCAAGCTTTTTTATCTCCCGGGGCCCCCAGTATATGGAAAACTTATACATGTGGGTAGTTCAGAGGTAACGAAAATGGTCCACTGAGTAGGTAGGTAGTTAATCTAACAATTATTAAACTCCTTTTATGTCAATAACTGGGTGGATGAAACCAATTGGTTGCTCACCAGAGTTATTCTCCACACTAATATTTATATACTGTGTGATAGAGCGTGCTCAGTAGTAGACATACACTACCGATCAAGCAACGAAAGAAAAAAGGAGGCTGGTGGAAAAAGCCTGGAGAAGGACGAAAGAACTTGTAGAAAGAACGGCATGGCGGACGAAGGGGCTTGAAGACAATAAAAGATCTCCACCAGCAAGTGCGCTCTCAAAAATTGAGCAAAGAGGGACTCCAGGAGGAAGAAATTAGCACCATTCTCTAATAACACTCGGTAAGTGAACAGTTGTTTCTAAACCCCAGTTTAGTCATAACATAAACTAGGTCCAATTAAATTAGGCTCACATTGTGGTCTAAGACATACCATCAACTCATTAGATTCCGCACCTAATTTGGTGCGGAATCCTACTGTTGACCTCAATTTACTCTGCCCGCTCTGGACCATTTCCGGAATCTTTAGGCTGACCCCTACAAGGCTAGACTTAACCTACTCTACAGTTAGACTGGAGATATTAGGGGTGAGTTAATTAGGGACCAATTCATACAGAGCATTTTTCATATGCCTCTGTTGTATATAAATAGTACAGTCACTTTTACGTCTCGTTGTTCTATCCGCTCTTCGTAAGTTGAATCCTTCGATGTACAATTCTTTCTTATCGATACAGTGTTCACAGTTATCGCAGTTTCCTTGGCAATCTTTAAGATGTGTTTCTGTGAGGCATGCGATATCCGCCCTTGTTTCGTCCATAAAACCTTTCAGGTACGAAACTTTGTTTAGAGATTTGTTCGGTTTTATTCCTTGAATATTTGGCAGGACAATGTTTATGTTCTTTGTTTTTGCATTGCCCCTTGTGCATTTTAAGTTCGTTGTCCTTTGGTTTCGCGTGATTTGTATCCTTGTGGTCCTCCGAGATGGATCCGTTCCCGCCTACCTGTTCTGGTAGCTTCTTCCCATGAAGCGTTCTGGTTCGAGGGTTCCCAGCTGTGTCAGCTGCATGTGCTGTGTGAGACTTAGCAGCCGTGTTGTGTCCGAAATGTTGAACAAATTTTGTGTGCTATTTGTGTTTTGTTTGCTGTTTGGGTACATTTTTTTTTTCTCACATTAATTCTGTTGTCATTTGGAACTTGTCCTTTGTCCTTTGAACTTGTCGGGAGATGATGGTAGTAGCATTTTCTCCCGTACTGGCAGGTTCCATATGTTGCGTAGGTCTTGCAAATGATCGGATGGTAGAATTTGTATTTTCCACCATATTTGCAGTGACCATTATTGTAAAAGTAGTTGCACACAGGAGGGTGTTCGTAAATACATTCTCCTCCCTTATATCTGCAAATTCCTTTCACATAGTATTTGCATATAGTTTCTTCCCCATTTTTACTTGGGGCCTTTGTTTTTGGTGGTTTCAGTATTGTTTCATTAATGTCTACTTGTATTTTCCTATTGCTGCTAATGCCCTTTGTTTGAAATCTTCAGATTTAATTTTGTGCCTCTGTTTCCTCTGTTGGTGCTTCTTCTATTTCTATTATTTCTGCTTTTTCTGTTGTTTTTTCAGTTCGTTTTTTGCAGTTTCCTCTCGTATTTTCTCCGTTCCTTCAGTTTTTTCTCTCTGTTCGCTATTCATAAAACTCCTCTTTTGCCTTTTCCTCATAATTTCGTCCTGTTTTAAAAGCCTAATCGAGTTTATTTCGATTATGCAGCTTTTGCAGAAGAACTTGATTCCGTTCAATTGTTTAACGCCTGATATAAGATCGATATCTCTCTCTCTCTCTCTCTCTCTCTCTCTCTCTCTCTCTCCTCTCTCTCTCTCTCTCGGCTAAACACGAAGACGCGATCTGTTTGTTTAGTGGGCTGACCTAAGCAGCATGTATGATATTTTTCTATCTGCAGCAGTCGTTGATTCTATTTTCTATAATATTTGGTGATTAGATTAAGTTGTCTAATTATTATGTCATTTATGGGTAATGTACTGTATATAGCTTCTAAATTGTAAATTAGGACTGAATTGGTCGAGGTTGGTTGACGTTGGCACAAATGGTAGGCCCGAAGGAAGATCTAAATCAAAGCACCTGTAAGTACCTTTTATGTCTATTTGCTAACCTAATACCTAATAGGGTCTAACACTCCACGTTATTACATTTGGCGACGAGGATGGGATTCTGTTTGTTTGAAAAATTGGATGTAGCCAAGCCTAGTGTGGATCGTTCGATTTAGTTGGCTTGTGTCGGTAAGTTACCTTGCTATAGTTTAAGTCCCTCCGGCCTAACTCTAATACTAATTCCTATTCAGTACTAACTCTAGTACAATTTTCTACTCAGCTCTAACAAGGGATTAACTTGGTCAAATTTAAACTCTATCTAACCTACTTCACGTTATTTGGCCTAAATTGGTTTTGTTCATAACATGTCAATGATTGGCCATGTAAATCCCTACGAAAACTCTGAGGAGGACTTCGAATCTTATGCCACTATGGTGAAGTTATTTTTCGAGGCTAATTCCATTCCCGATGCTAAGAAAGTACCTGCTTTCCTAACTATAATAGATCCTAAAACTTTTAGCTTAGTCAAAGACCTAGTTGCTCCTAAAGCACCAGAAATTTGCACCGACAGTGATTTGGTACAGGCCCTAACCAATCACTACAAACCACGAGTGGTTCTCATCTATGAATGTTTTAAATTTTATCTAGGCATCAGACTACTAATGAAAGCATTTCAGAGTTTGTTGCGGGTATAAAAGCCTATGCTCGTATTTGTAATTTTCGGGACAAATTAGACGAAATACTAAGCGATGGGTTTGTAATGGGTCTCAAAGGGGAGTCTACCCAAAGAACCCTATTAGTTATACCGGACCTAACTTTTAGTCAGGCTGTAGAAGTCAGTCGCTGCGGCTAGAGAAGCAGCCGCTAAAGATGTTAGAGCTTTTGGCAGTCACACAAGTAAGGTCAAACAACTAAATTGCTTTAAATCTTCTAGGCCTGCCAAGTTTAATAAGCCTACCAGACAAATAAATAAAAAGTATGCTGCAAATACTACTAAACCTAATTCAATTACTAAACAGGATGAAAAGCCTTCCAAGCCATGTACTGGGTGTGGAAAACACCACTAGAAGAAGGACTGTTATTTTAAGGAAGTAGTTTGCCGAAAATGTCTTAAAATAGGCCACATAACTAAAGTTTGTTTTCAAAGAAACAAAAGGGTGAAAATTCTAATTTTAACATTTCTAGTGGTAATCCTCCAAATAGAAATACTTCGAACATTGGAACGGAATACCCATTATATAAGCAACAAAGTGGTGATAATATGGGTCCATATATTATAGAAGTAGGCCTAAATGTAATTATATAGATGCCTCGGGCATTCATCCAACGGTGGATAAACTAGAAGCAATAAAAAATGCACCTCCTCCACAAAACATCACGGAGTTACAAACTTATTTAGGTCTCCTAAACTTTTATTGGAAATTTTTGTCTAATGCATCGACTTTCCTTGAACACCTAAATAAGTTATTACGATCTAGAGAACAGTGGAGATGGGAGAAAACCCAAAAGGAAGCATTTGAGGCTTCAAAAGATGAACTACTAACGTCCACTCTCCTAGTGCATTACGATCCTAAACTTCCTCTCGTAGTTTCAACAGATAGCAGTTTTTATGGAATTGGGGCAGTGCTATCTCACCACATTGACGGTGTAGATAGGCCTATCTGCTTCGCTTTAAGAACACTAATAGTCCGGTAGCACAGACCCTGATTTTACTGGAACCCTGCATTGTTTGTTATAAAGCAAATTTTGACATATTTTGAAAGCTTATACCACCCCATTCAAGAATCCATCGGGTGTACACCTGACCTCCGCTTGGCTTTTTCAATATGGCCGCCATTTTCCAAGATGGCCGGCGAAACTGAAAAATCCCATATCCTGGTCAATACTTGATGGATTTTGATGATCTTGGTGTCATTTCTAGGGGTTTTTAGGATGATGGGTCGATCTGGAGGGGTTGCAGATACTTTGGGAGTCATTTTGACCCACATTCGTCAATACTCAAGGTCATTGGAGGCAGTGGCGGACCTACATTTTTGGGACCCTGAAGCTTGAACTGTTATGGGGGCCCCTTCGCAACCAGCAACAATAGGGCCCCCGAGAAAATTTTGAAATTTGACCAATTACAGGGGCATTTTGAGGCCATATGAAATGGGTATTAGAGCATATTCTAAGGTCAATATTAAGTACTTCAACCCATTGGCTTTGATTCTATTACTAAAATAGCCTTATTTTAATAACAAACACTTAAAAAAACTCCAGCGATTTTGTTGAAAAATTCACTCATTAAAAAAAAAGTTGCTTCAGGGCCCCTCCTGGATTAGGGGCCCTGAAGCTTAAGCTTCATTAGTTTCATAGTAGATCCGCCACTGATTGGAGGTCAAACGCCCCCCGAAATAAGGAATATCCCATATCCCGGGCAGTCGTGGAGATATTTGGGTGATCTTACTGTCGTTTTTATGGTTTTGGGCGAGACTGAGTAGTTCTATAGGGTTTAAAATTGAGGTGACGTGTATGTATATATATGTATATAGTCTAAAAGTCACTAAAGAGTAAATATCACTAAATCTAAGCTGAATGGCAAGACGAAGCCATAAACGAACCAACGGGCTGTTCGTATTGCTTTGGTCTGGCCTAGACATGTTTTTTCCTATCTGACCTAATCTTTGGTGCTGAGTAAAATTAGGTGATGAATCTAAGGTGACAAATCGGGTAGGAAGTTGTTCGTACTTAAGTATAGTTAGGGGTAATGTCTATAGCTTCTAAATTGGTAATGTAAGAGAGAGTTAGGTAGGCTGTTGTGGGACACAGGAATAAAACGGTAGGCTTCAAGGAATACCTAATACAACGCACCGGTAAGTGCTTTTGATTGTTTGCTAGAACCTAAGTAACCTAACTGGGGTGTCTACCCCACGCTATCACATTTGGCGACGAGGATGGGATTTGGCTCATTTGGTTAAATTTTGTTCATTGGGTTAAATTTGGCTCATTGGGTTAATTTGGCTTATTGGGTTAATTTGGCTTATTGGGTTCAAGGGTTGTTTGGAAAATTGGATGTAGACTAGTGGGTCGTCCGATTTGGTTTGTTTGTGTGGGGAAGCTACCGTACTATAGCGTAGGTCCCGCCGCCCTAATTCTAAAACTAATTCCTACTCAGCCCTAACTCTAAAACTAATTCCTACTCAGCCCTAACTCTAAAACTAATTCCTACTCAGCCCTAACTCTAATACAATTCACTATTCAGCCCTAACTCTAATAAAATTCACTATTCAGTAACTAGACCAAATTTAAACCTAACCTAACCTACTTCACGTGAGTTGGCCTAATTCGGTTTTGCTCTAGCATGTCGGTGATTGGCCATATAAGCCCCTACGAAGACAATGGGGAGGACTTCGAAGCTTATGCCACTAGGGTGAGGTTGTTTTTCGAGGCAAATTCCATTCCGGATGCTAAGAAAGTACCTACCTTTTTAACTATAATAGGCCCTAAAACGTTTGGTTTAGTTATGGACCTAGTTTCTCCTAAAGCACCGGAAACTTGCACCTATAATGAATTGGTACAGGCCCTAACCGATCACTACAAACCCCGAGTAGTTCTCATCTATGAACGTTTCAAATTTTATTCAAGGCATCAGACGGGAAATGAAAGCATTGCAGAGTTTGTTGCAGGAATAAAAAGCCATAGCCGTACGTGTAAATTTGGGGACAAATTAGATGAAATGCTAAGAGATAGGTTTGTAATGGGTCTCAAAGAGGAGTCTACCCAGAGAGCCCTATTAGCCATACAGGACCTAACTTTTAGTCAGGCTGTAGAAATAGCTACGGCTAGAGAAGCAGCTGCTAAAGATGTTAGAGCTTTTGGAAATCATAGTAGTAAAGCCCAACACGTAAATAGCTTTAAATCTTCTAGGCCTGGCAGACCTAACGAGCCTACTAGACAGGCAAATAAAAGGTATGAGGCGAATACGACTAAGCCTACTAATTCTACTAAGCCTTCCAAGCCATGTACAGGGTGTGGAAAACACCATTGGAAGAAAGATTGCCCTTTTAAAGAAGCAGTTTGCCGAAACTGTAGTAAAATAGGCCACATAGCTAAAGTGTGTTTTTCAAAGAAAACAAAGGGTGAAAATTCTAATTTTAACATTTCTAGTATAAATCCTCAAAAGGGAAATACTTCGAACATTGGAGTGGAGTACCTATTCTATGAGCAGCAAAGTGGGAAAAATACAGGCCCATATATTGTAGAGGTAGGCCTAAATGGAATTACAGTTCCTCTAGAATTGGATACGGGTGCTGCCCGGACGGTCATGTCCAAGGTAGTTTTTGATAAGATTTTCAAAAACACACCTAAACTACATGCATCTAAAACGATTTTGAAGAAGTACGGGGACATAAAAATACCTATTTGTGGAGAAGCATACGTCACAGTTACACTTAACCAGAAAACTTTGTCTCATCCCTTAACCCTTTTAGTGGTGGATGAGCAAGGGCCTACTCTACTAGGCCGTGATTGGATTGATGCTTTGGAAATGCCAATTGACAAAATCTTGCCAAGGGGTCAGGCAGATGTGCATACACTCTCATATCCATCTGACATAGACTCATTGTTAAGGGAGTTTTCTTCTATTTTTGGGCCTGAAGTAGGCAACCTAAAAGGCCATCAGGTCTGCATAGAAGTAGATCCTAATGTAACTCCGAAATTTTGTAAGGCTCGTTCAATTGCGCATGCACTGCGGGAGAAGGTAGATTTAGAAATTGACAGGCTGCTAAAAGATAAAATTATTGAACCAGTCACACACGCTAAGTGGGCTGCCCCAGTAGTTCCTGTACTAAAACCGGACAAGTCCGTGCGGTTATGCGGGGATTACCGTTTAACAGCAAATAGAGCCGTCCTTCTAGATAATAGCTTATTTAGGGGTTCAAGGAAAGTCGATGCATTAGGCAAAAATTTCCTATAAAAGTTTAGGAGACCTAAATAAGCTATTACGATCTGGGGAACAGTGGAGATGGGAGAAAACTCAAAAGGAAGCATTTGAGGCTTCCAAGGACGTACTACTAAAGTCCACTCTCCTAGTGCATTATGATCCTAAACTTCCTCTCGTAGTTTCAGCAGACAGCAGTTCTTATGGAATTGGGGCAGTGTTATCTCACCACATTGATGGTGTAGATAGGCCTATCTGTTTTGCTTCTAGAACACTAACTGAGACGGAAAGACGATATGCACAAGTGGAACGTGAAGCATTAGCCTTAGTATTTGCAGTAAAAAAATTTCATTTCTATCTATGGGGTCATGAATTTAAACTAATTACTGACCATAAGCCTCTCTTAGGTTTATTTTCACCTAATAAAAATATTCCAGTTATGGCCTCAGGTAGGATTCAACGATGGGCACTGATTCTACAAGCCTATAAATTTGACTTAGTACATCGGTCAGGTAAACTTCTAGGTACGGCTGATGCGCTAAGTAGGTTGCCCTTAGAAAATCCAAATGATTGTGTACCTATACCTACAGAATGGGTTCACTTGGTGGAGTTTTTGGAATCCACTCCAGTATCTGCAGTACAAATAGAGCAGTGGACAAAATCAGACCCTATTCTGTCTAGGGTCATCCATTTCTGCTCAGTTGGTTGGCCTACTAAGGTTGAGAGTGAATTACAGCCTTTTATTCAGCGTCAGTCTGGCCTCTCTATTCAAAATGGCTGTCTCTTATGGGGCCACAGAGTGATTATTCCAAATAAAGGCAGGTCGAATTTAGTGAAGGAACTTCACGCTGAACACATGGGCGCAACAAAAATGAAAGAGCTGGCGAGAGCTTATTTCTGGTGGCCTGGTTTAGATGGAGAACTCGAATCATTGGTTCGTTCCTGTCAAAGCTGCCTAGAGAACAGAGATCTCCCAAGGAAAAGTCCACTTCATCCTTGGGAATGGCCTACTATACCGTGGCATAGGATCCATGTTGACTATGCAGGTCCTATAAATAATACTTATTTCCAAGTCATTGTGGACGCCTACTCTAAGTGGGTGGAAATTTTTCCAACCACTTCCACGACTTCGGGTGTTACTATTCGCTTACTCCGTTCAGTTTTCGCTCGATGGGGTTTACCCGTAGTCCTGGTTTCCGACAATGGTACTTGTTTTACCAGTGAGGAATTTCGTTCCTTCGTCCACCTAAATGGCATTAGACATGTCCGGTCTAGTGTTTTCCACCCGTCTACTAACGGTCTCGCGGAAAACATGGTCCGTACTTTCAAGTCGGCCTTGCGTCATTCTCGTGGGGAGGAAATGCAAGTGGTGTTGGATAAATTTTTGTTTAAATATCGAATAACACCACACACCACGACAGGGGTGTCTCCCTCTAAACTTCTGATTGGCCGGGGAATTCATTCAGTTTTTGATTTGTTACGTCCAAACGAAATGTTACAACAACGAGTTTTACGCCATTAGGAAAAACAGAAGTTGTACCACGACACTAAAAGAGGGAGAGTTCTAGAAGCGAAACCTAATGATCCAGTTGTGATTCGCAACTATGGGGCTGGACCAAAATGGGTTCCTGCAACTGTGCAGGAGAGAACGGGCCCTGTTTCCTTCAAGTGCCAACGAGAAGATGGTCGTTCTATTAAACGCCATCAGGACCAGATATGGGAACGGGAAGTGCAGAAGGACCAGAGTCTTCCGGAAGAGAGAACTGATCCTCCGGAAAATGGTTCAACTTGCCCGCCTATACAGGTTGCACCTAATCCTACTACATCAACCCCGCTCCGCAGGTCGTCTAGGGTCCCTCATCCCCCTGACAGACTAAACTTGTAGGGGAGGAGTGAGGTGACGTGTATGTATATATGTGTATATAGTCTAAAAGTCACTAAAGAGTAAATATCACTAAATCTAAGCTGAATGGCAAGACGAAGCCATAAACGAACCAACGGGCTGTTCGTATTGCTTTGGTCTGGCCTAGACATGTTTTTTCCTATCTGACCTAATCTTTGGTGCTGAGTAAAATTAGGTGATGAATCTAAGGTGACAAATCGGGTAGGAAGTTGTTCGTACTTAAGTATAGTTAGGGGTAATGTCTATAGCTTCTAAATTGGTAATGTAAGAGAGAGTTAGGTAGGCTGTTGTGGGACACAGGAATAAAACGGTAGGCTTCAAGGAATACCTAATACAACGCACCGGTAAGTGCTTTTGATTGTTTGCTAGAACCTAAGTAACCTAACTGGGGTGTCTACCCCACGCTATCACAAAAATGAAATCAGGGATTATTTTCCCCATGGTAATTTGAATTCCAATATGTCTAATTATTCCTCTTATTTTTTTCACGCTGTTGAGATTATTGCTGATGGTGCTGCCCACCTGGTGGTTTGATGACGTCTTGGTTGACTGCTGAATGTGGATTTGCTGAGGATGAATTGGATTGCTGAGGATGAATTATTTCAATGCGATTTGTACTCTGAAGAATGGGTAAACAAAATTCTTATTTTTCAGGTTCTACAAAAGCTGCAGACGGATGTTTCTTCAAGGATTTCCTGCGTAGCTGTCCTGGAGGTCAGAAAGGTTTTTCAAATTGTGGGGGGATTCAGAAAATCATAGAGAGCAGCGACATCAGAGGGCAGCCAGATGTTCGAGCGAGACTAGAGCCTCTCTTGGAAGATGGAGCAAAAATCCTTTGTTGTCGCAAGAACTGTGTTTCCACTTATGTATCCAAGCGGAATTTATCAGCATTCATGAAAAAGAGAGAATGTGATACCCCTACAGTGTAGCCAAAAAGACTACGTAGTGCTGTTCTCAGTGAAGGCCCAGTATATGACCCTAAAAAACACTGTCTCTTTTGTTTGAAAGTCAGTGAGTATACTGTATATTACCTGAGAAATATGACATCAAAATTCCGGTGCAATACCGCATTCCAGCATCTAGGTTTATGACCGATGAGCTTGGTGATAAAAAAACAAATTACAAAGATGTGTTGGTAGAAAAGTGTAAATTGAAAAATGATGAGCAGGGACAAATTGTACTCAGTAGGTTGTTGGGCATGAAAGGAGATTTACCGGCTGAAGAAGCGCGATACCATAAAGACTGTATGTCTACCTTTCATGTTGAGGTTGAGAGAGCTTGCCAGAATAAGTCAAGGGTTGAACCTGAAGACCGCTCCTTCATTGCTTTGTGTGTAGAATTGTCGAAGGACAAAATGAAACCATGGAATTCAATTGAAGTAGAGAAGCTTTACAAAGAGTTAGGTGGTGAGAAGTTGTCACGTTGGTCGCTCATTGTAAAAGTTAAAGATTATTTCAAAGACGAAATTGTAGACTTACATGGGGATAGTATCACTACGTTGTTAGTTTTCAAAAACTATGCTGCCTCATACCTGAATATTGCAAAAGATCGTGAGGAATCTGTTGATATTGATGAGTGTGTGAAGAAGCTGGGCAAGCAAATCGCGAGTGAGTGCAAACAGAACAAGGAAGAATTCACTTCTTATCGTACTCACATAGACAAATATATTGCTTCCGAATGTATGAGTGATATTCCTATGCAATTGACTCGGTGCACTAAAGTGTGACCCACCACCACTTGATCCTGTGCATTATGGGTGGGAGAGAGACGAAACAAACATGGTTCTCATCCCAAAAACAGTTAGTGAAGGAATGTGCTTAGCGCCAGATGAAGTTCTGAAGCTAATCAGATGTGGGTGTGAATCACAATCAGCATGCAGGGGAAGTCGCTGCGGCTGCATGGGACGCGGAATCCCTTGCACAATGTTCTGTGCATGCGGCAGCGGCTTGGATTTCAACAATCCATTGACCCAAAACGCAAACGAAGAGCAGACTGATGATCCTGACGATCCTGACACAACCATGTCTTTTGATATTTGCCCCCAATAAATGGTTACCTAATGTGAATAACTGCGTCAAAGTTGTCAATGCCAATCCCCCAGCTAGGTGTGAGCTTTGTTTTGCTTACGAGGTCATATCTTGTAGCTTTGCAACCTTCCATAGAATGCATGTGCCCTGCACGTCAGCATAAATTGTGGTTTATATCCGAATATCCATATGCATATAATGTGGGTTATGTCATTTAAGCATTATGATCTGGTTTTATCTGCAGAAAAGATGTTAAGTGCTCAGCAGTTAGCTAGATTGTAGAAATTGTCACTGAAATAAAGCAAATACAGTGATGTCAACTGTGGCATTATCATATTTCAAAGCCAAACTTTAACCTCAGATGACCTTGACTTGACCCATGGAGTTGCAAAATTATATCCAACTGTTATCATGTGCCTATACTGTAAAACTACTCAGTCTCGCCCAAAACCATAAAAACGACAGTAAAATCACCAAAATATCTCCACGACTGCCCGGGATATGGGATATTCCTTATTTCGGGGGGCGTTTGACCTCCAATGACCTTGAGTATTGACGAATGTGGGTCAAAACGACTCCCAAAGTATCTGCAACCCTTCCAGATCGACTCATCATCTTAAAAAACCCTAGAAATGACACCAAGATCATCAAAATCCATCAAGTATTGACCAGGATATGGGATTTTTCAGTTTCGCCGGCCATCTTGGAAAATGGCGGCCATATTGAAAAAACCAAGCGGGGGTCAGGTGTACACCCGATGGATTCTTGAATGGGGTGGTATAAGCTTTCAAAATATGTCAAGATTTGCTTTATAACAAAATGCAGGGTTCCCATCCCGTGCAACCGGACTATAACTGAGACTGAAAGGTGATATGCACAATTTGAACGCGAAGCCTTAGCTTTAGGATTTGCAGTAAAGAAATATAATTTCTATCTATGGGGGTCATGAATTTAAACTAATCACTGACCAAAAGCCTCTTCTAGGTTTATTTTCACCTAAAAATATTCCGGTTATGGACTCAGGTAGGATTCAACGATGGACACTGATTCTACAATCCTGTAAATTTGACTTAGTACATCGGTCAGGCAATCTTCTTGGTATGGCTGATGTTCTAAGTAGGTTGTCCTCAGAAAATCCAAATTAATGCGTACCTATACCTCCAGAATGGGTTCACTTGGTGAAGATTTTGAACTTCACTCCAGTGACTGCAGTACAGATAGAGCAGTGGATCAAATCAGACCCTATTCTGTCTAGGATCATCCATTCCTGCACAGTTGGTTGGCCTACTAAGGTTGAAAGTGAATTACAGCCTTTTCAGGAACGTCAGTCTGGAGTCTCAATCCAAAATGGCTGTCTCTTATTGGGTCACAGAGTAATAATTCCGAATGAAGGCAGGTCAAATTTAGTGGAGGAACTTCATGCTGAACAAATGGACGCAACGAAAATGAAAGAGCTGGCGAGAGCTTACTTCTAGTGGCCCAGTTTAGATGGAGAACTTGAATTGTTGGTTCGTTCCCGTCGAAAGTGCCTAGAGAACAGAGATCTACCAAAGAACAGTCCATTTCAACCTTGAGAATGGCCTACTATTCCTTGGCATAGGATCCATGTTGACCATGCAGGTCCTACAAATAACATCTACTTCCTTGTTATTGTGGACGCCTACTCTAAGTGGGTGGAAACTTTCCAACCACTTCCACGACTTTGCGTGTTACTATTCGCCTACTCCGTTCGTGTTTCGCTCGATGGGGTTTACCCGTAGTTCTGGTTTCCGACAATGATACTTGTTTTACCAGTGAGGAATTTCGTTCATTTGTCCACCAAAATGGCATTAGACATATCCGGTCTAGTGTTGTTTACCCTTCTATTAATGGTCTTGCGGAAAACATGTTCTGTACTTTCAAGTCGGCCTTGCGTCATTTTCATAGGGAGGAAATGCAAGTGGTGTTGGGTAAATTTTCGTTTAAATATCGACTAACACTTCACACTGGGATGTCTCCTTCTAAACTCATGATTGGCCGGGGAATTCGTTCGGTTTTCGATCTGTTACGTCCAAATGAAATGTTACAACAACGAGTTTTACGCCATCAGGAGAAACAGAAGTTGTATCACGACACTAAGTAAATGAGAGTTATAGAAGTGCAACCTAATGATCCTGTTATGATTCGCAACTATAGGTCTGGATCAAAATGGGTTCCTACGACGGTGCAGGAGAGAACGAGCCCTGCAAGGGCGGATCTAGGCATTTCAGTAAGGGGGGTGTCCAAAGAAAAAAGGGCACCCCCCTTAAAATAAAAAGGGCACGGTACTAAAAATTGTCTCTTAAAACAAACCATCAGTGAGCGCGTGTAAAATCAATTGTATTATTTTATTAGATCAGTCTCAGTCAAATATGATACAAAATAAAAATCTAATTTGGGTACAACAATCATCACATAAATTTTTTTTAACAATTACAAATGTCTTGCCAATTAAAAGAACTATCCAGTCCTGTAGCCAGGACTTCCAAAGGTGGAGGGGCGAAATTGTAGAAAGGCGGACCTTTTGATACAATGACCTAGTCAGTGCGGAGGGGGTTTAGAGTAGTTTAGAGAAATTTGTGAAGTTTCAAAAGAAAATGCAAAAAAATGCAAGTGTTTATTTACTAAATGATGTTATATATTATAATATCACATCATAAGTTATAACTATGGTTACAAAAGTGGATCCTTCCTGTCAAGAGGGGGAGTCGAACGGGGGGGGGTCGTTCGAGCCCCCCCCTCTGGCTACGGGCCTGCATTCAGAAAAAGATGAAGATAAAAATAGTGATATGGCTGCATCAGTACTGAGGGTACCTATGAAAACCACTGCAACTACAAATTTGGAAGTACAATGTACTGTATACAGATAAAGACTCAAAATAGAATTTTAATAAAATGAAATAAACATAATTTATTTACAAAAACAAAATTTGTTTTCAGAGGCATACATATCATTCAAATAAAGCACTTGAACTTGAAAAAAGTGCACTTGCAAGAAATTGAGGAGGGGGATCCGGACGTCACCGACTCCCCCCCCTAGATCCGCCCTTGCCCCCTTTCCTTCAAGTGACAAATAGAAGATGGTCGTTCTATTAAACGCCATCAGGACCAGATATGGGAACGTGAATTGCAGGATGACCAGAGTTTCCTGAAGGGAGGTCCGATTCTCCTGAAAATGGTTGAAATAGCCCACCTGGGCGGGTTGAAACTATTTCTACTATATCAACCGCACTCCGCAGATCGACTAGGATCTCCCGCCTCCCTTACAGACTCAACTTGTAGGGGAGGAGGGAGGTGACATATATATATATATATATATATATATATATGCGCCCCGGTGGTGTATTGGTTAGCGTTGCTGACTACGAATTCATCGGCCCCGGGATCGAGACCCGGTGACGGCAGCCGGCGCGCAGCAAAACCCAGCTGTTCATCCTTCCACACAATAAAGAAAGTGGTTGGTAGATAAATGGGTACCCTGGTGGCCTAGACGCTGGGCTGCTGGTGGGGCGTCTTTCGGATTCCGCGTTAAACTGTAGGTCTTCAACTGTAGCTTGACCTTCCTCAGAATAAACAATTCGGGCGGAGGAAAACCAAAGGTTACTCAACGGTTTCAAAGGTATATATATATATATATATATATATATATATATATAACCTTTGGTTAGCTTCCGCCCGAATTGTTCATTCTGACGAAGGTCAAGCTTTTCACTCCACCTTAGACCTACATTTTAACGTGGAACCCGAACCACGCCCCATCAGCAGCCCAGCGTCTTAACCACTAGGCTACCTAGGGTACCCATTTATCTACCACTTTCTTTATTGTATGGAAGGATGAACAGCTGGGTTTTGCTGCGCGCCGGCTGCCGTCGGGTCTCGAACCCGGGGCCGATGGATTCGTAGTCAGCGACGCTAACCACTACACCACCGAGGCGCATTTATATATATATAGCGTAATGTTTAGCATTATAATAATAATGATAACAATTAAATTGATAATAGTTATTATGGGTACGATTGATTGTTATTGATTGATGCTGGGGTTACCATGATCTTTTCAGATCAAATAATGTTATTAATGAGGTTGATTGATAGAATGAGTTTTCTTCCTTTATTAAACAAAATAAATGATTTATGAATGAGACAAAATGTAAGTTGGTTGTTTACAGTTGAAATTAAATGTGCACTTGAATAATGACTTCAATATAAATAACGAGCGAGGTAATGATTAATCTTTATATAAAGTTAGGTGAATGACACCAGGCCAAAAATGGGGCCTGCACAAAGATGTTTAAATGGTGGTCGCTCTCGTGTCACTGTTTCTTGGAAGAGAAAGAGTCGAGATGCGATGTCGGCGTCCTACTCGAGAAGTCCTTGTAACGAGGTTGAGGTGTGAAGCAAGGCAGAAAGAAATGTTTGAGGTAGTCCCGCGCTGTGACGTCATCTTGGTCATGCTTGTGTAACGTCATCTTGGTCGTACTTGTGTGACGTCATCTTGGTCGTGTTTGTGTTGATGGAACATCGTCAACGTATTTGAAAACGTCTCTACCACTACATATATATTGATATATGTAGTCTAAAAGTCTTTAAAAGGAAACTAAATGGCAACACAAAAGTATAAACACGAAGACGCGGTCTGTTCGTTTATTGGGCTGACCTAAGCAGCATGTATTTTTCTATCTGCAGCAAACGTTGATTCTATTTTATATTTGGGGATTAGGTTAATTTGTCTAATTATTATGTCAGTTAGGGGTAATGTCTATAGCTTTTAAATTAGTAAATTAGGACTGAGTTGGTCGAGGTTGGTTAATACTGGCACAAATCTTAGACCCCGAAAGAATATCTAAATCAAAGCACCTGTACCTTTTATGTCTATTTGCTAACCTTATACCTAACGGGGTCTAACACTCCGTTATTACACTCTTACAGTCCAGTTCTCATTTTTATTATTTCCACTTGCTTCATTTCTTCTTTTCATTTCAACTACTAACTCTTTTCTCTCTTCCCTATTTTCTTTGGGCATGTCCTTTAATACATTTATTTTTCTAATTTCTTCATTTTCGTCACGACTTAGGTTTTTAGCTTCTCTCAGTACAGGGTAGACCCAGTGGCGGATTATCATTGAGGCAATTGAGGCTGAAGCCTCAGGCCCCCATGCTTGAGGGGGGCCCCAATCAACTGAGTTTCGATGATATAATTCGAGATTTCGCAAACTTCTTTGATTAAATATGACAGTGTACACAAACTGACAAATTCCCTGTTTTATTTTATGTTTTATAGACCCTCAAGTAAAGTTTGTTTAATACTGTTTTGTTTTAGCAAACGGCAAAATACACTGTGTTAAGGTTCTTTTAAGTTTGTTTCTCAATTAGCCTAAGCACCGTACATATAATTCGTGTAAATGTACTATGTGCTGTACATGTACATTAGGGTGGATCACTTTTCACTTTTTTTAAAAAATTATAGCTGGTCAAAGTTTTTCCCATGATTTGGTTCAGTGGAAGTACACTGACACCATTTTTACCAAAATCGATCAATATTTAGGGGTCGCGCATCGACCTTCAAAATTTCAATTTTGGAAATTTGGCCAAATTGACAATTTTTTACTGAATAAAGATAAATTATCAAATGACCATATTTTCTGAATCCTCTCAGATACTTACCAAGTTGATAGGACAAGTGGTTTAGAAGTTATACTCACCTTGAGATAGCATTAAAATTTAAAATACCGTATTTGTCCCCGTACCTCCATATGCTGTCTGCCATTGTCTGCTTTTTAGGATAAGATAAAACGAATAAGGAAAGATCAAATGTATTTTGTATTAAAACGGTTTACCGATATCACTAAAGGCACTTACTCCGGTGCCCCTAACTAGGTTCAAAAACTGTATGAATCGTGGTTAGAACACACGTCATCTTAAGGCGTGCGCCATGTACTCTCTCTGCTAACTCCCTTTCCCTCTGCGCTACGTCATCTTGGCAAGTGACGACTTCTTGAAGTCACCGAGTTCTTTCCGGCTCTTTTCCACGAGCTGAAGAAGACCCTGCAGCTGTCACTCGTCTTTTGTGACAGTGTTCGCGTTATCTTCTATCAGTTTTATCCCTCTCTCTGCCACGTCGTTGGTAACTTTCAGATGCGAGATGACATTCTTCAGATCACAGTAGTTCTTATCTTGATCCCACTTATTCACCGGCAGAGTGAGCCACGTAGACGCGCACACCTGCAGGCCTGTGAACACGAACCACGATGACTCATCGATCAGGTCCGGAAGGCGCGTCGTGTCATCAACCGAGACGTTGTCATACGTGAAGTCCTCGGGCACAGCGAGGCGGCACAGCTTCTTTGCCATCTCGTGCTTCACAGTGTCTTCCACTTTGTCACTGCAGAGGGCGAAAACGACGGTCTGAGGCCTCAGATACCACAAGTGCCGCCTGATCACTGCCAGTGAAGCCTCTGCAATATCGCGATCCACAGCCCTGTACTGCAGAAGACGCTGGTACAACACAAGGTCATTCAGCGGGGCATCAGCTGCGACAGGAGCCGCCAGCCAGGCAGGTGCGTAGAGGAGTGCAGTAAATAGTACCACTCTCTGAAGTTTCTGTACCAGCTCGTCGTCGAACTCCAGCTGACCGCTGAACATCAGAAGCTTCGTGTAGTAGATGATCTGAAACGAATACGCACTGTGATGTATAAATACCGATACCACTCCATATAAGTTTGTTTAATGGTAAATTATTTATCTTATTTTTTTCTGGTAGGGACTTCAAATGGCTGTTTGCAGAAGGCAATACAATATTTAACTTCTAATTCAAAATACCAACCTTGGCCATCCACTTCGCATGATGGTAGGCTCCTGGGCGCATGAAGTGTGTGCCACGACGTGGCTGGGCCCCGAGTACCAGGAGTGTAATCTCCGCCACTTCTCGGTAGTCTTCTCTGACAAGACCAGAAGCGGTGCCGAGGAACTTGACTGCCTCATCTCGGAGCTTCATCAGCCACGTCACCTCCGCCAAATGCTCGATCTCCAGCTCGCGATAAGTCGAGAAGTCGAGCTTGTCCCACCTGAAAGGGGAGTTATGAAAATATTGCATGAAAACGACTGAAGTTTCCCTTTTCGACTGCTATTAACATCATTAGTAGAAGGACGCTGATATCTCAATTGCTCTGAAGGCAAAAAATCATTGGAGAAAACAAATGCGCCTTAGACTTGAAATTCACCTTCTCCTCAGATACTGGAACAAAGGTTCAGTTGGTGCTGTGGTTCTTCCAAACGCGGTGATGACCACTGCCCCCACGATGAGCTCCATAACGTGATGGCGACAGTCCAGCTGGAAGAGCGGTTTACCAAGCATGTTCTCCAGCCGGACCACCGCACCCTGCACCCTCCCCGTATTGGAGGAAGTTGTGTCGGAGCACAGTCCAATCACGTTGTTCTCGCATCCCCAGTCTTTGAGAGCACGAAAGTTCGCCTGGGCCTGGGACAGACCGGTGCCGTCAGCAACAGTCGGAACGGCCAGCAACTTTCCTTCTGTGCATTGGGGAGCTCCGGAGATGAGAATCGCCTGGCGGTGCTCCAATGATCCAAGAGAGTCCTGAAACGTATGTCATACATGCCAATCCATTATCGTCCACTGGAATATGTCAATCCACTGTCGTCACTGGAACATGTTAATTCACTGTCGTCCACAGTGAGGGCAAAACTGACCTTGATTACTTTACCGTCCCAGTGGACGACAGCATGCCTCGGAGATACGAAGGATTTTTGCACAGCTGTCGACACTTCACAACGATGTGCCACTCTTCCACGGCGAGACGTGTCCTTCGAGATACTGAATTTGTCCAGGTCTGCGGGCGGATCTGCCGAACGTAGGACTGCCGCCACGACACTTGCCACCTATGTGCGAAATTGAAAGGAAATTGACAAGGATGCGTATGGTTTTTATGTGACAAAATAATCACTAAATTTTCCGTCGTCCGTCTATTATATTATATTACTGATATACACACACCTGATTATTGGACATCCGGAAGCGATCAGCCACTTCAATAACAGCCGGTGCATTGAGGATGCGTTGAGGAAGGCTGATTGATACAGTTGATTCTCTCGGCTGTCGGTATGGGTGGTTCTAGCTGTGATTCGGAGTTGCTCGATGATCTGCTTTCTATAGATTCATCGTCGCTCTCAGCTTCGGTTCCTAATTTCGTTTTGAGGTGCCTGGCTCATCACGAGATTGTTGTCTTGAGAGTTGCCGTTTTCTCTTGACAACGAACACTTTATCATTCCCACTCATTGTTGCCTGGCGCAGGCCCCGTTGATCCTCATAAAATTTAATATCTTCTTGTTTGTTGTTGTCTGAGAGCAGTCGACTTTTCTGTATCTCTTCAATAGCATCGGGAGCTCCGATGTCCCAGAGCTTGTTCAGATTTTCTGAAAACTTCTCCCTGCCTTTTCCCGCGTCACTGTCTCTCATCTTGCTCTTCTGCAGTGAGCACCACTCTTCCCACAGTAACTACAGTTTTCTTTCGGAGTTACGCCTCGTGATCGTCTTTATACGTGCCATGTTCCAAAATGCCAGAACATTGGCCACTGTCTCTTTTACGGCGGCCTTCCTGTCAGTAGTTTCCTGCATGGCATAGAAGAAGTACTGGAGAACTTGATGGGTGGTTGGCAATTTGGCACCACCAATCAAGGAAGATGGCTGACCAATTAAGAAGACGTCCGTGGCTGACCTTGGAGAAGGTGGTGCTGTTGTTGCTGCTCTCTCTTTTCCAGAATAAGTAACGTTCAGAGTCTTCCCACTCCTGGTTGTTAACAGTTTATCCATTGTACTAAAGTCTAGACTTATCAAACAAGAATCAATTGACACAGTTGATCTGTAAAAAGCAAACTGTGATTAGTAAAAATATTGGTCATAGACATAGCGTGTGTGTGTAATTGGGATTTTAGGATGCGCCAGCTACTGATGCTATGATTACGTCCATAACGGGGGACAAATACGGTATTTTAAATTTTAATGTTATTTCTAGGTGAGTGTAACTTCTAAACCACTTGTCCGATCAACTTGGTAAGTATCTGAGAGGATTTCTTTCACTGAGAGGATTCAGAAAATATGGTCATTTGATGATTTATCTTTATTCAGTAAAAAATTGTATTTGGCCAAATTTCCAAAATTGAAATTTTCAAGGTCGATGCGCGACCCCTAAATATTGATCGATTTTGGTAAAAATGATGTCAGTGTATTTGCACTGAACCAAATCATGGGGAAAACTTTGACCAGCTATAATTTTTTAAAAAAAGTGAAAAGTGATCCACCCTAAATTGTACATGTATTGTTAATAAAAATCTATAGAAAAAGGTCCCCCAAAATAAAATTAGCCTCAGGCCACAAGTACAGTTAATCCGCCACTGGGTAGACCATATTCTCCCTTTCAAGAGTGACTTTAAGCAATCTAGGTTTTGCATTACTACTGTCTGAACTTACCTGGCCAAGGCCTCCATACATCCCTAATTTCAAAATCTCGTTCACTTATTCCCATTATTCAATAAAGATTCTTTTTACATTAGCCATATCTTGGGCTCTCTTCTCTTGTCCCTGTAGTTGCCTCTGGAAGATTAGTCACAGTCACATTCCTTGCTCTCTTAGCTCTCTCCCTCTCTACAACCTAAACCGCCTGAACCTTTTCTTCTATAATATCACCAGTATAACTCTCCACTTTTCTAGTAATATTCACTTCAATTAGTTCAATATCATTTTCCTTATTCTTAACGTGTTGCTCTAAGGCAGCAATACGTTGTGAATTTTCCTCTAATCTCGTCCTAATAGGACCTAATTGTCTTAAAATTTTTGGTGACACTTGTCGACAATGACCAAGCACACAATAATAAGCATTCCCAGGTACTGTGTCTGCCAGTACCTGCAACATCCCATTCTGTTCTGCACTCAGTCCCTTACAAGTTGCATGTACTCAGTGTTTACAGTAATCACACTGGTTTGCCTTGCTTCCCTTACCTTTCTTGGTACACCTCCTATTACAATGTTCACAGGCATCCAGGGCTCTTGTTTTCACTTGCTCACCCACTGCACCCATTGCTCCCTGACACCGGCTCGATCAGCTGATCCATCAAAGTGGCCACCATGTTTTGTCTTTATACTACTCCCGCTAATTTTATTCATATTGATTTTCTAGTTCCAACTTCTCCAGACGTCAGCTTCACTCTCACTCCCTACACAACGATCCTAGGGAAGCAGTATTACGATGATAGTGCTGCAAATACTCCTGCCTGGCCCCGAGTCTCGAGCTCTACACACCCACTTGGTCCAAACACACACATTACGTATTACGTAAAAAAAGCTTATTTGTGAAGCAAAATATCTGACTAAACAACAAACAAACAAAACATCTTTATTGTGGATCATTCACAATACATAGCCACTTAACCAAACATACAAGTACACTCTTACGTATACACTGAACTTAATAAAAAAATAAGGCCAACATAGCCACTTAACCTTGCATACTGGCATATTGTTTGATTAATTATCTGACAATTTTATGTATTAGAATATGTCATTTATAATAGGATAAGTACTTACTTGCAAACTTATGACAATCACTTTGGCTTAGAGTGAAACATGGTACTGACATGTGTATTTATATCCTAAGGAAAGCCGTCCTAAAGTACAAGATGTCAAGTAGCAATGTATATTCCTGTTTTTTGGATGCATCAAAAGCATATGATAGAGTTAACAAACTTTTCAAGAAACTCTTCAAAGCTGGGCACAAACCGTTAATCCGTTAATCGTTAATTAACGAAGTTAACTTTTTCGTTAACGATTTAACTTTTAAGTTAACTTTGAAAATCATTATCGGACTAATTAACTTCCGTTACATTTAACTTCCGTTAACTCAAGTCCGTTAACCCAAAAAATTCATAAATAAACGTTTAAAAGTTTCTATTATTTTCAGTGCTGAGCAGGTGCGCAATTAATCCGCCACTGTTAATAGTGATGAACGAATTTCCATTTCCGCAGTGCAAAATCAGGCGATATATTTGTTTCCGTCGCCATAATTTGTGTCTTACCAAATATGGTAGTTATTTATGGCATTGGTTTGAGCAAAACATGGTCGACTGTAAAATCAGGCGGAAAGATTTGCCATTTGAGTTGAATGTTTCAACTTCTTTCAAGAAATATCACGAGCATTTTAAGGCACTTTCAATAATATATATGTAACAATTACAACAAATAACTACATTCGTTTCATTTGCAGTCTGTCTCTTGCGCAACATGTTTGTGCTAGTGAATATTTAAAAATAATCGTTGTCAAGTAAGTCATGTATATTTATAATATGTCTGTGAGTACCTTATTAGTAGTCTCCTTGATACATTTCAAGAACCATAAAACTGATCAGGTAAGATTTCAATTCTCATGTCACTTTGTTCTCTATGGGCAAGGACATCCTGAGGGCCAAGAGATCATCCCTGTCTGATGAAAACTTTGATATGCTAATTTTCATGAAGGGCAACATGCATCTCATGGACAAAATGGAGAACGAGAAGAAGAGGGAAAATTAAATTATATATATATTGTGTTTTTCATTTTTTTTATAATAAAAGTTAACGTTAACGGTTTATCGGTAACTTCCGTTACATGTTTAACGAATTAACGGATTAACGGTTAACGAAGTTAACTTTTTGGTTAACGGATTAGCGGTTAACGAAGTTAACTTTTTGGTTAACGGTGCCCACCACTGAAACTCTTGTGTCGAGGGGTACCTAAATATATACTTAGGATACTTGCATTCTGGTATACAGAGCAGACCATGTTTGTAAGATGAAAAAGCACTGTATCACCAGGTTTTAAGGTAACTAATGGTGTTAGGGAAGGGGGTATATTATCACCCTATCTTTTATGTATATACATGGATGACCTTACCAATAAACTAAAAAACTGCATGTACTGGCTGTGTCATTGGAAAGGAAAAAAAATTAATCATTTAATGTATGCTGATGACCTTATTCTTCTGTCATCCTCTCCCCATGGGCTGAGAGTACTATTAGAGATATGTGAACAATATGGGTATAGAAAATGACATCATCTATAATGGGGCAAAGAGTTGTATTTTGATTTTTAGGTGTAATCTACTGAAACATGTATCATGTGGGTCTTTTGAAATGAATGGTCAGACAATACCTGTCAAAGACATATAAATACTTAGGTCATGTAATTACTTATGAGCTGCGAGATGAACTTGATATTAAGCTGTATGTACAGGGTAATATGCTTGTAAGGAAATTTGGTATGTGTTCAGAATTAGTTAAAACTTATCTTTTTAGAACTTACTGTACTGTATTGTATACATCCCATTGGTGGTGGGACTATACAAAAAAATGCTATGAATAAACTCTCTGTTGCTTATAATAATATTTTTCGTATGCTATGTAGGGAACCAAAATGGTGTAGTGCCAGTTTTATGTTTACTACGCGTAACTTACCTACCAGCCAAATGTTAATCCGGAAGAATATATATAATTTCATTAATAAGGTCCAAAACAGCTCTAATGTGTTATTGTGCAATGTCCTGTGTTCAGATACTGTGTACCTCTCAGGCTCTCACCTACATGGCAGTCTTGGTTCAGACAACTGCTGGTTTACAATCAGCGCCGTTTCTAGCCATTAGGGGGCCCTAAGCAGTATACCCATTTGAGGCCCCACCCCTCCATCCACCAACTCACGCCTTACTACATCACCTCAGCACACACATACAAAAAATGGCTGTGTTAATAAAAAACAATAATGAAACAATTTTAATGAAACATTTGTCCAAAACAACAAATATGTACTTTCGAAGACAAACAGAAAAAAATACTCTTCATGAAATTCCTGAAAATTAGCTTATACATTATTTAGAATAAATGACAGAACTATGTATAAAAAAATAATGCAATTATCAACTACCAAACAATTACTAACTCTACGATGCAATCGTGTAATAGCTAACAGTTTGAGGTGACGTGTGTGTATATATATGTATATAGTCTAAAAGTCACTAAAGGGAAAATATCACTAAATCTAAGCTGAATGGCAAGAGCAAGTCATAAACGAACCAACACGGTTGTTCATATTGTTTTGGGCTAGCCTAGAGATGTTTTTTTCCTATCTGACCTAATCGTTGGTGCTGAGTGTAATTAGGTGGTGTTTCTAAGGTGACAAATGGGGTAGGAAGTTGTCCGTACTTAAGTATAGTTAGGGGTAATGTCTATAGCTTCTAAATTGGTAATGTAAGCGAGAGTTAGGTAGGCTGTTGGTGGGACACAGGAATCTAATGGTAGGCTCCCAAAGGAATATCTAATTCAACGCACCGGTAAATGCTTTTGATTGTTTGCTAGAACCTAATTAACCTAACTGGGGTGTCTACCCCACGCTATCACATTTGGCGACGAAGATGAGATTCAATTAAGCTCATGGGATTCAGTTAAGCTCATGGGATTCGATTAAGCTCATTGGATTTAATTTAGCTCATTGAATTGAATTTGGCTCATTTGATTAAATTTTGTTCATTGGGTTAAATTTGGCTCATTGGTTTAATTTGGCTTATTGGGTTCAAGTGGTTGTTTGGAAAATTGGATGTAGCCTAGTGGGTCGTCCGATTTGATTTGTTTGTGTGGGTAAGCTACCGTACTATAGCGTAGGTCCCGCCGGCCTAACTCTAAAACTAATTCCTACGCAGCCCTAACTCTAAAACTAATTCCTACTCAGCCCTAACTCTAAAACTAATTCCTACTCAGCCCTAACTCTAATACAATTCACTATTCAGCCCTAACTGGGGAGTAACTAGATCAAATTTAAACCAAATCTAACCTACTTCTCGTGATTTGGCCTAATTCGGTTTTGCTCTAGCATGTCGGTGATTGGCCATATAAGCCCCTACGAAGACTCTGGGGAGGACTTCGAAGCTTATGCCACTAGGGTGAGGTTGTTTTTCGAGGCAAATTCCATTCCGGATGCTAAGAAAGTACCTACCTTTTTAACTATAATAGGCCCTAAAACGTTTGGTTTAGTTATGGACCTAGTTTCTCCTAAAGCACCGGAAACCTGCACCTATAATGAATTGGTACAGGCCCTAACCGATCACTACAAACCCCGAGTAGTTCTCATCTATGAACGTTTCAAATTTTATTCAAGGCATCAGACGGGAAATGAAAGCATTGCAGAGTTTGTTGCAGGAATAAAAAGCCATAGCCGTACGTGTAAATTTGGGGACAAATTAGATGAAATGCTAAGAGATAGGTTTGTAATGGGTCTCAAAGAGGAGTCTACCCAGAGAGCTCTATTAGCCATACAGGACCTAACTTTTAGTCAGGCTGTAGAAATAGCTACGGCTAGAGAAGCAGCTGCTAAAGATGTTAGAGCTTTTGGAAATCACAGTAGTAAAGCCCAACACGTAAATAGCTTTAAATCTTCTAGGCCTGGCATACCTAATGAGCCTACTAGACAGGCAAATAAAAGGTATGAGGCGAATACGACTAAGCCTACTAATTCTACTAAGCCTTCCAAGCCATGTACAGGGTGTGTAAAACACCATTGGAAGAAGGACTGCCCTTTTAAAGAAGCAGTTTGCCGAAACTGTAGTAAAATAGGCCACATAGCTAAAGTGTGTTTTTCAAAGAAAACGAAGGGTGAAAATTCTAATTTTAACATTTCTAGTGTAAATCCTCAAAGGGGAAATACTTCGAACATTGGAGTGGAGTACCTATTTTATGAGCAGCAAAGTGGGAAAAATACAGGCCCATATATTGTAGAGGTAGGCCTAAATGGAATTACAGTTCCTCTAGAATTAGATACAAGTGCTGCCCGAACTGTCATGTCCGAAACAGTTTTTGATAAAATTTTCAAAAACACACCTAAATTACATGCATCTAAAACGATTTTGAAGAAATATGGGGACATACAAATACCTATTTGTGGAGAAGCATCCGTCATAGTTACACTCAACCAGAAAACTTTGTCTCATCCCTTAACCCTTTTAGTGGTGGATGAGCAAGGGCCTACTCTACTAGGCCGTGATTGGATTGACGCTTTGAAAATGCCAATTGACAAAATCTTGCCAAAGAGTCAGACAGATGTGCATACACTCTCATATCCATCTGACATAGACTCATTGTTAAGGGAGTTTTCTTCTGTTTTTGGGTCTGAAGTAGGCAACCTAAAAGGCCATCAGATCTGCATAGAAGTAGATCCTAATGTAACTCCGAAATTTTGTAAGGCTCGTTCAATTGCGGATGCACTGCTGGAGAAGGTAGATTTAGAAATTGACAGGCTGCTAAAAGATAAAATTATTGAACCAGTCACACACGCTAAGTGGGCTGCCCCAGTAGTTCCTGTACTAAAACCGGACAAGTCCGTGCGGTTATGTGGGGATTACCGTTTAACAGCAAATAGAGCCGTCCTTCTAGATTGCTATCCTATACCCAAGCCTGATGAATTATTTAGCTCTCTTGCTGGGGGTAAATATTTCACAAAACTTGATATGTCCCAAGCCTATGCTCAACTAAGTTTAGATGAAAACTCTAAAGAATTAACTATCATAAATACGCACCGAGGCCTATATAAGTACAATAGGCTATGGTATGGAATAGCATCGGCTCCGGGTATTTTTCAGAGGACAATGTACCAAGTTCTAGGTCACATTCCAGGGGTATTTTGCTTTCTAGATGATGTCCTTATTTCAGGTTCGTCTAAAAAAGAACACCTAACTAGATTAACCACGGTTCTAAAAAGACTCCGGGATGCCGGACTTAAGCTAAAGAGAGAAAAGTGTTCATGGGTCACTAACGAGGTTTCATATTTAGGGTTCCGCATAGATGCCTCAGGCATTCATCCAACGGTGGATAAACTAGAAGCAATAAAAAATGCACCACCTCCACAAAACATCACACAGTTACAAGCTTTTAGGTCTCCTAAACTTTTATAGGAAATTTTTGCCTAATGCATCGACTTTCCTTGAACCCCTAAATTAGTGATGTAGCGGATGTCATTTTTTTCACATCCGCGGATGCGGATGAGGATGTTTGATTTCAACATCCGCGGATGCGGATGCGGATGTCTACATTTTCGTTATTTTTTAGGATATATTCGAGATTTGTTGTGTTTAACGTATATAATAAGTTATTATATAGAGAGAGCTGTAGCTATAATGTAGTATAATTGATTAATTGTACAATAATTGCTGTACTTTTCTCTGAACATATAAAATAATATCAAGCATCTAACTAATATAGAAATCAATTAGTGAATTCGTCTGCAAATAAATTCGTTATATTTTGTTGAGTTTCAGCCACAATTAGAAACCATAATTGTGTTACCAGGATGCGGGACGTGAACCCAACTCAAATGCACCCCACCGACCTCTTTCCCCAACCTCCACCCTTATAGAAAGAGATCTTTAATTAGCTTGATAACTATTTATATTAAGTTTAAAGTTTTATTAGGCATATTTATAAATGAGTAATTAAAATAAAGTAAACTAAGATGTTCATCGTTTAATGTTCAAGCTTAATTATAGGAAGGTTATGCTTAACGAACATTAATTTTTCTGCCTTTTCTGCTGCCAGTCTGTTTCTCTTTTCATCATATATTAATCCAGCACTGCTAAATAATCTCTCGCTTGGTACGTTTGTTGGAGGACAGGCTAAATGTTTCCTTGCAAGTTTACTCAAGTATGGATAGATATTCTGCGTATTTTTCCACCAACTAATAGGATTGTCACATGCAGCCAGGCGTTTTTCTTGATGATAGCTCTCGATCATTTTTACTACATCTTTTGACATCGCGTAGGTCTCGTCATTGCTGCTTGACTCAAGAATCTGAGAGACAGATTCTGTGATAGATTTGCTTGTTGAAGGTGTTGGTTCTGTCACTGAAACTTTTATTCTTTTGGTGGGTGGCGAAGCGACAGATTCAAGAGATTGAGGCTCTTCAACTGCTTTGCCAAGTGATGATTTAACTCGTTCTAATGTACTAGGTGAAAATAACTTAGCTTTGTAACGTGGATCTAAGTAGGTTGCAAGAGAGTAACTTCATACAAGAACAGCCTCTCGTCTTGTCGCTTGCATCACTTTTGCGCACAATGAACTAGTTCTCTTAATATAGTAGAATTTGATAATTTCCGCTTATTAATGACATTTTATCTCAACGGTCCACATCCGCACGACATCCGCAGTCCAAAGTGCGGATGCGAGAAAATGTGCGAATGTTCCGCGGATGCGGATGCGGATGCGGATGTGACCTACATCACTACCCTAAATAAGCTATTACGATCTGGGGAACAGTGGAGATGGGAGAAAACTCAAAAGGAAGCATTTGAGGCTTCCAAGGACGTACTACTAAAGTCCACTCTCCTAGTGCATTATAATCCTAAACTTCCTCTCGTAGTTTCAGCAGACAGCAGTTCTTATGGAATTGGGGCAGTGTTATCTCACCACATTGATGGTGTAGATAGGCCTATCTGTTTTGCTTCTAGAACACTAACTGAGACTGAAAAACGATATGCACAAGTAGAACGTGAAGCATTAGCCTTAGTATTTGCAGTAAAAAAATTTCATTTCTATCTATGGGGTCATGAATTTAAACTAATTACTGACCATAAGCCTCTTTTAGGTTTATTTTCACCTAATAAAAATATTCCAGTTATGGCCTCAGGTAGGATTCAACGATGGGCACTGATTCTACAAGATTATAAATTTGACTTAGTACATCGGTCAGGTAAACTTCTAGGTACGGCTGATGCGCTAAGTAGGTTGCCCTTAGAAAATCCAAATGATTGTGTACCTATACCTACAGAATGGGTTCACTTGGTGGAGTTTTTGGAATCCACTCCAGTATCTGCGGTACAAATAGAGCAGTGGACAAAATCAGACCCTATTCTGTCTAGGGTCATCCATTTCTGCTCAGTTGGTTGGCCTACTAAGGTTGAGAGTGAATTACAGCCTTTTTATCAATGTCAGTCTGGCCTCTCGATTCAATATGGCTGTCTATTATGGAGCCACAGAGTGATTATTCCAAATAAAGGCAGGTCGAATTTAGTGAAGGAACTTCACGCTGAACACATGGGCACAACAAAAATGAAAGAGCTGGCGAGAGCTTATTTCTGGTGGCCTGGTTTAGATGGAGAACTCGAATCATTGGTTCGTTCCTGTCAAAGCTGCCTAGAGAACAGAGATCTCCCAAGGAAAAGTCCACTTCATCCTTGGGAATGGCCTACTATACCGTGGCATAGGATCCATGTTGACTATGCAGGTCCTGTAAATAATATTTATTTCCTAGTCATTGTGGACGCCTACTCTAAGTGGGTGGAAATTTTTCCAACCACTTCCACGACTTCGGGTGTTAGTATTCGCTTACTCCGTTCGGTTTTCGCTCGATGGGGTTTACCCGTAGTCCTGGTTTCCGACAATGGTACTTGTTTTACAAGTGAGGAATTTCGTTCCTTCGTCCACCTAAATGGCATTAGACATGTCCGGTCTAGTGTTTTCCACCCGTCTACTAACGGTCTCGCGGAAAACATGGTCCGTACTTTCAAGTCGGCCTTGCGTCATTCTCGTGGGGAGGAAATGCAAGTGGTGGTGGATAAATTTTTGTTTAAATATCGAATAACACCTCACACCACGACGGGGGTGTCTCCCTCTAAACTTATGACTGGCCGGGGAATTCGTTCAGTTTTCGATTTGTTACGTCCAAACGAAACGTTACAACAACGAGTTTTACGCCATCAGGAAAAACAGAAGTTGTACCACGACACTAAAAAAGGGAGAGTTATAGAAGCGCAACCTAATGATCCAGTTATGATTCGCAACTATGGGGCTGGACCAAAATGGGTTCCTGCAACTGTGCAGGAGAGAACGGGCCCTGTTTCCTTCAAGTGCTAACTAGAAGGTGGTCGTTCTATTAAACGCCATCAGGACCAGATATGGGAACGTGAATTGCAGAATGACCAGAGTCTTCCGGAAGAGAGAACTGATCCTCCGGAAAATGGTTCAACTCGCCCGCCTATACAAGTTGCACCTAATCCTACAACATCAACCCCGCTCCGCAGGTCGTCTAGGGTCCCTCATCCCCCTGACAGACTAAACTTGTAGGGGAGGAGTGAGGTGACGTGTGTGTATATATATGTATATAGTCTAAAAGTCACTAAAGGGAAAATATCACTAAATCTAAGCTGAATGGCAAGAGCAAGTCATAAACGAACCAACGCGGCTGTTCGTATTGTTTTGGGCTAGCCTAGAGATGTTTTTTCCTATCTGACCTAATCGTTGATGCTGAGTGTAATTAGGTGGTGTTTCTAAGGTGACAAATGGGGTAGGAAGTTGTCCGTACTTAAGTATAGTTAGGGGTAATGTCTATAGCTTCTAAATTGGTAATGTAAGAGAGAGTTAGGTAGGCTGTTTGTGGGACACAGGAATCTAATGGTAGGCTCCCAAAGGAATATCTAATTCAACGCACCGGTAAGTGCTTTTGATTGTTTGCTAGAACCTAAGTAACCTAACTGGGATGTCTACCCCACGCTATCACACAGTTATACAGAACAGTTTGTATCTTCAAAATTTTTGCCTCCTAGATTTTTTTCTGGGCGAAATCATCAATAACATCATCATATGAAATCTCCCTGCCAACGTCCTGGTTGATGCTTATGATGCCAAGGCACTGAGGCGATCCTGCTCTATTGATGATCTGAGGTAGTTCTTGATTAGCTTCATCTTAGAGAAGCTCCTCTCGGCTGACGCTACTGTCACAGTTAGAGTGCAGGCAATTCTTAGTGCAACCCAGAGATTAGGGTATAGTTCCTCCAGTTGCTTCTGATGAATGAAGGAGAGAAGCTCCAATGCAGTCATGTTGTGTGAAGGTAAAGTCGGCAAGTCTTAATTTCGAGGGCCAGTTCTCTTCCATCAATGTCAGAGTCAGCTCCAGAGCTCAGTATCTTAGAGAGCTTTCACACTTGCAGGACAAATCTTCCTTGTTCATTGTGGTGAAGTTTAGGAGAACCCCAAATATGTCCCTCGCATCATCTAATGTTTTGAATCTCTCATTTATTGACCCGATGGCACAATCCACCACCACTTTGAAAAAACTATATAGGGCTATGGGTTGATTGCCTGTGCCCTCATCCGTTGGAAATTTCCAACAGACTTCAGTGGAGGGTTACCGACAAAAGCCCTATGCTTTTTCGTTCGAGAGTTATGAATATGTAGGTCTTTAAAGGACCTCTTTATATTTATATTGATTACGGTAATTCTAGCATCGGGAGTTGGGAAAGCTTATGTTAATAAAAACTGAAATTGCTCACCTTATTTTTGCTGGGTCTTTGTTTGTTTCGATGTAGGGCGTGACGGTCATTTTCGGTGTAGGGCCGCCACGATGGGGTTACGCGGCGAATTTACTTAAGGTAATTAATATAGGCAGTCACTATATAAACCCCTGAAGGAATAGGCCTATCCTTTTATAGTCATTAGGTTTTATATTATAAGGAATTCACTCAGGACTGGGGACAAAGACATCCTCCGCGTTTAAAGCTTCGCTTGGAATAAACAGCCCTGAGAGCCGTTCCTTGGTTCTCGTGTATTATTTGCCGTTCTAGCAAATTTTGTTGTGTCTACTTCTTTTGGTAGACTAAACAATAAATTGGGTTTTCTTGTTGCTATGTGGGCTGATTCATACATACAGGTTCTTTGTACGTATGGCAATTCAATTATTTCATTCCCAATAGGCTATGTCGCCAATCCCGAGGCAATTTTGTATAGATATTTAATTCAATTAATTAATAATTTATATTTAATTATGAAATAAATGTACCACATATGATACCATGTTGTGAGCGCGTATAGTTTTTCCATATACTGGGGGGGGCCGGAGAAAAATTTGTATGTTATAGATCAAATTTTTTGATAAACTGTGTTTTAAACCATGTGAAATGGATTGAAAAGAATAAAGTAGAAATTTAGGGAGAGAGAGGTTACTCAAGACCTATTCAAATATGAAAGTTCAAGAGGCCAACTTCTCAAGTTTAGTTAAAGTTATGTCAATCAGTTTGACTCCCTTTAGGTATAGGAAATTTATGGGATTAAAGTAAAGTTATTAAGCATTTTAACTTTGCTCAGTTTGTGTAAGTTTTATAAGTCACCAGTCTTAATTTTTTCTTGTAAAAGTTTTCTGGCTTTCAAAGCAGTCTTTCTTTGAGGCCTGTCTGGTTTAGTCTGAGTTACATCAGGCACATTGAGAGATTCCTCCCCAATAGTATCCTGATCCATCCTTTGGGGTAATGGTTCTAATTTAGCCCCACACTCCAAAGGATATAGTAATGTGATATCTCTGGTGGTTTCACCAGTTGCTGTTTTCAGTTTTACAACCCTGGTAACTTCGTCTTCACCAGTTTTGAGTTCCAAGACTTTTCCCATTGACCAATGTTGTCTTGGTGTCTTGTCATGTATCAACACAATGTCCCCAATTTTGACTGAATCATTCCAACTTTGTTTTGTTAATTGTTTATGTCTTTCTCTAAGACTTGTTAAGTATTCTTCTCTCCATTTTGTTATAAATTGAGTCTTGATTTGTGTCAAATGTTGTATTTTGTGTTGAGTTCTTTGTGTCCTATTTCCCAATCTGGATCCTCTGTACTGTTATGTTCAGATTCTGGTAACATGTTTACTGTTTCTCCCTTAATTAGGTGGTTTGGTGTGAGAGGTTCTGGCTCATTAATACCATCTCCCACATAAGTTAATGGTCTGTTGTTGACAACATTTTCAATTTCTGACAGAATAGTCATGAGTTCAAAAAGTTGTAGATGTTTTGTCCCAATAGTCTTTTTAAGGCAGTTCTTTACAGTTTGTATGTTTCTTTCCCAAATTGAACCATACCATGGTGTATTAACAGGAATGTACTTCCAGGTTATGTTGTGTTTGGTTAAATGAGTTTGTACTGTTTCACTGTCACAAATCTGATGAATAATTCTTTCACCAGATTTGAAGTATGTGGCATTGTCTGACCATATAGTTTTGGGTACAGAATTGTGTGCACAAAATCGTCTGAAAGCAGCAATAAAAGCTTCTGCTGTCAGATCTTCTACTATGTCTAGACATATGGCACGTGTGGCAGCACAGGTGAAGAGTACAATGTACACTTTGTATTCCTTTGAATCCATTTTGTCTCCAAAACTCACATTTACCGCTCCAGTGTAGTCAATACCCGTGGTTTCAAATGGCCGAGTAAATGTTACTCGTTCCACAGGTAGGTCTGGAGGGCTTGGGGTCTTAAAGGGTCGTGAATGGATACGTTTACAAGGAATGCATGTGTTTAAAATTTTCTTTGTTTCAGTTCTACCCTTTGGTAGCCAGTAAGTTTTTCTCAGCTCTGTCAGGGTTTGTGGGACTCCCATGTGGTGTATTTTGTTGTGGGTATCCCTGATGATGAGTTTTGTGAAGTGATTTCTCCTTGGAAGAAGAATTGGGTGCTTAGAGTTGTAAGTCAAAGTTGACTTGTTAAGCCTTCCTTTACACCTTATCAGACCCTCTGTATCCAGGTACAGATTTAGATCCATGACAAGTGAAGGAATACCTTTGTTTAATGTGCTACTGGACCTAAGATACTTCAACTCCTTGTCAAATTCTGAAGCTTGTATCTGTTTGAGCCAGTATTTTGTTGCAGTTTCTGTTAAGTTAGAAAAGGCTTTCTGAGGACAGTGTTTGAGAAGGTAGCTATTGACAAACTTGCAGCAATAGACTGTAATTCTCAAGAGTTTGTTTAGGTCTGAATAAAGGTGATAGTCAAATATAGGTTTGTCCTCAGTGATCTTTTCAGTTGTTGTAGAGTTGAGTGTGAGGTTAACTACTTTGGCTGGCCAAAGATCCTCACATGTTAGCCATTCGGGCCCTTCATACCAGATTTTATTTGTTTTCAACAGCTTGTAAGAGAGCCCTCTTGTCAAAAAGTCTGCAGGATTCTCCTTTGTTTTTATGTACCTAAATTTGATACCAAGGTTTGTGTTTGCAGTTTTGATTTCTGTTAGTCTGTTTTTCACAAATATATTTTTGCAAGAAGTTGTATCTGTGTTGGTCACCCATGTTAGACAAATTTGACTGTCTGTCCATAAGTAAATGTTTGTTATGTCAACTTCTTTATACACTTGTGAAAGAAAGTTTGCTGTTTTAACTCCCAATGAGACAGCTAATAATTCAAGTTGTGGTACAGTTTTCTTTTGGTTTAAGGGTGCCACTTTTGCCTTTGAATAAACCAAGTTACTTTCATTTTCACTTGTTAAATAGGCACAACACCCATAAGCTTGTGTGCTGGCATCTGTAAAAATGTGTAGTGTTTGCGATTTCAATCTGTAGCCAGCACATCTTGGTACGTAGATGTCTTGAACTTTGTTCAAGTCTGTGGCTAATTTTTTCCAATGAAAGTGGTTCATCCCAATCAATTTTCTTTTTCCATAAGTCTTGCAAAAGGATTTTGGATCTTATGGTTGCTGGTAAATATAATCCAATGGGGTCAAAAATTTTGGATGATTCTGAAAGCACTTGTCTTTTTGTATTGGCATTTGGATTTAAGTTATAACTCTTCGTGCAAAGAGTGTCATCGTGTTCAGAATTCTGTTTTAAAAACCAAAGCATTCCAAGTGTTTTCGTGTAATTGTTTGGTTCAATGTTCCCATTGTTGTCTTTTGTTATTTGTTCATTTAATTTAGGAGAATTAGAAACCCATTCTCTCAATCCAAAATTTCCTTGCTTCATTATGGGTTGTGACATTTGGTAAATTTCAAGCAATTCCTCTTCAGTTACAGTGGAACCAATGAGGTTATCCACATAAAAGTTTTGTTTTAAAAACTGAACTGTTAAGTCCTCTTGAAATAAGTTTAGGTGGTTTCTAATTGTTAAAGCAAGAATACTTGGAGAGCAATTTGCTCCAAAAATAATTACTTTAAATCTGTAGGTTTTGAAACCTTTGTTAAGGTCATGTGGATCATTCAACCACAAAAACCTGAGATGATTTTTATCATACTCAAGCTTCAAATTTATACAGAGGAATGCTTTTTCTATGTCACTTTGTACTGCATAATTGTCTAAACGGAAGCAAAGGAGAATTTTTACAAGATCTGAGACAAGGTTTGGGCCTTCCATGAGACAATCATTTAAACTAACAGAATTTGTGTCTTTTAAACTACAGTTGTATACTACTCTTAGTTTAGTTGTGGATGAGTCTTCTCTGTAAACTCCCCTGTGTGTTAAATAATGACAAGCTCGTTTTTTAAAGGGTTCATCAGTAACTTCTTCAATGAAGCCCCTTTCTATTTGTTCCTTGAATATGTTGTTGTATTGTTCTAAAAGATTGTCATTTTTTAGTTTTCTGTAATTTTTATACAGATGTGCCTTAGCTACTTTCAAATTGTCCATTATTTCTGGACAAGGTGTTTTCCAAGGCAGCTCCACATAGTATTGATTGTCTCTGTGTTGTAATGTATCCTTAAATTGTTCTGTCATCAATTGGTCTTCATGTGTAATAGTACTGTCCTTTATGCCAACTGATTCTAATAGTCATAACTGCTGTAACCCTTCATCCAATGTGGAATCATTTTCATTCAAATGATGTGGGATTATGACAGTGTTTTTGTAGTTCGAGTTTGTCACATAGTCAGAAATTTGTGACTGTGGTGATTTTGTTTTGGCGTAAATTTTGTTCATGTTCTGTGTTTTCTGTGTCAGTAGTAAGATGGTATTTAGTTATGTCACCCAAAAGAGCAATACCTGTGGGAGTTTGTATGGCTATTCCATCTCCAATTTTAATGATGCCTCTATGGACCAGATGAAGATAGTCAGCCCCCATGAGCATATGTATATCATCAACTACATCTGCATTAAGGGTTTTATCAGCTATCGTGTATTTATTTTGAAGTTGGAGCAAAGCTTGTTTTAACCCAGCTATTTGTATTTTTTCTTGTTCTACTTTGTCCACAACAACAACCTTAAGGGTTTTAAATGTTTCATCAAGAGTTAAAGTTATATTTGCAGTTTTAAAACTGGCTTGTACTGGGTTTTTATTGATAAATGATGAAATAGAGAGATCTTCATCTCCTTGTTGGTTTTGAAGTCCCAATTTTTCTATCAGTTGTTTAGTTACAAATGTTTGTTGTGAGCAGGTATCTAAAAGACACCTAACCTGTACTATTTGTCCTCTTTTGTTTTGGATTTCCAAAGTTGTGGTTGGTAAAAGAATTTTTGAATTGTGGTTAATGCTAGATGAACTGATATGTCCATTCATAGCATTTTTGGTTTGTTTCTGTTTGTTTTGGTTTGATTTGGGTGTTTGTTCATAATGTTTGTCAGTTTTTCCAATGTCTGTGTGTGTATTACACATAGGGGTAACATGGTCAAAACTGTTGCAAAACTTACAATTGTATATCAAATTTGATTTGCAATTTGACTTTTGGTGCCCTGATCCAGTGCATTTTTTGCATAAGTTTAGTTGTTCACAACGTTTTGACCTTGCTGTAAAGTCTTTGTATTTGGGACAATTTGTAGAATTATGTTCACTGCTAAAACAAAATTTGCATGGTATGGGATTATACTCAAAAGTAGCTACATTAAAGTTTTGCAGAGTAGGAGTCTTTGAGTCTTTTTCTGTCACTTTATTTTCTGCAAATTGAGTTTTGCGGTTGTGTTTTGATGTAACTGGTAAGTGTTGAAATCTTTTGTTAGGTTTTTGGTTTTCTGCATTGTTGGTTTTTTCTTGTTCTGTGTTAAATTTTGGGTGTGTGTAACTTGATTTGTAAAGTGCTAGTACAGTACAGTTGGGAAATCTTCTCTTAGTTTATTAAGGCTAGGGTATATGTCAGTTGTCCTCTGATGAAATATCTCTTTGACTTTAGAAGGGAGCTTTTCAAAAAACAACAGCTTGAATGATCCAAGCTGTTTCTGCAATGTTTAAATTATTGTTTTTAAGTTGTCCCATGAGACATTCAAACTCACAGTAAAAGTCAAAGAGGTCACCATAGTTGTCTTTTGGGGTTCGCATGTTCATGACTTTAAGAGCCAAATCATGTATAATTTCATCCTTATTCATGTAATTTCTGTTAAGTAATTCTATTGCTACAGAATAAGAAGCACCTATGGCTGGTAGTGATTCCACTAATCTTAAGGCTGGGCCTTTCAGATAGTTCACTAAATAACTAAATTTATCAACATCTGTAATGTAGTTTTTATTACCTATAAGGCTGTGAAATTTTTCAATAAAAGATTGAAATTTGGCTCTGTCACCCTCAAAAGTGGGTACTGCAAGTGTAGGCAATTTTGATTTTAGTTCATTGCCCTCAGCCACATTGGGAGGGCTAAATGAAGCATTTCTTGTAGCTTCTAAGAAGCTTTCGTATGTGTCTTCTTTTTTGCACTCATCAAGTTGGTTTTGAATTTCAGAAATATAGTTGTTAATTTTTGTAATGTAATTTTCATTGTCAAGTAGGAGAGTAGAATACTCATCGTCTGTTAGTTCAATTGTGTCATCAATTTCTGTAATTATGTCTTCATCTAGTATGAAAATTTCTTGTTTGTAACGAGTAATAGAATTTAATGTTGTTTCAAGATCATATCTTGTAGGTTCCTTTTGTTTGAAATCATTGTACAGTTTGGTGATGACACCTTTACGTGCTGATTTTTTCCTCATTAATTTTTTTGATTTTGAGATGGTGCCGTAGCCCCAAGGTCTGTGTTTTTGTTTTCTTGGTCTGGGTTTTTTACCCTTTTGTCCCAGTCTTCCATAATTGTTGTTAGTGTTAAAGTTCTGAGTTTAATTTTTTGATGTTGAGCAAGTTAAATTACTGTACAGTAATAAGTTTTTTATATAACCTGCGCCACAGGTTAAATAAAAATTCACAATGTTTTTAGTTAGGATAGGCCTTGAGTGTAAAGAGTAAGGCCTACTTTAAGAGGTAGGCCTATTATGTAAGGTAAAGTTAGGTGGGCCTACTAAATGGGCCTATTTGTTGGGCCTACCAAGTAGGCTTATGTTTGGGTCTATTATTTTATAGGACCTCAAATGAGTTAAGCCTGTTAAATTAACAAGGCTTAGTTTTGAATTTGAAGAGTAGGACCTATTAAATAGGCTTAATGTTGCGGGCCTATTATTTTTAGGACCTAAAATAAGTTATGCCTGTTAAATGAACAAGCCTTTGTTTTCGATTAGTGTAAAGGTAAAGGAATCGGTTCCCAGTTGCTTTACGGTTGAAATTGGGGTTAGGCCTACTGAGTTAAGCCTAGCCACTGCTTGTGTCAGTGTAAATTTTAGAGGGGTTAGTTCCCCATACACAGGGCCACCATTTGAAAAAACTATATAGGGCTATGGGTTGATTGCCTGTGCCCTCATCCGTTGGAAATTTCCAACAGACTTCAGTGGAGGGTTACCGACAAAAGCCCTATGCTTTTTCGTTAGAGAGTTATGAATATGTAGGTCTTTAAAGGACCTCTTTATAGTTATATTGATTACGGTAATTCTAGCGTCGGGAGTTGGGAAAGCTTATGTTAATGAAAAACAGAAATTGCTCACCTTATTTTTGCTGGGTCTTTGTTTGTTTCGATGTAGGGCGTGACGGTCATTTTCGGTGTAGGGCCGCCACGATGGGGTTACGCGGCGAATTTACTTAAGGTAATTAATATAGGCAGTCACTATATAAACCCCTGAAGGAATAGGCCTATCCTTTTATAGTCATTAGGTTTTATTTTATAAGGAATTCACTCAGGACTCTAGGGGGGACAAAGACATCCTCCGCGTTTAAAGCTTCGCTTGGAATAAACAGCCCTGAGAGCCGTTCCTTGGTTCTCGTGTATTATTTGCCGTTCTAGCAACATTTTGTTGTGTCTACTTCTTTTTGGTAGACTAAACAATAAATTGGGTTTTCTTGTTGCTATGTGGGGCTGATTCATACATACAGGTTCTTTGTACGTATGGCAATTCAATTATTTCATTCCCAATAGGCTATGTCGCCAATCCCGAGGCAATTTTGTATAGATATTTAATTCAATTAATTAATAATTTATATTTAATTATGAAATAAATGTACCACATATAATACCATGTTGTGAGCGCGTATAGTTTTTCCATAACCACATTGAAAAATTTGACTTCCAGCCTCTTTAAGGCTTCTGTAAATGGTTCGTCAGGAGCTTCGTAAGCAAAGTGCTTTTTTGTGGATCTGAGCCTCTTCTCCTTCAGCACAGCCTCCACATTCATTTCCTCACATTTGTCCCTAGCTAGGACTTGTGCTGCAACAAAACCTGTGTTTCTGTAGCTGGTGAGTGAGTCTTTTGTTTTTGTGAGGAGGTTGACTGCCACATCAAACTGCATTGCAGGAGACTGCAGAAGTTTGCTCACATGGTTAACTGCATGAAGAATGTCATACCATACTACTGTGCAAATCTGAAAGTGATAAGACCAGTGGCGGCTCGTGACTAAAAATTCTAGGGGTGCTGTCTCTAAGAATGGGTTGAAATAATTACTGAAATAAAAGGATGAGCATTGAGCAATGAATAAAAGTTTCAAAAGTTATTGAAAAAGTTATTCAGTGAGCTCATCCTTATATTGTTCTTGATTATTTCAATTGTAAATAAAAAAATTAGGGGTGCTGCAGTTCCGCAGTGCCTACCGACGAGCCGCCACTGGATAAGACCCTACCTCCTCTGCCAGTGATTGAGCTTCAGTCCTGGCTATGGCATGTGTGGCATTGTTTCTGACTTCCAACAGGGCCTCTCTGATGTTTTGGCTCTGATATCGCACAGCCTCAATGTTCTTAAGCCGGCTCTCCCACCTGGTTTCACTCCAAGATTTGAGTGTTATGTTCACGTGCTTCTTTAGGATTGTCCATCTCTGTGTAGCTGCTGCAAAAAGGTTGTACAATTTCTGTACCTTGCCAAAGAAGCTGATGGCATCTGTGGAAGCTTTAGCTGCATCAGCCACTACAAGATTCAGAGTGTGAGCCCCACATGGAACATAGAGTGCACGACAGTTCTTCTCTAATAACCTTGCCTGAACACCTTTGTTCTTGCCCTTCATGTTCGCTCCGTCGTCATATGACTGTTCTCTGCAGTCATCAAAGTGAATATTCAATTCATCTAGTCTCTTCAGAATCAGAACTGATAAACCCAGGCCTGTACTTTCTGAAGCCTCAAGAAAGCCCAAGAAGTATTCTTTTATTTCTGGTACTTCACCCATTTTAACAGTTCTGATAATAATCGACATCTGTTCTTGGTGGCTTATGTTTGGAGTGCAGTCTAAAATGAGTGAGTAATATTTAGCTTGTTTTATTTCTGCAACAATGGCATCCAAGATCTTCCCACTAATGGACCCAATGAGCTCGCTTTGAATGATGTTCCCTAGGTAACTTGAATGACTATATTGGCCACTTTCGACTCTGCTGATGTGTTGTTTCATCACTGGATCAAATTTGGCACGCAGCTCAACCTCCTTCAAGAAGTTGCCATTGTCTCGATTGTACAATGTAGAGGAAGACCCCCTGAAAGCAAGGTTTCTCTCTGCCAGTGATTGGATTATACTTACAAGACGTGTGAGAACATCTCGCCAGCGTCTTCGCTCTACCTCCATTAATGACATTTCAGTTTGGTCAATGGTCCTTCCAGTTTTTAACCGCAGTTCCAGATCCTTCCATGTTGCCATGTTATCTGCATATTCTGAACTATTTTCATGGCCTTTCAGAAGCGAACCAACGTTTATCCAGTCTGAAAGTCCATCCGTAATTAGTTTGTACGACTTCCTTGAAAACACCTTGCAGCAGAAGCAATAAAGAGCATCATTCCATCTAGAGTACATCATCCAGCTTCGCTTTATTTTTTCCCCATTAATTAATGTTTTGTAAGGTGTAATGAGTCTTTACTAATTATTGTTTTCTGTGTAACAAGTCTTTACTAATTATTGTTTTCTGTGTTTCAGATCTATGCTATGTTTATGTTGAATAAAGCCTCAAATTGGCCTTTACTTTATCTTTAGCCCGCTAACAAACGCGGCACCACAATTTATTCAACATTTCAATCAGCCATTCAGTCGGCCTTTCAGATACAGCAAGCAAATATTCATCCAGTAATCTTACTATATCATGGAGAAGGTGATTCGCCCGGATAAATTTATTACTTCTCCGAATTCTCCCCAAGCTGGGAAACTATGGAAATTATGGTCGCGCGGATTCAAATATTTCTTGAGTACTATCGCCGAACACAACCCCAATAAATTGGAGGTTCTATTCATACATATCGGCCCCGATGTCGCTGATATCATTCAAGACTGCTCTACTTATGAGGATGCCATGGCAGCCTTAGAGGCCACCTACGTCAAGAAGCCGAACGAGGTATGCGCTCGCCACCTGTTGTCCACCCGTCACCAAAAGCCCGAGGAAACCCTCGATGAGTACTTACAAATTCTTCAACAACTAGCCAATGACTGCAACTTCAAATCGGTTTCCGCCGACGAAAACAGTTCATCTGTGAGAGACGCTTTCATCCGAGGAATTAGAGATAGCGCCATCCGTACCCGCTTACTCGAAAATGACACACTCTCACTGGAAAAGGCTATCGTCCAGGCTCGAACATTAGATCAGGCCAAGAAAAACTCAGAATCGTACTCACTCATTACGGTGTTGTTGCAGCCACTGGCTCTCGCCACGAACCGTCGCCGACTACTGACTCTGCCCGGCCTGCCTGCGTCCAAGGAGACGATCTCCCAAACTCTTCAGCCGCTACGAATTTCGACAACAAAGCCGCTCTGTGCTTCTTCTGCGGGTCTCGACGCCACCCACGAAGCAGGTGTCCAGCAAAGGATTCTATCTGTGCGAAATGTGAAAAGACCGACCACTGGGCCAAAGTCTGCCGCTCAAGTACTTCCTCGGCACGTCAAAAACAGGATAAAACCACAGCGTCTCATTCCGCCGCAGCATTAGCGACCATTAGTACCACTCTATCGTGTAGCTCCTCCATGCCTACCAACTCAACAGTCGATATCCTCGTCAACGGCCGTTCGTGTCTCGCCTTGTTGGATACTGGCAGCTCGGACAACTTCATTCGTGAGGATCTAGCCAAACACTTAGAGCTGCCCATTCTTCCGCATTTGGGCGTCGTATCAATGGCTTCGCCTAATCTATCCGCAGCCATCTCAGGTCGATGTACAGTGAAGGTTACGATGGGAGACCGCGACTACGAAAAGCTCGAACTATCCGTCTTGTCGGATCTGTGCGCTGACATAATACTCGGTACCCCATTTTTAATCAGACACAAGGAATTGAACATCATTTTCGGAGGTCCGGAGCCAGCACTCCATATATGCGGCCTTACCCGATCAAGAATTTCAGCCCCACCACTATTCGGCAACTTAACTGCCGATTGTCGTCCCATCGCCACGAAGTCCAGACGATTTTGCTCTGAGGACAAAATTTTCATTGGGAAAGAAATCGAAAAGCTACTCAGGGATGAGATAATTGAACCCAGTAACTCACCCTGGCGTGCTCAAGTAGTCATCACATCTACCGAAACAAAAAAAAAACGGATGGTAATCGATTTCTCTCAAACCGTCAACCGATTTACCATGCTAGATGCATATCCTCTTCCGCGAATCGATGATATAGCCAACAAAGTCTCACAACACAAATACTACAGCGTAATTGATCTGTCAAGCGCATACTACCAGGTAGAAATCGATCCGTCTGAACGACCTTTCACAGCATTCGAGGCTGACGGAAATCTATACCAATTCAGAAGGATCCCTATGGGAGTAACTAACGGAGCCGCGGCCTTCCAGCGCGTCATGAACGAATTCATATCCTCGAACAACTTATCATCAACATACGCCTACCTCGACGATCTCACCATCTGCGGAACCACTTGGGAAGAGCACGATGAGAACCTTCGACATTTCTGGGAAGCCGCTAAACGAGTAAATCTGAGTCTAAACAAGGAAAAATGCAAGCTTTCGATGACATCAGTGCACCTGCTCGGATATTCTATCTCTCATGGCGTATTGCGGTCCGATCCCGAACGCCTCCGGCCACTACAAGAACTTCAAACTCCTCGCAACAAGTCGTCTCTACAACGCGTAATCGGACTATTCGCATACTATGCTAAATGGATTCAGAACTATTCCCTCAAGATCAAACCTCTGCTCAACGTTTCATCATTCCCATTAACTCGCGAGGAAGTATCAACGATCCAAACACTCAAAGATGATATCTCGAAAGCTGTCGTCGGTTCAATCGATGAAGAACTGCCGTTCACTGTGGAGACGGACGCTTCCTCTTCAGCAATCGGAGCCACCCTCACCCAGAACGGCCGCCCGGTGGCGTTCTTTTCTCGCGCTCTGAATAACACAGAACGTCGCCATCACATCGTTGAAAAGGAGGCATACGCTGTAATCGAATCCATTCGCAAGTGGAAGCACTTCTTAGCTTATCGACACTTTACTGTCGTCACCGACCAGCGGAGCGTATCTTTCATGTTCGATGGAAAAGCTACTGGTCGTATTAAGAACGATAAGATTCTCCGTTGGCGTGTAGAACTAGCCGGCTACTCATTCACATAAAATACAGACCGGGCCTCGAGAACCGAGCCGCAGACGCATTGTCGCGATCCTTTTGCGCTGTTACTCCAAGAATATCCCTCGCCCAGCTGCATGTTAATCTGATACACCCAGGAGTCCGCCGAATGACTCATTTTGTGAGAGCTAGGAACCTACCATTCTCAGTGGATGACATCAAACGAGTTACGTCGGAATGCCAAACATGCGCTAAATGTAAGCCACAGTACTATAAACCAGAAGTTAGTCACTTAATACGGGCCATGTCCCCGTTTGACCGACTTAACATCGACTTTAAAGGCCCGCTTCCGAGCGCAACTTCGCGACCTTATATCCTAACAGTAATCGACGAGTATTCACGCTTTCCTTTTGCCTTCCCGTGCCGTGATACGAACACGTCAACCGTTATCGCCCGTCTCACCGAGTTATTTTCTACCTTCGGAACTCCCTCTTACATCCACACAGATCGAGGGACATCGTTTATGTCTTCGGAACTAAAACTGTTCCTAACTAAACATGGTATCGCGACTAGTCGCACAACGCCGTATCACCCCCAAGGAAACGGGCAATGCGAACGTTACAATGGAATCATCATGAACACCATCAAACTAGCCATAGAAGATCGCGGGTTGCCGATGTCGCAATGGGAGTCCGTCCTACCAGACGCGCTGCACTCGATTAGATCGCTGCTGTGTACGGCCACGAAACGAACTCCTCACGAGCGTCTATTCACGCACCCGCGGCGTACTTCTACCGGTTCTGCACTACCGACGTGGCTGTCTTCTCCGGGAACTGTACTCCTTCGCCAATTCATTCGCCGATCCAAGAACGACCCCCTCGTCGAGGAAGTTGAATTAATTGAGGCAAACCCCAACTACGCGTTTATACGGCATCCGAATGGGAGAGAAGATACCGTATCCATCAGGGACCTGGCACCGGCGGGACGTAGCAATACGGATGACACGAATCACTATGAACCCCCCGTACCCAGTCCGCCAATCAATTCCACCCTGCTAACGGACGACTCAGAACCCGCTGAGATCCGCCGACATACGGTCCCAACAGCTCCCGTCGAAGCGACTCCAGTCGAAGTCGAGAGAGGCCCACCTGTGTCAGTAACCTCCGAGACGAGTCCCCCTCTGAGAAGAAGCACTCGAATCAGATACCCAGCTCAACGTTTCATCATTCCCATTAACTCGCGAGGAAGTATCAACGATCCAAAACGCGGCACCACATAAGGGGTTCCAAAAAACCTTAGCCCCCCCCCATTTGCAGCTTACATGTTTACTTATATCGAAATAGTTTTTAGTGATTATAAAAATATATAAAATTCTTTATTTATTGCAGGTATTAAAATTACTCTAGCTGATAAAGTGATAATATAATGGCTTCTCAATTAATTGATGATTCGGAGAGGCAACGCGTGATAGATCGCATACGAGCAATAACATTTCAGGAAGCTCGTGATGCTGGAGCCACCTTTATAACACGTTCATGGGTTGCCAAAAAGTTGCGAAGAAGAGAGGACTTCGTCAAAAGAAATTGGAATAAAACTTTGGATGAATGTGAAATGGATACAACCAAATCTGGGCGCCCAAATTTGCCACTCTCTCAGGAAACAAAGAACATCATTGAAAGAGGTACGCGTAAGTGGAAAAACAGCTGTGCTAAACTTTCTAGAGAGATCGAAGTGTTGAGAGGAAAGATCGTTAGTGGTGAGATCATTCGACTGTACTGTCATAGGCAAGGTTTAAAGCCTTGGCATGAACTTACAAAGCCAAGAAAAACTCAACTTAACATCGATGATAGAATGTGGTTTGCCCATTATCTTGAAGATTGGGATGTGGATGATTTCATTCATTTAGCTGTCTCCGATGAATTTTTTGTTTACGTAACATATCGGCCTAACTACCAAAATGATCGAGTGTGGTCCACAACACCAGATGAAATCGATGACAATGAACATTATCGCGAATTATTAAAAAATCCAGACTGTGTTGGTGTGTTTGTTTGGTTCACTGCAAAGAAGCTCATGTGGGTGCTGAAGCCAAATGGTCAGAGTTGGGATGAACAGTATTTTCGTGATATTATTCTGTCCCAGCACGTCATTCTTTTTCTAAGAAACCCAAACAATGTTATGGATGTCGATCAGGTCACACTTCTGCACGATAAGGCCCCCTGCTTTAAGGCATTAGCCACTCAACAGTTGTTGCGGAACCATGAGATCGATTTCTTTGGAAATGAAGAATGGCCAGGAAATTCTCCTGACCTGAACATCTGTGAACACATTGGATCAGTTATAAAAGACAAGGTTGAATGTCTCTTGCTTCAAGAACCTGCAGCAAATCGATTTTCGAAGGATACAATGACGCAACACATTGAAACTGTTGCGAAAAATGCTCTGTATGAATTGGTCCACAATTAACCTACCCCTTATATCTCCAGTCTATACTATAGAGTAGATCAAGTCTAGCCTAGAGGGGTCAGCCTAGAGATTCCGGAAATGGTCCAGAGCGGGCAGATAAATTGAGGTCCACAGTAGGATTCCTCACAAGAATTAGGTTAGGGCAATCTACCTTCACCTTTGTTAAGCTATGAGTTGATGCTGGGTCTTAGGCCACAATGTAGGCCTAACTTGTCTGACCCAGCTTAATTTAATGAGATTAACTTTGGTGTAAAAACTCAATTAGTCACTTACTTTTTGTTATCGGAGTGTCTCCCTTCTCCGGTTATGTTTTCGAGAGCGCACTTTGCTGGTACGTCCTCTCGCCCCGTTCTTCGTTTTCGTTCTCCCTTTGTTCTCCTTTGTTCTCCTCTTCGCGGGGCTTCTTGTACCAGCGTTGTCTTGGTTTATTCCTCGGTTGGTTGAGCGGTAATGTATCTCCATTACCGAGCACGCTCCTCCCACACAGTATATAAATACTAGTGTGGAGAATAACTCTGGTGAGCAACCAATTGGTTTCATCCACCCAGTTATTGACATAAAAGGAATTTAATGATTGTTAGATTAACTACCTACCTACTCAGTGAACCATTTTCGTTACCTCCCAACTACCCACTCATCAGTTTTCCATATACTGGGGGCCCCGGGAGATAAAAATTTTGGTGTCATTGTCACCAATTTTTGTCTGAGTGTAGACTAGCTAACTATTTAACTGTAAATGCCTGTTAATCTGATTAACAGTGCCTATCCTCACCTTCTCATGGAGAAGGTGTAGCATTTAATTAGAAGAGAAAATATACATCCATAGGATGAAACTGTCTATGGTCTTTACCATAAGAAAAGAAAAAATGAAAGTTAGAAGATAAAATTACAATTCCCCAGCATCTATTTTTTGTTGTAAAAATAGTCGCGCTTTAATGCTGTTTGTCGCTGAGGTCTTGTGTCTGTCAATGTTGTAGTAGGATGCGTTACCACTCCTACTGTCAAAGGAATAGTTACTGGAAGTTCAGTGTCTCCAGTTGTTACTGTCAGTGGAGAAGGTTCTCCAAAGTCCATTGTTTTGGGTCCAGACTCTAAAGGGTACAAAAGAGAAATGTCTCTTGTTGTGTCACCCGTTGAAGTCCTTAATTTGACCACTCTTGTTACCCCATCTGCCCCTGGTCTGAGTTCTGAAACTCTAGCCAGAGGCCAGTTTTGTCTTGGAGTACTGTCATGTATGAGAACAAGGTCCCCTACCTTAATTGTGTCAGACCAATCCTTCTTAGTCATTTGTTTATGTCTCTCCCTTAGACCCATCAAGTACTCAGTTTTCCACTGTTTAATGAAATGAGCTTTAACTCTAGTTAAATGTTGTAACTTAGTCTGGAGCTCATCATGTCGTTGAGTCCAGTTTGGGTCTTCTGAAGAGTCTATATTGTAGTCCGGCAGGAGACTAACTTGTTCTCCCCGAATCAAATGATTTGGAGTTAATGGTTCTGGGTCATTAATGTTGTCACTCACATAAGTGAGTGGTCTATTGTTAATGATGTTCTCAATCTCAGCCAGGAGAGTGAGTAACCCAAATAAGTGTATCTGTTTTTTGCCAATTGCTTTCTTCAAGCAATTCTTTACTGTTTGTATATTCCTCTCCCAGATAGAACCATACCAAGGAGAGGCAACCGGAATATACTTCCACTTTATGTTTGTATTTTGTATATATAATTGTGTGATTTCATTGCTTAACAAGTCGTGGATGACTTGTTCACCAGCTTTGAAATATGTAGCATTGTCAGTCCAAACTGTCTTGGTACTGAATGTCGTGCACAGAATCTCTTAAAGACAGCAACAAAAGATTCTGCTGTTAGGTCCTCCACAACATCCAAATAAACAGCTCGTGAGGCTGCACATGTAAACAGTACAATGTACATTTTTTGTTCAGTGTCACCCACCCCTACAGTCAATGCTCCTGTATAGTCAATGCCTACAGTCTCAAAGGGTCTGTTGAGAGTAACTCTCTCCTCTGGCAAAGCAGGAGGATTTGGTTTCCTATAGGGCCTAGCATGAATACGCCTACATGTGACACACTCACTCAGGACTGTTTTAACAGTGATCCTTCCCTTGGGTATCCAATAAGTTTTTCTTAATGTAGTTAGTGTCTGTGGTACCCCCATATGATATACATCATTGTGTGTTTTTCTGATTATTAATGTTGTCAAATAGCTAAATCTAGGTAAAAGGATTGGATTTTTGCTTTTGTATGACAGTTTTGATTTGTCTAATCTCCCTTTACACCTTAGAAGGCCTTCCTCATCTCTGAACAAGTTTAGATCCACAACTACTGATGGTACAGGTTCTTTTGTTTGTTTCCCATTAGTTAAGAATTCTAACTCTTTATTGTACTCTTTTTGTTGGGCTTGGCCTATCCAGTATTGGGTTGCAACTTCTGTATAATTATGATTATTTTTATTTAGCTGTTTGTTAATTGTAGCTAAACAGTTGTGAGCAAACCTCAAACAGTAGGCTGTCACCCTACAAGTTTGTTGAAATCAGAATACTTTTCATAATTAGTGATTGGTTCAACCTTTTCATTTGAAAAGATTAAATTTAATGTCAAGTTAACTTGTTCCACAGGCCATTGGTCTGTATTACAGAGCCACTTAGGTCCCATAAACCAAGTTTTGTTTGACTTCAACAACTTGTAGGATAAACCTCTGGTCAGAAAGTCTGCTGGATTCTGTTTAGTTGGAACATAGTGAAAGTTTACTTGTAGGCTTTCATTAGCGTCAGCTATTTCTTTTAGCCTATTTCTTACAAAGATATTCTTACTATTAATGCTATCATTCCGTATCCATGCAAGACAAATCTGACTGTCAAGCCAGACGTGGATATTAGTTATGAACACATCATAGTAAGCATCCTTAAGCAATGAAATGGTTTTAATGGCTAATGTAGCAGCCAATAGTTCCAATTGAGGTATGGTTCGGGTAGGTTTGAGAGGTGCAACTTTCCCTTTTGCATAAATTAGATGACTTTCTGTAGGGCTTACAAGATACGCACAGCACCCATAAGCTTGTGTGCTTGCATCAGCAAACACATGAAGCCTCTGGGGCTTATCCCTAAACCCACAGCACCTTTGAATTTTAATGTTCTGCACTTTTGTTAAATCAGTAGCTAACTTCTTCCAAGATTTTTGATTTTCATTTGTTATTGGATCATCCCACCCAACATTTGTCCTCCAAATTTCTTGGAGGAGAATCTTTGATTTTATTGTTGAAGGCAGGAATAGACCCATAGGATCAAAAATTTTGGAAGCCTCTGATAATATTTGTCTTTTAGTATTTGCTTCCTCATCAAGTTTAAAACCTTTAGTACAGATTGAATCATGACTGTTAGAAGTTGCATCCAAATACCAGTTCATACCTAAAGTTTTAACTCTGTCTGATGGCTCAGTAAGACCATTATTATCTTTTAAAATCTTTTTGTTTAAATCCTCATTATTTGAAATCCACTCTCTAAGTTCAAAGTTACCTTGTTGCATAATGTTTTGAGAGTGTTCATAGACTTCAGATAATTCAGATTTTGTTGTCGTTGAGATAATATTATTCAAAGTGTTGCTATTCTTACAGGTGTTATGTAGGACTGAGTTGAGGCACATAGTATTTGTTGGTCATGCACTGTTTTGGTTTAGGTCTAGGTTGTATTCTGATAGGTCACCCAAAGGGGCTATCCCTGATGGAGTCTGAATAGCTATACCATTACCTATCTCTACTATGCCCTTATGAATAAGATTAATATAATCTGCCCCTATTAGCATTTCAATGTTAGCTATTGTGTTGTTAGTGATATGTCTATCAGCTATTTTGTAGTGTTTTTTCAAATGATTTATGGTTTGTTCTAGTTTGGGTATAACCAGTTTGTTTTTGTCCTACTTTAGAAATAATAACTGCTTCAATTTTCTTGAATTTACTTTCTAAATGTAGTTCCAGGTCAATTGTCTTATAGCTATTTTTGTCCGAGTTATCCTTAACAAAGGACGCAATATTGAGGTTTTGTTCATTCGGGTTTGGTGTCAAACCCAATTTATTAACTACATTTTTTGAAACAAATGTTTGTTGAGAACAACAGTCTATAAGACATCTCACTGGAGTGGTACTACCCTCACTATTCACTAAGTCCAAAGTAATAGTTGGTAAAAGAATCTCAGTGTTTCTTGTTACATTGTTTGAACAAGCAGAATGTCCCATGAAAGTGGCATTTTCTTGATTACCTTTGTTTGGGGGAGGTATCTTTTGAGTTTGAGTACTATTATTTGGACACTTTGGTGAATCACACATTGATGAGACATGTCGTAAACTTTTACAAAACTTACACTTGAATCTTAACCTAGATTTACAGTCTTTCTTATAATGTCCCTGGCCAGTACACTTTTTACACAGGTTCAACTGTTCACATCTTTTAGCCCTTTGGTTAAAATCTGAATATTTGTCACACCCAGTACTACTGTGTTCATTACTTGCACAAAATTTGCAATATGGTGTGTAAGTTGAGGCAGCAGTTACATTAAAGTTCTGTAATGTAGGTGTTCGTGTTTTGTAGTTGGTCACATTTGATTCTACAGTATCAAGTTTTGTCTGTTTGGCTGTAGCTAGTTGGTCTCTGGGAACAGTCTTTGGTTTATCCATAGTCTGGGTCTTATGTGTTGGAAAATCTCTCAAGTTGTAATTAGTTAGGATATTGGGGAAGTGTTGTCTTATTTGTGCTAAATTAGGATAATTTTCTCCCGTCTTTAGAATTAAATTATCTTTAACCCTCGAAGGAAGGCACCTAAGTACTATGCTTTGTATAAGCCAAGATGAAGTTTTAATATCTATCTCATTGCTAACCAGTTGTCCTATAATAGCTTCTAATTTTGTATAAAAATTTTCCATATCACTATGGTTATCTTTTATGGGTGCAAATTCAAAAATTTGTTGAGATAATTCATATATAATCACATCTTTATTAACGTAATTACGTTTTAAAAGATCAATAGCTACTTCATATGAATCCCCTACGGCTGGTAAATAGGCTATCAGGTTATAGGCTGGGCCTTTAAGGGAACTAGTTAAGTAACTAAACTTTTCAACAGTTGAAATATAAGGTTTATTACCTATTAAATTCTCAAATTTGTCAATGAAAGATGGGAATTGTACCGTGTCCCCTTCAAATGTTGGTATTTGCAAAATGGGTAACTGAGCCCTCAATTCTTGTGACTCAGGATTTTGCATGCCACTTAAATTTTGTTGAAGGTTAGCCCTACTTTGATTAAAATCAGAATTAGGTTTTTTTGGTGTTAAGTCAGTCAACCGAGACCGTAGTTCCCTTATTTGCTGTTCAATTGAGCTTACCTGATCATCATCATCAGCGTAAAGGTCTATCAATTGTTCTTCAGCCATTTCGGATTCAACTAACTCTGAAATACTCTCATTAATGGCTATTATTTCCTTCTTTTTAATTTCTAATTTAATAATTACACACTCTATATTTTTCTTACCTGGTTGTGTAATATTGTTAAAAGTGTTCACAGCCTTTGTAACAGCTCCCAACTTTGCCCCCCTTTTCTTTTTTAACTTTTTCAATTCTGCACTGTCCATGTCTAAGTCAAAATTGTTTAACTGGGGATCGTAATGAAATAGAGGACAAGAAGAAATTACCAGAGAAGAGAGAGCACAGACAAAACAGTCAAGTTCAAATTTGGTTTAATCCCCCCCAAGTACTTGTGTGTCACTCAGGTCTAAGCTTATAAGAGAATGAGACTCCTTTAATGTAAATGTTTCCTAGTTAGGCCCTAGGTTGTAGACCTAATTAGGCTTGCTCAGGTTAGGCTTAGGCTAGACCATTTAGCCTAATTCTGCAATTTTTGTTAAGTAAGCTTAAGGTTTGTAAATTCCCCACACACGGACCACCAATGCGAAAAATGCTCTGTATGAATTGGTCCACAATTAACCCACCCCTTATATCTCCAGTCTAACTATAGAGTAGATCAAGTCTAGCCTAGAGGGGTCAGCCTAGAGATTCCGGAAATGGTCCAGAGCGGGCAGATAAATTGAGGTCCACAGTAGGATTCCTCACAAGAATTAGGTTAGGGCAATCTACCTTCACCTTTGTTAAGCTATGAGTTGATGCTGGGTCTTAGGCCACAATGTAGGCCTAACTTGTCTGACCCAGCTTAATTTAATGAGATTAACTTTGGTGTAAAAACTCAATTAGTCACTTACTTTTTGTTATCGGAGTGTCTCCCTTCTCCGGTTATGTTTTCGAGAGCGCACTTTGCTGGTACGTCCTCTCGCCCCGTTCTTCGTTTTCGTTCTCCCTTTGTTCTTTTGTTCTCCTCTTCGCGGGGCTTCTTGTACCAGCGTTGTCTTGGTTTATTCCTCGGTTGGTTGAGCGGTAATGTATCTCCATTACCGAGCACGCTCCTCCCACACAGTATATAAATACTAGTGTGGAGAATAACTCTGGTGAGCAACCAATTGGTTTCATCCACCCAGTTATTGACATAAAAGGAATTTAATGATTGTTAGATTAACTACCTACCTACTCAGTGAACCATTTTCGTTACCTCCCAACTACCCACTCATCAGTTTTCCATACTGTTTTAGCAAATTTGCGTAACGATCAAGATCTATTCACGTCACTTTTGGCAAGCTACCGAAAGCGAATTCAGGCTGTCTTGGAAGCCAATGGCGGGAACCCCAAGTTTTAACTGTTTCTCATTAAATGCAGGATTAAATTCTCTTTTGTAAGGTATGTTTAGTTTTATTGTACCTCTAATGGTTTAGGCCATGGGCGGGGGGGGGCTAAGGTTTATTGGAGCCCCGTACATGTAATGGTGATGAACGCTTCTACCGTCCTCTCTTTTAGGGAATGTGAAATCTGGACTGATTTGAAATGGTCCTCGAGACACCAGATCTGTCTTCAAGGCATCTGACAGGACAACTGACCATCATACGGATCAAGCGGTGGAGCAGATCTTGGTTCTTGTTGCTCAGTAGAAATGCCTGTGTGTGGTGTTTGAAGCTGAACAGAAGATGGGCCACTTGTTGGTTCATCAGGCTCTATTTCTACTGGTGTTTGAGGTTGCATAGAGGATGGTCCTGCTGTTGGTGTTATTTTATTTATTTGTTGGGTTCAAAATCCCAGCTGAGCCGTGAACGGCCAAATTCTAAAGGGCCAGTTCTACCTACAGCCCAAGTTAGGCTAAAATTAAAACTTACGGATTTGAGACCCTATTAGGTCCTACCTCAGGGTTGCTGACTCGATGCGGGCCTACCTTAGACCTTAGTTACATGAATTTAATATAAACAAAAGGGGTACTATTTATGGTCTTCTTTCTCAACCTTGCAACAACGCAACCTGGACTATTGCACGATGCAACAATCTTGTATCTAAACAACCAAACTGAATTGCAAGAGAGCTCTCCAACAGACCACACCCTGTACGTACGACATCCCACAAACGAGTAGAAAGAACGCGCAGCGCCCCAAAATGATGCCAACAGTGTGACCAAACAATGATGCCACAAGAGCTCAAAAATGCTAGCTCTAAATTAAGTTAATTTTTCACTAACCTTACAATTATGAGATGGATATATATACACCTTAACTTAATATATACAAGCAATGCTGCATCAATCAGCTTAGTCATCATATCGCCTTGGGACAACAATGGTTCTTCCTCTTCTAGATTTTCTAACAGTTGGCTCATGATGCTCATCAGGCTTTGCTGAGGATGGCGTTTCCAAATATTTAAGTAGTGCTCCTGAGAAGAACATAACATTACATATTCTGTTAGATTTTGCTTAAATACTCTTTCTTATCTTGTTTGATAATTGATCTGTGTGAACAGAATTTGAGGTGATGTGATCCATTAAATTTCACATTTCGATATATTATCAGTGGTGTAGTGCTGTGGGAACGCGTGGGAACGGCGTTCCCTTACTTTTTTTGGTAGACGGAACGGCGTTCCCTCACTATTTCAAATAAATCCGAACTTACAAATCTCTAACGTCATGAAATTTTAATTCCCATCCCTAGAAGAAATATGAGAAAGAATCATTAACTGTTTCATTTCTTTTAGCTTCGACTGAGTCAATGCTAGCCTATAAAGATCTGGTAAAACAGTCACCACGGCGTACCAGTTGTTAACTTTTTTTTAGTTAATCATTCCAGTTGTTAGCTATTTTTATTGATCGTACTGGATGTCGTATATCTAATGACACTGGAAATACTGCATCTTCAACCTTGGAATATATCCTAATATCCAAGTGCATATGACCTCAAAATATTCCTGAAATTGGTCAGATTTCAAAAGATTTCCCGGGGAGCTTACAGTGCCCCCGGACCCCCAGCTGTATGGGCTCGCCGCGCTCGCCATTGTCTCCCTCGCATCTGAGTAACCCTTTCAAAATGCGTTCCCTCACTTCTTTATTTAGCACTACACCACTGTATATTATAAATATTACAGAGACTAGCTTACTCTACACGATTCCTGAGCACTTGCCTAGCTTGATGGTCTACCTAACCTAGTTGCCTAAACTGTAATCATAAGAATATACAAGTGGCACATCTCACCTGTGCTACTGGAAAGCTTCTCTTTTTTCTTCTTTTTCCGTTTTTCAGCTCCTGATGGATAATGTCGTTTCATTTTCCAAGATGCACGAAGTCACATCTAGTTAATCACAACTAATCTGCTAAATAATAATAATCATGATAATAATGATGATGATAATAATAATAATAATAATAATAATAATAATGTTTTACAATACTAGAAAAATTAAGCAATTAGGAAAGTATAAGCATATAGTAAGAATAAAGTTCAATAATATAGAAATAAGATCTCACAATAGTTATTTACACATAACGACCAAAACGTTTCGTTTGTCTCCGTTTTATCACATTTGTCTCATACAAAAACTTTAATTAATACGACAATAATATAATAATAATAATAATATCAATAACAACTTCAGCTATATTCCTATTCTTGCCCACTGAGCTATGACCTGGGAGCCTGTCTAGGGTCCCCCTAGTAGCAGCGGGGCCCTAAGCGGCCGCTTAGTCTGCTTATGCCAGGAAACGGCCCTGTTTACAATACCTTATTTTTGTAATGTAGCAAAGATTATATAAGCATATTGTATGTTGGGTTAAATGGCTATGCTGGCCTTATTTTTGTACTTGTATGTTAAGTGGCTATGTTGGCCTTATTTTTGTATTACGTTCAGTGTATAATACGTAAGATTGTACTTGTATGTTAGGTTAAATGGCTATGGATTGTGAATGATCCGCAACAAATATGTTTTGTTTGTTGTATAACTAATAATTTAAAATATAGTTTCCACAAAATCATATCCGAACTTAGCTTCCCATAATTGATCAGCATTTTTATTAAACTCTTTTGTTTTCATAATTTCTCAGATTTTTTCATTAAGCTACAATTATTTTCTCCTACGTATACAAATGATCTTTTTCAGTTAATGATGTCTCGTGTAATAACAATACAGTATACAATAAAATTGCCAGATAATTAATCAAACAGTATGCCAGTATGTTAGGTTAAGTGGCTATGTTGGCCCTATTTTTGTATTAAGTTCAGTGTATAATACGTAAGATTGTACTTGTATGTTAGGTTAAGTGGCTATGGATTGTGAATGATTCGCAATAAAGATGTTTTGTTTGTTTTTGTTGTTGAAGCCCTCCACAACACAACTTTGTAACGAAAAGACATATGAGTCTTTGTAATCGACTCTAGGCAATAAATCTGGCGGAATTTTTCACCGGATCGCAGGGATCGCAATCAACCAATAACCCTATATAGTTTTTTCATAAATAATAATAAACTACAGGAAAAGGGTTTTCAGCTTTGGTGAAATTACAAAGAATGGATGAAGAACATAAAACAGATAAACCAACTAACCAACCAATTATAACCAAGGAGCGACGGGCGCGGCAATTTGAGTGTTTTGAAATAGATTTTTTGGTGAACCTTTGTGGTGATTGGACCGTCCCTCGAATTGCTTGTTAACAAAAAGTTCAAATCTTTATTACTGAAACCAGGGGTGTGGTGTTGAAATTTTTTTCAGGGTTGCAGTTGAGATTGATCCTGCGTTTTGGAATTATTTTTTAACTGGTATAAGATCACTCCAGTGTTTCCTGTACTTGTTTGTTAAAAGATCTTGGCAAGGCATAGGCCTTGTCTAGGGTTGTTTTTGGTAACGACTGTGGCCGAGCTTATCTCATTGGGCTAGGCCTGGCCTTAGTGTGCCCTATACCCTAACGTCTAACCCATAGGTTATATTTACATTCCTAAATCCAATCATGAGTAAAGGAGTAACTTCTAAAAGTTCTGAAAAGTTACGGGTGGATGATTCTAAAACCCTTGAGTCGGCTCGCAGTGATGACTTGATGGATTTGAGTAAGATCATTATAGTATAGGATCTGGCCTAGAGTTCGTATAAATTTCTGGGTGCAGAGGTTTTGACGACTGATCTAGACTAATTTTGGGGCGTAGAATCCGAATTTTTCTATGCCATCGTACCAAATTGGTGCGAAAGTGGTCAAATTGGCAAAAATGGCAAAATTTTATAAGTTTTTCATATTTTTGTCATTCTTGAGTTGAAAATTTTTTTAAGGGCAATTGTTTGTTTGAGAATCTGTGTTTGTAACATACTGCTGCCTGAACCAAGAAAACTGACAAAAATGTCAAAAAATAATAGTAAATAGTAAAAAAATTGCAAAAATGAAATTTTTGGTGCATAAACTAGTTCTAACCAATCTTATCGAACTAAATAGTCAAGAAATTAGATATTAATAGCTCTACTAAAATTTCCTAACACAAAAACATGTATAAATGTCTAAATTTTGGGTTACAATGATTAAAAATGGTTGTAGAATATTTTAAAAAATAGACAAAATATAAAAAAGTGCTAATTTTATAAAACTCTTAGGTTTGCATATTGTAAAAGACTGAGAGATAAGATCATGTATTATTTCTGATGAAGAAGTTGACTGAAAATCTTGCAAAAGTGGCAAAGAGTTTGGCAAAAATGACATTATCAAGGCCATTTATATGATTGAGAAAGTATGTTACCATCACTCAGGTGCATCTTCCCAGTGCAGTATCATGGTAATGGGCTAAGTTATAGCTAACTTAGTAGGAATTAGAGGACAATGATTATGTTTATGTTTATGTTTTATTCAAGTGATTACTTATTATGCTTATTCCTTTTTCAGAAGACCATTGTCATTGTTTGACTTTATATAAATAAATAAACGATCACAAAGAGTTGGTTCTCATTTATGACAACGGTCTTTTTGCAAATTTCTAAAACAAAGATTATTTACCGACGTTCGATCATGGTTCGGGCTCATCAACCAGGTGTTGTATGCCTTCAGCATGGCCAAGAGGATGCAGCCGTTCCGCCAACTTCTGAAGCCAGGAACACCTTTCAAGTGGGATGATGAATTGGAAACCATCTTCGAAGAATCAAAGGATGTCATCATCACAGAAATAGAGGAGGGTGTTAAAATTTTTGACAAAACCAAGCCCACATGCCTCGCCACAGACTGGTCGAAAACAGGCATCGGCTACTGGCTACTTCAGAAACACTGCACCTGTACACGAGTCGAACCCTTCTGCTGCCATACTGGATGGCGTGTCACATTGGTTGGCAGTAGATTCACTACCTCAACTGAGTCCCGCTATGCACCAGTAGAAGGAGAAGCACTTGCTGTCGCCGATGCCCTTGACAAGGCGAGGTACTTCGTGCTGGGATGCGAAGACCTAATAATTGCAGTGGACCACAAACCTCTCCTCAAAGTGTTTGGTGACAGATCCCTAGAGGACATATCTAATACACGCCTCAGAAACTTGAAGGAAAAAACCCTCAGGTACCGTTTCCGGATGATCCACGTACCAGGCGCGAAACACAAAGCTGCTGATGGGGTGTCACGATACCCCACTGGCAACCCCATACCACTGACACTCCCCGATGACGTAGCAGCCATCCATCAACCATGCGAGGGAATGGTGTTCTTTCCCCCTCCCACCTTCCTAGCCGGCATACGGACATCACTGACAGATGGTAATGGCATGGAAGCCTGCGTCATTTCTGCAGCCGCATCAACACAACTCGCTGAGCCTGGCATCAGTGACATGGGATCGAGTATGCACCGCCACGACCAGTGATGAAGTCATGAATAGTTTAGCCAATGTCATAGAGTCCGGCATGCCTGAATCCTGCCATGCACTCCCTGCACAGCTGCGGGAATATCACCAGTTTCGCGACGACCTCCGCACTGTTGACGGCGTGGTAATGTACAGGAACCGCACGGTTATCCCGCCGGCCCTCAGGCAAGAAGTACTGGCTTCACTCCACTCAGCTCATCAAGGTACTTCATCCATGATCTCCAGAGCAGAAGACTCCATTTTCTGGCCTGGCATCACACCAGCCATCACAGCACTACGGGCTAGCTGCAACCACTGCAACCGCATGGCACCAACCCAGCCCAGCTCTCCACCCACTCCACCAACATCACCAGAATACCCCTTCCAGTGCGTCTGCGCAGACTACTTCCACTACAAAGGAGTAAACTACCTGGTCGTGGTGGACAGATACTCTAACTGGCCAATAGTAGAGAGGTCATCAGATGGTGCTGCTGGACTCATCGCCTGCCTCCGACGGACCTTCGTCACCTTCGGCATCCCCGACGAACTGGCTTCCGATGGGGGCCTTGAATTTACCGCAGCAGCCACACGGCAGTTCCTCAAAAACTGGGGCGTACACCACCGACTCTCATCAGTGGCTTTCCCTCACAGCAACTGTCAGGCAGAAGTTGGTGTCAAGACAACGAAACGCCTAATAACCGACAACACACGGACCAAACGGCGACCTCAATACCGAAAACTTTCAACGGGCCATGCTTCAATACAGAAACATGCCGGATAGAGATACAAAACACTCCCCAGCAATGTGTGTATTCGGCCGCCCTATCCGGGACTTCATTCCAATCCTTCCCGGCCGATATAAACCACACGACACGTGGCGTGAAAACTTGGCTGCCCGAGAAGAAGCTCTGAGGAACCGCCACATGAGGGGAGTGGAACGCTGGTCAGAGCACACCAAGAGACTCCCACCACTAGCAGTCGGAGACCTTATACGCATCCAGAACCAGGTCGGTCCACACGCCCATAAATGGGACAAGACAGGTGTGGTCATCGAAGTCAGGCAGTTTGACCAGTACGTGGTTAGGGTCGATGGATCTGGGAGGGTAACTGTAAGGAACAGGAAATTCCTTAAAAAATATGAACCCTTCAGCACACCTGCTCCAAAGATGACCATAGACCAACATTTGAAGAACTTCCTAGTGGTGCCCACCAACAGCCCACCTGCTGCACCACCTACACCTGCCAGGTCAGCACCAGGACCAAAGACACCCGCTTCACCCCGTAGTCCGACACGGTCCAGCCTACACATTGAACGCAGGCGCCCGACCCCTGAAGAGACCACATCCCCCACCCAAGAAGACATGTCAACGCCGCCCATCGACATACTACCACCTGCACCCCCTAGGCCAATGGGTACGGCACCCCAAACTGCAACTCCACTAAGGCGTTTGAACCGTACCAGATGCCCCCCTACCTGGCATGAAGACTACCATATGCATCAAGAAGAGTAACCAATCAAGTATGCCTTAAATTAAGGGCACTGACAAAATAAGGTTTAGTCTTTATCCGTAAACATACAAATTTTTTATTTATTTATTTATTTATTTTTTTTTGCCATATTATCCTTAATAATCTTCTTTATAAAATTGCTGGCTCAAAGACTTGGGGGAGAGATAGAGTACAGTACACTTTACACTTTACTTACTAAGAACTTTATATTGTGATCCCAATACAGCTGTAACCTCATTACTGTACTATTACTTTTGTCAGGAATACCGTTGTACAACCCTTATTTTAATATATGATTCAATCTCTCGCTGAACTCTCTAATTGTATTGTAATATGTTTGATTGGATATAATGTACTGTATAATTCCATAAGTATTTATATTTTAGTTTCTACAGTATTGTATTCATCATGATGTAATAGCAAAGCCTTATGTTCTCATATTACTCTTAAATAAACTAGTATCTATGTTTTCCTATTAAAGTACTATACTGTATTCACTTTATAAAACAATATAAGTCTTTGCACTACTGTACTGCAATTACCTCATATCACATCTAGTATCAAAGACTTGGGAGGAGATAGAGGACAATGATTATGTTTGTTTGTTTTATTCAAGTGATTACTTATTATGCTTATTCCTTTTTCAGAAGACTGTTGTCATTGTTTGACTTTATATAAATAAATAAACGATCACAAAGAGTTGGTTCTCATTTAGGAATGACCTTATTTAATGATGAGGCCCCATTATTTATTTTTTTATTTTTGAAACTTTTATTGAAATATTTACAAATAAAAGTACTATGGCTGGTTATTATTCATTTTTTGACCCAGTCACACCCAGCTATAACAGCAATATAGGTTAATATTCGTTTTTTGACCTAGTCACACCCAGCTATAACAGCAATATATATTGAATAACCAATCAAAGCTGAATAAGAAAATATATATATTATCTTGTGCAAATTTGTATAAAATGTACTTTTTTTTAAAAAATATCTTCTACTTTCTAACGTATGTATATAAATTTTGGTTGGTTTGTTTATTTGGGCTACCTTTTTGGGACTTTTTTGGAGATTTTTCTTGGCTTTTTTTGGCTACTTTTTCTTGCTTTGGCTACTTATTTCTGTTTCTGGTCTGTGTGGTGGTTTTTGTTCTACTGGTATGATGTGTGAATCTTGTGAAGTTGATTTCGAGGACCTAATCCTCCTTGTTGGCCTTGATGAAAATAAAAGTTGAGGTTTTTCCCAATCACGGCATAATTCCGACATCCGTGATTTGCCCTAAATGTAATACTGCCTGTATTTTAAGATAAGACTCGAAGGTGTTTAGGTGCCGTAAAAAAAAATGGAAGGATGTGAAATTGTGGGTTTTACGTGCTGGGAATAGATGTCCTCATTACCGGAAATATTTCGCACGATACCTGTTCCTGGCAGAACATCCTGATGATTCTACAGTTCTGCATCACTTCCTTACTGCAATTGCAGAACTATATCCTCGAAAATAAGGTGACTGGTTAGGCTAAGTTAGGTTAGGTTAGGCTGTGTTTAGCACGAATGCAAACTTTTCTGGTCGATTTTGAGGTGTTTTGGACGAATCTGCCATCTGTTTCCTGTGTAAATGCGGTTTTTGAGATGACAATATCTCGAAAACTACGCATTTGCACAGGAAATGGATGGCAGATTCGTGCAGAGCACCTCCAAATTGACCAGAAACGTTTGCTCTCATTATAAAAAGAGACTGGGTCAAAAAACGAATAATTACCACAATATATATTGAATAACCAATCAAAACTGAATTAGAAAATATATATATTATCTTGTGCAAATTTGTATAAAATGTATTTTTTTATTAAAATATATTTTCTACTTTTGGTGTTTTTTCGGTAAATGTCTAGTATTACACCTGTCTCCCTTTTGAGGTGAAATTTATGTTTTCCTATGTTTTTGATGTTTTGAACGAATCTGGGTTAATATTCATTTTAATGCTTTGTTCGTTTTCGATAGAAAGAGAGACACTATGACAATTTAACATATAAATTCGTATTCAGGACACCTTGAAACCTCAGGGAAACTGATAAAAATCAAGGAAATGTAATAATTATTTTTTATGGAAAAAGAAAAAAATTTAGACGTAAAAAGCAGCCATTATAGGCTATTGACTGAGTGTTTAGCTCTTTCCGCTGGTTAAAATTTTGCGTCCTCGTCCTCTCCAGTTTTATGGGGAGACATCTCGTGGCAAAATTAAGAAACATAGGTCAAACAGCCAATTAAATCTGGTTTTTGTTTCACGTGACCTTATCCGACCAATCGGAGACGTACATTTTGAATCTCTCATAATGCATACTCATTCGAAAATGCTTTTTCAGTTTGCTTTTCACTATGGTTTGTGGAGGTTGTGATTTGGATTACTATCAATTAATACAAGATATTTATAAGAAAGAAGATGGTGCTGAAGTTTTCTTTACGAGTCACGGTGTTTTACCTACCCACCTCAAACTGTGGCAAAACTTATTGTACGTTGGGTTATTCTTGACAAAGCTAGATGCACAGCTCTATTTAGCGTTGGCTTCCGAAAGTGCAGTTAATTGGAGGAGTTTTTGCTTCGACGTCTGTGAGCATTGGCTAGGGCAGCCTAGGCCAACAAGTTCAAATTTGTGGGCCCGGCGAAATTGTCTATTTATTCCTGTTGGTCGCCGCTCATTTGTATAAACCCCAACGCTGCTATTGAAGGTTAGAAATTGCGAAAAAACGCAGGATAGGTTAGGTTAGGTTAAGTCTGAACCAAAACACATTTTTCTGGTGTTTTTTGGTGTGATTTGTTCAAATCTGAACTTCGTTTCTTTGGGAAATGAGCTGTTTTTCAGAAATTTTCAATTTTAAAATTTCTCAAAAACGGCTTATTTCCCAAAGAAACGAAGTTCAGATTTTAACAAATCACACCAAAAAATACCAGAAAAATGTTTTGGTTCAGAAAGGAGAAAAAGCACTAAAACGAATAATTACCCGAATCTGACCTTCAAAACTGTCGGAAATGACTCATTTTTGAAATACCCCCCCCCCCAGCTGGCGATGTGGGGGAAATCATAGAAAACAAGTCATTTCTGACTTCTGAAGGTCAGATTCGTTCAAAACACATCAAAAACCATAGGAAAACAAATTTCACCTTCAAAATTGACCTAACCTAACCTAACCTATCTACAACGCCACAGTTTCTGGTCTTGATGATATGTACACTCCATTTTACAATGTGGACACTTCACTACTGTCGGTAGAACACTGAGCACGCAGAAACTCAACACTTTTTTCTAAATTTTCATAGAAAGTGACAATACAGCAGTAATAATCGAACAAGCACGTCTCACATGAAGCCATTCTGGTAGCAAACTAATTCAAATTCAAAATGGATGGAGCGCTCTGATTGGGCAGACATGTGATGTCAACACAAACGAACGTACGAACACACACTAGATACACACCAAAAAAATGCTTATATCTCAAAAACGAAGCATTTGCGACGGAAATGCTATAGAAGAAAAGTGTCTTAGAATTAAAAAATCTACCTAATGAACATATAATAATTGCTGGACGTTAGACTGGTGTAATAGTAGAATAATACCATTTTTTCAATATATATATATATTGACTATTTGGTGAATATTTCTTATTTTTGGTGATTCTGGCTACTTCTGCATAATTCAATTTATCCTGTTTTACAAATAAATCATTTTTAGCAATTGTTCATCTGTTCAGTTCAATTTTTTTGTGACGAAGTATGATGTGTCAGTTATGTATATTTGATTTTGAAGACGTGATCTGCCATATTGCCCTCGATGAAGACAAGAGTTTAGACCTTTTTTTCAATCACGGAATAATTAAGACATCCGTGACCTGCCCTAAATGCAATAGTGCTTGTATTTTAAGAAAAGACCAGAAGGTCTTTAGGTGCCATAAAAAAAATCCTAAAAATAAACACGTGTCATTTCAGTTTAAGGGCAGGCGAAATTTAGCGGACTACCCATGCAAGGTTGGCACATGTTATATTATCATTTGTATAATTTAGGTCTTGGGGGGATTACGGGGTTGGAGCCCCCGTAAAGATTACGCATCACAAATTGATTGGTCCTATGTTTTGCGGACAGTTCAGTACGTGACACTGGTTAGGTCAACTGTACGCCCTTGATGATTGGTTAGGTTAAGTCATGATATTTTCATTTAAATTCATTAGTTTAAACAAAAATGACGAGTGCAAACTTTTCTGGTTAATTTTGAGGTGTTTTGTACGAAACTGCCATCCGTTTCCTGTGCAAATGCGTAGTTTTCAAGATGACTATATCTCGAAAACTATGCATTTGCACAGGAAATGGATGGCAGATTCGTGCAGAACACCTCAAAATTGACCAGAAAAGTTTGCTCTGATTATAAAAAGAGACTGGGTCAAAAAATGAATAATTACCCTATGGCTTTTGTGGTATCATCTTCCGACGCCATGAAAATGAAACAGAAGTACAATGTACAGATTTGTTCATCTGTAATTTTATTCAGTTACTTGCTGAAATTCAGGCGTTAGGATTTTGGTATGTTCTTTGATTGCACTTGGAGAATGAGCAGCATGGTATGGATGACGTAGTGCATTTCCCTAGTGCAAGGACATTTTGACCTCTTGGTACAGGTTTTGCAGCTGCAAGGTTCAATCAAATCCTGAGGTTTATCGTGTCAATCGGTTAGTTGAGGTTCCAGAAGTCCCTCATCAGACTTTACGTAACCATGTAGTCAAGTGGATTTAAATTTTCAGATATGGAGCCATATGGAGAGTCAAGCCAAAGTTTGCACTGAAGATATGCCCGTTTAATATGCAGTCTAATACTTTTTGAAGAGCAAGGAAGCTGAGTAAAATCGATTTTGTCCCTAGTTTTGTAGTATTGCTCAGATCTTAGTTGATCAAATGATATGGATTTTGACTTGGGTTTGATGCAATGAACCAGAAAGTTTTCGGCACCTTCGATTATTTCCTCTGTAAGTGGTTCCTTGCCAAAGTCCTTAATTTCATCAAAGTTTCACTGCTTCAGTGCACTAGATTTTGTGCCTACTTTACTGACACTGTCACAGCCAGTTAAAGCATGCAAGGCAGGTAAAACTTGGATCAAATCGTTTTCAAGCTTTTGATGCAAGCCATGCAGAGGAATGATTTTGTGACTCGTTCCAGAACCTTTAACAAACCATAATTCCTTCAGTCCATGCTCAATCCATTTTGTTAAATGGTAGATGAGGCACACACAGATATCAGTATCACTGGTAGCTACTGAAACTGTAGCTCCACCACCAGGCATTGCTTTATCCACCACACAGTTTACATGTAACATCACTTTGTCATCTGCTTCTTCTTGTGAAGAATAAAGCTCAAGAATTTTGCAGACCTTCCCATTTTGGAATTTGACACAAACTTCTGGTTTTTCAAGAGTACCACCTCCCAGTACAATTACTTTATCTCCATGGTAGTTTTCCATGAAAAAACTGACAAAAAATTTTTGGAAGTTTGCCTTATATGTGGAACTCCAATACTTATTGAAGTCAATTGGAAGCCTCTGCTCAGGTGATGTTATGGGAATTTGTATTTTCGAATGCGTAATTGATCGTCTCATCCGTTCTCCAGTCTTGATGCTTGAAGCCTTGTAATTTTCAAATAAGATATGAATTGTGGTTGACTTGGATCCCATACTCTGGTAAAAACATCATCTTGGAACAAGTGAGCATAACTCAATAACTTTTGGGCATGACCTGGAGAACATATCCGAAACAAATCATGGTGTGTTTCCACCTTTCAATTTGACTCTAGCTGAACCACAAAATACACACACTTTCATATCCTTGATATGCTGTGTTTTAATCCTTTTGGTAATTGTATACAATATCCCCCTCACCTCAGTTTCTAATAAAAATTATTGCAATGCATAGAAAATAATAAATAAAACCTTTTAAGTAAAAAAAATTTTCGGTCGATCATATTTATGGAGATATTTGCTTCTGAAATTTTAATTAACGATATCCATTCGATGTGACGTCGCGTCAAATGTGACTTTTTTCATAAAATATTTTTCTTGATTTTTTTGTTACTCTGCGAATTAATTACTTGGTTGGTTTTTGTTCTGGCTATTTTTTTTTTCTAATTGGATTCAGTTTGGTCGTGTTTGTGATAGAATTATGTGCTGTTTGTGTGGTTTTGACTTTGAGAACTTGATTCGTCATGTGCCCTAGATGAAGACTAAAAAAAGTGCATAACTTAACATGTTATTACTAGTGATGTAGGTCACATCTGCATTCGCGGAACATCCGCACTTTTTTTCGCATCTGCATCCGCACTTTGGACTGCGGATGTCGTGCGGATGTGGACCGTTGAGATAAAACGTCATTAATAAGCGGAAATTATCAAATTCTACTATAATAATAGAACTAGTTCATTGTGCGCAAAAGTGATGCAAGTGACAAGACGAGAGGCTGTTCTTGTATGAAGTTACTCTCTTGCAACCTACTTAGATCCACGTTACAAAGCTAAGTTATTTTCACCTAGTACATTAGAACGAGTTAAATCATCACTTGGCAAAGCAGTTGAAGAGCTTCAATCTCTTGAATCTGTCGCTTCGCCACCCACCAAAAGAATAAAAGTTTCAGTGACAGAACCAACACCTTCAACAAGCAAATCTATCACAGAATATCTCTCTCAGTTTCTTGAGTCAAGCAGCGATGACGAGACCTACGCGATGTCAAAAGATGTAGTAAAAATGATCGAGAGCTATCACCAAGAAAAACGCCTGGCTGCATGTGACAATCCTATTAGTTGGTGGAAAAATACGCAGAATATCTATCCATACTTGAGTAAACTTGCAAGGAAACATTTAGCACGTCCTCCAACAAGCGTACCAAGCGAGAGATTATTTAGCAGTGCTGGATTAATATATGATGAAAAGAGAAACAGACTGGCAGCAGAAAAGGCAGAAAAATTAATGTTCCTTAAGCATAACCTTCCTATAATTAAGTTTGAATATTAAACTATGAACATCTTAGTTTACTTTATTTTAATTACTCATTTATAAATATGCCTAGTAAAACTTTAAACTTAATATAAATAGTTATCAAGCTAATTAAAGATCTCTTTCTATAAGGGTAGAGGTTGGGGAAAGAGGTCGGGTAACACAATTATGGTTTCTAATTGTGGCTGAAACTCGACAAAATATAACGAATTTATTTGCAGACGAATTCACTAATTGATTTCTATATTAGTTAGATGCTTGCTATTATTTTATATGTTCAGGGAAAAGTACATCAATTATTGTACAATTAATCAATTATACTATATTATAGCTACAGCTCTCCCTATATAATAACTTATTATACAGGGTGGGCCATAAGTTTCCATACATAGGAAAATTTAAACATTTGTTTTTATGTTTCAGATACCCTAAGAATATGCGTTTGACGAAAGAGCAACGAATTGAAATCATACTGATGGCTGGGTCGGGAAGCAGTCGCATGGTTGCAATGAACTTTAACAGACAACATGGAACGAACATCACACACGACACTGTGGCAAAACTTATTAACAAGTTTCAGAAAACTGGAAATGTTGCAGATCAACCGCGAAGTGGTCCAAGACGTACAGCCACCGATGAAGACACAACAGCTACGATACTTACAGCGCTTACATGGAGTCCCAGAAAAAGTACACGACGGTTATCTACAGAAAGTGGTATCAGCAGATTGAGTATCAGGCGCATTTTGAAAGCAAACAAATGGCATCCATACAAGTAGAGCATATATAAATAAAAATGGTTGTCCATAAAAAAATGCTTATTTTTCCTATGCATGGAAGCTTATGGCCCACCCTGTATACGTTAAACACAACAAATCTCGAATATATCCTAAAAAATAACAAAAATGTAGACATCCGCATCCGCGGATGTTGAAATCAAACATCCGCATCCGCGGATGTGAAAAAAATGACATCCGCTACATCACTAGTTATTACATTATCATTTGTATAATTTAGGTCTCGGGGGTATGGGGGCAGAGCCCCCATAAAGATCACGCATCACAAATTGATTGGTATAGGGTTCACTTTGTGATGCGTGATTTTTACGGGGGCTCCGCCCCTGTACCCCCGAGACCTAAATTATACAAATGATAATGTAACAACATGTTAAGCTATGGTAATTGTATACATCATCACCCTCACCACAATTTTATGAAATTGACTTCACAATCGATTTAAAACCTTTATTTATAGCATGTAATTACTTTATTTAACGTATCCCATTAGGGTATATCTTAGGGTTAGGTTGGTTTCTGAAAATAAATAAAGTAATTACATGCTATAAATAAAGGTTTTACATCGATTGTGAAGTCAATTTCATAAAATTGAGGTGAGGGGGATGTTGTATACAATTACTATCATTTTGCTTAAACTATTTTCTGGAGGAGTTAATGCTTCATGGAGGGAGGAATTGGAGGGTTCAGATTCAGCATTTTTAGACTTCTGGCTACGTTCAATGAACTTTTTATATGTTGTATTGCATGAAGTGCTGTGATACTGGATATAAGGAGTCTGACTCTCAGTAAGAGCTTTCAAACGCTTGCTTCTGTCATTTGGGTATGCAGAAGCCAGCTGAAGCAAATTTTTTATTCCATGTTCTCTGCTGCTCAAATATTTCTCTCCACTTGGGCTTTTGTTCTTCTGGCACAAGATACATTTACCAAGGTTTGAACTTTGCTTCTTTTCTGGCACAAGTTGACATACATCCTGAAAAAATAAAATATTAAGTCTTATTGCAATTATAATAAACTGGTTCTATTCTATACATATAAGAATTCATTTGTAACACATTGGTCTTTATATTTGTTTTAAATATTTAATTCGATTATTACTTACATGATCTATCATCTGTTGAATCACATAATGAATACAGGGATCCTCAATTTGTAGCTACTACCAATACTAAACCTGAAACACAATAAATATAACTTAGTTACTCTAAAGAAATCAAATAGATTGATTCTATAAGAAGTTCAAGCATTTTACAACAAGCAAGCCTAAGAATAACCTAAAATTAGTACTATTTTTTAATATTTTGACTATTTTTTCAAGTATTTTACAACCATTTTTATCGATTTATACCCAAAATTTAGACATTTGTGCATACTTTATTTTAATAAATTCTTGCAGAGCTATTAATATCTAATTTCTTGACTATTTAGTTTGATATGATTGGTTAGAGCTAGTTTATGCACCAAAATAGCCAAAAATTTCATTTTTGTGATTTTTTTGATATTTACCTAATTTATTTACTATTTTTGCTATTATTTTTTGACATTTTTGTCAGTTTTCTTGGTTCAGATAGCAGTATGTTACAAAAACAGATTCTCAAACAAACAATTACCCTTAAAAATTTTTTCAACTCAAGAATATGATAAAAATACGAAAAACTGATAAAATTTTGCCATTTTGCCCACTTCTGCACCAATTTGGTGTGATGGCATAGAAAAATTCAGATTCTCCACCCCAAAATTAGTCTAGATCAGTCATCAAAACCTCTGCACCCAGAAATTTATACGAACTCTGGGCCAGATCCTAGACTATTAAGCAAACTGACCATGCTATCACTTCTTTTTGCAAGAAAAGTTCCAATGAAGTTGCTCAAAGATTAGATACTCAGGAACCATCTAGTCTTACTCAACCCTTGAATTGTCCGATATCTGCTAGACCTGCTACCAATACCGTAGTCCTGGACCTAATATTCCTATTGAGCATGTCTTATATTTTTTGAATAGCAAAGATTTGTCAGTTCTCTTAACCAAACTTAGTCCTTTCGGTGTTAAGTCTATAGAGCTTATTTGTGATGGACCAGTGAAATCTGTTAGCTATTGCACTGGTATGCATCAATTTTGCTGTCAAGGGTTTTGTAAGTGATTCTTAGTTTTTTTCCTGCTGATTTCGAATGTGCAATCCGTTTTTCTCAATCAGCTCAGGTTATCCGGCTATGGCCTCATAAGTAAAATAGGCATCTATATGCCTGATCTTTTCAGGCATATAGATAAAATATTTCATAATGAATAGAGCATGTAAAAATGATCCCAATAGATTCTGCTACATATGTGGGATGGTTACCATGCCAAATAACCAGTCCCAAATCACTAAATTTGTGAAGACAATGTATAGAGCATACTTTGGAATTAAGCTAGGGGACCAGGACAAAAATTTCGCCCCTCATATGTGCTGCAAGACGTGCATTGAAAATTTGAGAAGATGGAGCAAAGGCAGAGCGAAATCTTTGCCTTTTGGAATTCCCATGATTTGGAGAGAAGGAAAGGATCACGTGACAGATTGCTATTTCTGCATGACAAACCTCCAAGGTGGGCTTATAAATGTATTTTTCTTAAATGTTTTGAAATCCTCGTAGGAAACTTGAAATAATATTCACCATATATAGCATAATATTCACCATAATGGTAATCATACATTTACATATACATATTGTTATAGAAAATACATTTACACATACCGTACATATTGTTATACAAGTTACATTTACATATACAATGATTGTATATTTTCTTTCTTTTTCATTCATATTGTCCCTGAAGGGACAATATGAATGAAAAAGAAAAAAATATACAGACTCCATCGACCTATTTCATATCTTAGACCGCAGCCTTCCCTCATGAGCCGCCACTGTCTGAATGCTGCTTCTATTTCATATGCAAGTTTTATATCCATGTTTCTGTGTTTCTATTTTCAGGAGTTAACAAGAAGAATAAACACATTGTTGTATACCCTGACATTCCTTCTGCTATGAGACCTGTACCCCATGGTCCTGGAATTCCAATACCCGACCCACCTCAAACCCTGGACTTCGATGATTCTGATGATGAATCAATGCCAATGACCAGTCCCAGTCGTATATACCTCAAAATACCGCTTCAAATGAGCCGAGGCCTCTCAACCAGGCCAAACTTAATGATCTTACCAGGGATTTAGGACTTTCCAAATTAGCTGCCGAGATCTTGGGCTCACGACTTCGAGAGGACAACTTGCTGGCTCCGGGAACAACATTCTCCTGGTATAGGAAATGAGAGGAAGAATTCCGCAAGTTTTTTGCAGTGCACGAAAATACCTCTTCCTTAGTGTACTGCTGCAATGTTGAGGGGCTAATCAAATCCTTGGGCCTGCCATATAACGCATCAGAATGGAGGCTATTTATAGACTCGTCTAAACGAAGTTTGAAAGCAGTGCTTCTCAACATTGGGAATAGGGTTGCATCAGTCCCTGTAGCACATTCCGTACAACTTACTGAGAGCTACGATAACATGAAAATTTTACTGGATGCTCTCGTATACGACCAACATAACTGGAGGATCTGTGGAGATTTGAAGGTAATACTAATATCATAAGTAAACTATTGCTATTGACTATGTTGTTTTTCCAAAGGTTATTTGAGAGCGTATAAGAACACTTAACTTCCCCACAGAAATGATACAGTCCAATGCATAGATTTTTTTATCTGATAGAACAAATTCTCTAAATTCTTTAAATATTTTCATTTTTTTTCAGATTGTGGCATTTGTATTGGGAATGCAAGGGGGATACACGAAATACCCATGTTTCCTCTGCAAATGGGATAGCCGAGCGGATGAGAAGCACTATGCACAGCGTGAATGGGCAATGGGCATCCAGAGAGAATTTTGAACCTGGGTCGCATAATGTTGTTTCAGTGCCCCTTGTACCACCAACAAAAATTTTGCTCCCACCACTTCATATTAAGCTGGGCTTGATGAAAAATTTCATCAAATCAATGAATAAGGAGGGTTCAGCATTCCGATATCTCGAGAGTAAATTTCCTCATATATCTGATGCTAAACTAAATGCTGGGGTTTTTGATGGTCCTCAAATTCGAACTTTGATCAAGGATACTCAGTTCGAAAATGCAATGACTCCAACTGAGAAGAATGCCTGGCAGGCATTCAAATCAGTTGTCACTGATTTTCTTGGCAAGCGTAGAAGTCCAGAATACGAGTCCGTTGTCAAAAACTTGATGGAAGCTTTCAAAGCTCATGGGTCGCGCATGTCCATAAAAATGCACTTTTTGTGGTCCCACTTGGACTATTTTCCTGAAAATTGCGGGGATTATAGTGAGGAACAGGGTGAATGATTTCACCAAGATATCAAAATAATGGAAGAGAGGTACCAGGGAAACTGGGATATCAATATGCTGGTGTTTGAAGTGAGACATGCCCGAAGAAAAACAGATGGAAAGCCAAAAAAACTTAATTCCTTCCTCAATAAACTTTTTTCCATATTTATTGTATGAATAAAAGTATTTATTCACACAGTTTTCATTTTTCACGAGTGTTCTTATAATATTACTCATATCTAGTGTTTAAGCTAAAAAATCAATAAATTTGGGGATAAAATTGGACTTATAATAAATGGCCAATAGAGAAAAAACCTGACCTGATTGAGGAAAACCAATGTCATTTTTGAATTCAGCATGGTTGAATTATATAATATGAGTTGAAAAAACCTTCACAGCAGACAAAAAATTTCATATGCATACCAGTGTTGTAGGTCTGGCTCATTACTCATGAATACCATCAATTTGAGACAGTCTCAGGCTCTCTTGGATACTAAATCAATTATAAATGGTCTTTATGAAGTTGAGGCTAAGATTACTTATAATTTGAATAAAGTTCAGGGTATTATTTTTGCCCTGGAACTCCTTAATTTATCAACTGAGAAAATTTTGACTGAATTAGTCTTCTACCAATTATGTTCTTGGTATAAAACGATTAAATAAAGGTCGAGAGAAGATTTTTTCTTCTCTTTTAGTATGTACTTTTGGTGGGACTACTCTTCCTAATAAACTATTCTGTGGATATTTAGCATATGATGTCAAGCGATATTACCCTAATCCTTTACTTTGTTTTAAGTATTGGAGGTATGGACATGGGACAAGAACCCGCACAAATAGTAACAGATGTCTTAAATGTGGACAAGATCATGATAGAGAGACCTGTGTATTACCTGATAAAAATGTTTCTTGTATTAATTGTAAAGCTTCTCATTTTGTTAATTCTCAACAGTGTCCCCATTGGATCAGAGAGAGTGAGATTATTCATATAAAAATTGATGATAATTTGTCTTTTCCTGAAGCTAGATGTAAGTACTTTTCTCAGTTATCTCCTCAGATCTCCTCTGTCTTCTGCTAAAGTGGGTACCCAGAATTTGTCTAAATCTCTTACATATGTGTCAGTTGGAACTGTGTGAATTACATCCAGCCAGTAATGCATCTTCCAAGGCTACAACAAGTAATACTACGTCTAACACACCATTTCTCTTATGAAGAGTTTACTCAGCTCATCCACTGACATCCCAAATTTTTCTATTTGGGATATAATTAATGAATACAAGAAACTTTCCAAATTGAATCTTCAACCTAAGGCAATTGTTACCAAATTGGCCCTCATGCTTGGGAAACAAGGAATACTAAAGAGTCAAATAGATAGTAGGGATGGTTTTAGGATTCTCTTAGGAGATTTTCTTTTTACCACTTTTATTCATCATGCCTATTAAGTTATGGCAGTGAAATTTGAGGGGCTTTCATAAAAGATATCCATTCCTTCAAACCTTGATAAGTGATCATAAACCTACTATCTTTGCTTTGCAAGAAACTTACCTGTGTTCATAAAGATAGGACTAGGCAGGGTGGTGGTGTCCTTCTAGGGATACACAATTCCATCCCTTTTTCTCCTGTTGAAATTTGTTTGGATTTTGAAATTGTGGCAGCCAGAATTCACCTTAGGTCAGTGTCTTTTACAGTCTGTTCCATTTATCTACCTCTACATCTGAATCTTACAAGAAAGGAATTTGAGTGTGTCCTCTTGAAAGTGCCACAACCAGTCCTACTGATGGGAGATTTCAATAGCCATCATGTCTCCTGGGGTTCACATAATAGTTGTATTAAGGGTAACTTACTGGCAGAACTGTTTACTGATCTAGATTTATATGTTTTGAACTCTCCAGTCCCAACTTATTGTGCTGAATTTAGGGGACACTTTTCAAGTATTGACTTAACAGTTGCCTCTTCTGGTTTATTTTAGCAACTATCTTGGACTGTGTTACTAGACTTATATGACAGTGATCATTTCCCTATTATTCTCGACACTTTTGAGGAGTTGTTGGTTTTTAAGAGGCCAAAATGGAAGATTGGTAGTTCTTTATTAACCTTTGAAGCCAATCTCTCTCTTCCTCCAATTGTTTTTTGTAGAAGTGCTGATGAAAATTGTTGTAATATAACAAACTCTATATTCCCCGCTCTTCATCAACAGTGGACTTTAAATAGAGTAAATACTGGTGGAAAGCTACCTGTGCTGAAGCTCTTAGCGTTAAAAAGAGAGCATTTAGACTTTTTGTTGGTAATCCCATACAAGAAACATTGGTCATCTATCAAAAAGCAAAAGCATTGGCTCGTAGGGTTGTCAGACTATCTTGGAGGAACTCAAGAATGGATTTTGTTCAGTCTATATTGTCACATTCCACAGTGAGTGAGGTTTGGAATAAAATAGAGCATTTTAGTGCCAATAGGGGATCTAGGGGTTCTTTCGTTTTAAAGTCTGAAGGTGTTTTATATGCTGATCCAGTTGACACTGCCCAGTTTTTAGGCAGCAGTTTTGCAAACACCAGTAGCCTCTCCTTTTATATTGAACCTTTTGTCTATCATATGGTGGAATCTGAGTTCATCCCTATTCATTTTGAATCAAGTGATACTAATTACAACTCTCCATTTATCATATATGAACTGGAAAGAATTCTTGAATACTAAACTAACAGCTCCTGGTAGAGATAATATTGTATATCCTTTTCTATCTTGACTCCACAAAATAAAGAAATTTTACTAAAGTTTTATAATTTTTTATGGTTATGAGGTGTCTTCCCAGATTGCTGGAGAGAGAGTGCTGATTTCACTGGTTCAAATAAAAAAGTTCTATGACCCATAGTTGTTGAGATATGTGCCCCACTTTACCACCTAACTTTAATGGGCAACAACTCCCAAACATCTTGTTGTAGACCTATAAAACTATACATTTTTAGAATCAGCATTAAGAGATCTATTAAATGATACCACATTCAAATGTGTAGAACAATAGTGAAAATTTTCCCCCCTTTTTTATTTTTATTTTTGACCCCCCCCAAACCCTTGCCCCTAGACAGTGAAATCCCAAAATTTTTTTTTCATTTATTAAACCCCTTAATTGTTAAAAGATACAAACAATAAAAAAATGTGGGTATCAAGTTGCAAGATATTTTAAAAATTATTGAAAAAATATGTACATTGACATTTGTACATTGAAATTTTGACATTTTTATGCAGACTAAAATAGAGAACTACAAATGATATATTTACATCTATGTATAACTCATATTCATGCACTCTCTCTCAAATGTTTGTTAATTACCGTATGCTTATTTTTATTATAGATGTGTTTGTTTTGAGTCAAATTGTATCTTATTTTTGAGATTTACAATTGTGTAGTTTTAGTAATGAAAAATGGTTAGATACTGTGATGATCCTTCACAAAAAACATAAGAAAAAGATACACAAGGATAAGAACCATCAGCCAATCACTTCATGATCGATGTAAATGGAAACTACGGGGCTCCAATAAACCTTAGCCCTCCCACCCATGGCCTAAACCATTAGAGGTACAGTAAAACTAAACATACCTTACAAAAGAGAATTTAATCCTGCATTTAATGAGAAACCATTAAAACTTGGTGTTCCCGCCATTGGCTTCCAAGACAGCCTGAATTTGCTTTCGGTAGCTTGCCAAAAGTGACGTGAATAGATCTTGATCGTTACGCAAATTTGCTAAAACAGTTTCAATGTGTTGCGTCATTGTATCCTTCAAAAATCGATTTGCTGCAGGTTCTTGAAACAAGAGACATTCAATCTTGTCCTTTATAACTGATCCAATGTGTTCACAGATGTTCAAGGTCAGGAGAATTTCCTGGCCGTTCTTCATTTCCAAAGAAATTGATCTCATGGTTCCGCAATAACTGTTGAGTGGCTAATGCCTTAAAGCAGGGGGCCTTATCGTGCAGAAGTGTGACCTGATCAACATCCATAACATTGTCTGGGTTTCTTAGAAAAGGAATGACATGCTGGGATAGAATAATAATACAAAAATATTGTCCATCCCCAACTCTGACCATTTGGCTTCAGCACCCACATGAGGAGCTTTGCAGTGAACAAAACAAACATACCAACACAGTCTGGACTTTTTAATAATTCGTGATAATGTTCATTGTCATCGATTTCATCTGGTGGTGTGGCCCACACTCGATCATTTTGGTAGCTAGGCCGATATGTTACGTAAACAAAAATTCATCGGAGACAGCTAAATGCATGAAATCATCCACATCCCAATCTTCAAGATAATGGGCAAACCACACCTGTCATCGATGTTAAGTTGAGTTTTTCTTGGCTTTGGAAGTTCATGCCAAGGCTTTAACCCATCAAATCTTCGCATCGCGGAAAACGACGCTTCGTTCGTTCCATAGATCTTCGCATTGCTGTAAGAGACGCGTAACTTCATTAACACGTAATTCACAAATTATGCCATAATTGGTTAATTTTGAATATGTAGGCGTGTCTTCCACCATTTCTGACCAATTATAAGTAAGAATTAATCAGCTGAAATGAGTAGAATCTAAGAAAACACTCCCAATTGGTTTAGGGTCGTGAAATCCATAGAGTATAATAAAAATGGCCGCTAATTGGTTCAGGGTCACGCGGTCTGTTTTGCCTTTTTTTTTTTTTTGTTTCACTACCATACAGATTTGTTTGTGGGTACTTTTTATTTATTTCTTGTATTGTGTTACCTTATTTCTATACAATAATGTCTTGAAGTGAAAGTGATACTGACATCGTGTGTAATGATTCAAGTGTATCGGGGTGTAGGTACCAATACTTTAGGATAGGCCAATAGCGATAGCGCTTTCAAAAATAATTACTTTATATTTATTGAGACAGTGAAACTCATTTTCTTTTCAGATATGCAAGTTACCCATAAAATTTGAAGGTAAATAAGTAAAGAAAACTAATTTTGATGGGAGACTTGTCTTGCTAAGAGGCCTCCAAGACTAAACTTCTCTCTCTTTTTTTTCTTCCAATGTCAGACCATTACTTTGGTCTTATATAATTATTTTAGGAGAATTTAATAAACATAATATTAAAGTACATTTCTTTCTCATTAAAATGATGCATAATAATATATATCTAGCAAGAACAATCCGATCATTGCAAAAAAAAAACTGGAAAGGTATGCAATTCCAGGAACATTTATGCATCATTTGCATAACTTGTGATGGGTTAAACCTTGCCTATGACAGTACAGTCGAATGATCTCACTACTAACAAGCTTTCCTCACAACACTTCGATCTCTCTAGAAAGTTTGGCACAGCTGTTTTTTCACTTAAGCTTACTGCTTTCAATTATGTCCTTTGTTTCCTGAGAGAGTGGCAAATTTGGGCACCCAGATTTGGTTGTATCCATTTCACATTCATCCAAAGTTTTATTCCAATTTCTTTTGACGAAGTCCTCACTTCTTCGCAACTTTTTGGCAACTCATGAATGTGTTATAAAGGTGGCTCCAGCATCACGAGCTTCCTTAAATGTCATTGCTTGTATGCGATCTATCACATGTTGCCTTTCCAAATCACCAATTAATTGAGAAGCCATTATATTATCACTTTATTAGCTAGAGTAATTTTAATATCTGGAATAAATAAAGAATTTTATATATTTTTATAATCACTAAAAACTATTTCAATATAAGTAAACATGTAAGCTGCAAATTGGGGGGGCTAAGGTTTTTTGGAACCCCTTACAAAGGAATACTGTACTATGTGGTTGGCAATTTGGCACCACCAATCGAGGAAGATGGCTGACCAATTAAGAAGACGTCCGTGGCTGACCTTGGAGAAGGTGGTGCTGTTGTTGCTGCTCTCTCTTTTCCAGAATAAGTAACGTTCAGAGTCTTCCCACTCCTGGTTGTTAACAGTTTATCCATTGTACTAAAGTCTAGACTTATCAAACAAGAATCAATTGACACAGTTGATCTGTAAAAAGCAAACTGTGATTAGTAAAAATATTGGTCATATATATAGCGTGTGTGTGAAATTGGGATTTTAGGATGCGCCAGCTACTGATGCTATGATTATGTCCATAACGGGGGACAAATACAGTATTTTAAATTTTAATGTTATTTCTAGGTGAGTGTAACTTCTAAACCACTTGTCCGATCAACTTGGTAAGTATCTGAGAGGATTTCTTTCACTGAGAGGATTCAGAAAATATGGTCATTTGATGATTTATCTTTATTCAGTAAAAAATTGTCAATTTGGCCAAATTTCCAAAATTGAAATTTTCAAGGTCGATGCGCGACCCCTAAATATTGATCGATTTTGGTAAAAATGATGTCAGTGTACTTGCACTGAACCAAATCATGGGGAAAACTTTGACCAGCTATAATTTTTAAAAAAAAGTGAAAAGTGATCCACCCTAAATTGTACATGTATTGTTAATAAAAATCTATAGAAAAAGGTCCCCCAAAATAAAATTAGCCTCAGGCCACAAGTACAGTTAATCCGCCACTGGGTAGACCATATTCTCCCTTTCAAGAGTGACTTTAAGCAATCTAGGTTTTGCATTACTACTGTCTGAACTTACCTGGCCAAGGCCTCCATACATCCCTAATTTCAAAATCTCGTTCACTTATTCCCATTATTCAATAAAGATTCTTTTTACATTAGCCATATCTTGGGCTCTCTTTTCTTGTCCCTGTAGTTGCCTCTGGAAGATTAGTCAGTCACATTCCTAGCTCTCTTAGCTCTCTCCCTCTCTACAACCTAAACCGCCTGAACCTTTTCTTCTATATCATCACCAGTATAACTCTCCACTTTTCTAGTAATATTCACTTCAATTAGTTCAATATCATTTTCCTTATTCTTAACGTGTTGCTCTAAGGCAGCAATACGTTGTGAATTTTCCTCTAATCTCGTCCTAATAGGACCTAATTGTCTTAAAATTTTTGGTGACACTTGTCGACAATGACCAAGCACACAATAATAAGCATTCCCAGGTACTGTGTCTGCCAGTACCTGCAACATCCCATTCTGTTCTGCACTCAGTCCCTTACAAGTTGCATGTACTCAGTGTTTACAGTAATCACACTGGTTTGCCTTGCTTCCCTTACCTTTCTTGGTACACCTCCTATTACAATGTTCACAGGCATCCAGGGCTCTTGTTTTCACTTGCTCACCCACTGCACCCATTGCTCCCTGACACCGGCTCGATCAGCTGATCCATCAAAGTGGCCACCATGTTTTGTCTTTATACTACTACCGCTAATTTTATTCATATTGATTAGGGTGGTCCTTAAAATTCAAAGTTGGGAAGTTTCAGCTCCCACCCCCAGAAATCATTTGAATGGTTGAGAAAAGTTTCTAGTTGAATTTTTTATTAAATCGGACAACGTTTACCCCTCCCTCATCGACCTTGAACTTTTACCCCCGGAGTTGTTGCCCGGTTAGCGATCCTGGGTCTGTAGGGTTCGCTTCCGAGAGTCCGGAAACTGGCAGCGGTGGCGAGTGACGACTTGCAGGAGGAACTGGAGTTGCTCCTTGTCGTGGGTCAGCATCCGGTTGTACTCTTGGACAAGGGCAACTCCTCGCTCGGCATGGTCATTGATTACGGCGAGCCCTCCCACACGTGCCGCCGCTGTCTTGAAGTCTTCCCGCTTCGGCCAGGTCTCCGGGTCGACCTCGAGGAAGCCGTCCTCCAGTCGAAGTTTCTCGAAGAAACCTCGTGTGTTGGATGACGCCAGGTCTTCCAACTGAAGCCCGGCGAGTACTCGGTTTGGCAGCATGGGCCGCTTCGCTGGGGACTAATCACCGACCCGGTCGTGGAGAGAGGCGATGATCTTCCTCTTCTGATCGACGGCGATCCCCGGATCGAACGGCGCCAGCGCCCACCAGCTCCTCCGACAGGTACCAGAGGTGGTTCTGGAACTTGGTCAGCGCCGCCTTGGCCACCGCAGGGTTGATGTCAGAGTAGGCCAGCAGGTCCTTGAGGAGGGCGAAGTTGCGGCGATCGGAGCCTCCGTCCATGCCTTGGCGTAGACCCGACAGACGAAGATGCAGATGCTCCGGAGGCCACTCTCCTCCCTCGCCGTGAGTTTGAACTGCTGTCGGAACATCCAGACCTTCAAGGCGTAGATTGCCTTCGCCATCCAGCGGGCGTGGTGAATTGGCCCGGGAGCTCAGAAACGCACTCCAGCGACGACGCCACAGCCGCCGAAACGATGTTCGTCGTGCCCCGCCTGGAGCGCTTCGGAGCCCGAGGGCTCCCTTCTTCTCCATGGTCGTCGCTCTCGGCTGCGCTTGCGGCACCACTGGAAGAGGACGAAGACCACTCGAGCTCCACTCAGGCCGTAGATGTCGTCGCTTCTTCCTCGGCTCGCTGCCTCCGTTGGTCTTCTTCCCCTTGGCGTTGAGATGCGCGGGCATCGACAGCGGCTAGCGTCGAGTCGACGGACCCCAGCTTGCCACGCTGATGGGGTTCGCGCTGAGCGAGGAGGAACGCCTTGTCCTCCTCGTTCTCGAAGTGACTTCTTCTGGACGTCGATCCTGTAGACCGTCAGGGCCAAGACCTCTTTTTGCGAAGGAAGTTGCGACCCGGCGATCGATTCCTGCGGGGCAATCAGGTAGCGCAGCTTCGCTGCCATGATCCAGGTTATCTACTTAAAGGTTGAAGGAGTTATTCACTATTCAGTTTAAATTATAATCATTAGAATTTACAGTTTTACACACATTAGTTATCCAACCACTGACGGGTAGCTTGACTTATGGTTAAAGGAGTTATTCAGTTTAAATTATAATCATTAGAATTTACAGTTTTACACACATTAGTTATCCAATCACTGAAAATCTGGAAAGAATGAAAAAAACAAACATTACAAATTATGTAACATTTACTTGAAAGTAAAAAAATTAGCTTAATGGTAATGCTCAATGAGGGAGGGGTAAACATTGTCTGATTAAAAAAATAAATCACCTAGAGTTTTCTCGACCATTCGAACGATTTCCGTGGGTGGGAGCTGAAAAATGTTCAACTTGAAATTTCACCCCCTAAGCAAGGACCACCCTAATATTGATTTTCTAGTTCCAACTTCTCCAGACATCAGCTTCACTCTCACTCCCTACACAACGATCCTAGGGAAGCAGTATTACGATGATAGTGCTGCAAATACTCCTGCCTGGCCCCGAGTCTCGAGCTCTACACACCCACTTGGTCCAAACACAAACACATTACGTATTACGTAAAAAAAGCTTATTTGTGAAGCAAAATATCTGACTAAACAACAAACAAACAAAACATCTTTATTGTGGATCATTCACAATACATAGCCATTAACCAAACATGCAAGTACACTCTTACGTATACACTGAACTTAATAAAAAAATAAGGCCAACATAGCCACTTAACCTTGCATACTGGCATATTGTTTGATTAATTATCTGACAATTTTATGTATTAGAATATGTCATTTATAATAGGATAAGTACTTACTTGCAAACTTATGACAATCACTTTGGCTTAGAGTGAAACATGGTACTGACATGTGTATTTATATCCTAAGGAAAGCCGTCCTAAAGTACAAGATGTCAAGTAGCAATGTATATTCCTGTTTTTTGGATGCATCAAAAGCATATGATAGAGTTAACAAACTTTTCAAGAAACTCTTGTGTCGAGGGGTACCTAAATATATACTTAGGATACTTGCATTCTGGTATACAGAGCAGACCATGTTTGTAAGATGAAAAAGCACTGTATCACCAGGTTTTAAGGTAACTAATGGTGTTAGGGAAGGGGGTATATTATCACCCTATCTTTTCTGTATATACATGGATGACCTTACCAATAAACTAAAAAACTGCATGTACTGGCTGTGTCATTGGAAAGGAAAAAAAATTAATCATTTAATGTATGCTGATGACCTTATTCTTCTGTCATCCTCTCCCCATGGGCTGAGAGTACTATTAGAGATATGTGAACAATATGGGTATAGAAAATGACATCATCTATAATGGGGCAAAGAGTTGTATTTTGATTTTTAGGTGTAATCTACTGAAACATGTATCATGTGGGTTTGAAATGAATGGTCAGACAATACCTGTCAAAGACATATAAATACTTAGGTCATGTAATTACTTATGAGCTGCGAGATGAACTTGATATTAAGCTGTATGTACAGGGTAATATGCTTGTAAGGAAATTTGGTATGTGTTCAGAATTAGTTAAAAAACATCTTTTTAGAACTTACTGTACTGTATTGTATACATCCCATTGGTGGTGGGACTATACAAAAAAATGCTATGAATAAACTCTCTGTTGCTTATAATAATATTTTTCGTATGCTATGTAGGGAACAAAAATGGTGTAGTGCCAGTTTTATGTTTACTACGTGTAACTTACCTACCAGCCAAATGTTAATCCGGAAGAATATATATAATTTCATTAATAAGGTCCAAAACAGCTCTAATGTGTTATTGTGCAATGTCCTGTGTTCAGATACTGTGTACCTCTCAGGCTCTCACCTACATGGCAGTCTTGGTTCAGACAACTGCTGGTTTACAATCAGCGCCGTTTCTAGCCATTAGGGGGCCCTAAGCAGTATACCCATTTGAGGCCCCACCCCTCCATCCACCAACTCACGCCTTACTACATCACCTCAGCACACACATACAAAAAATGGCTGTGTTAATAAAAAACAATAATGAAACAATTTTAATGAAACATTTGTCCAAAACAACAAATATGTACTTTCGAAGACAAACAGAAAAAAATACTCTTCATGAAATTCCTGAAAATTAGCTTATACATTATTTAGAATAAATGACACAGAACTATGTATAAAAAAATAATGCAATTATCAACTACCAAACAATTACTAACTCTACGATGCAATTGTGTAATAGCTAACAGTTTGAGGTGACGTGTGTGTATATATATGTATATAGTCTAAAAGTCACTAAAGGGAAAATATCACTAAATCTAAGCTGAATGGCAAGAGCAAGTCATAAACGAACCAACACGGTTGTTCGTATTGTTTTGGGCTATCCTAGAGATGTTTTTTCCTATCTGACTTAATCCTTGGTGCTGAGTGTAATTAGGTGGTGTTTCTAAGGTGACAAATGGGGTAGGAAGTTGTCCGTACTTAAGTATAGTTAGGGGTAATGTCTATAGCTTCTAAATTGGTAATGTAAGTGAGAGTTTGGTAGGCTGTTGGTGGGACACAGGAATCTAATGGTAGGCTCCCAAAGGAATATCTAATTCAACGCACCGGTAAATGCTTTTGATTGTTTGCTAGAACCTAATTAACCTAACTGGGGTGTCTACCCCACGCTATCACATTTGGCGATGAAGATGAGATTCAATTAAGCTCATGGGATTCGATTAAGCTCATTGGATTTAATTTAGCTCATTGAATTGAATTTGGCTCATTTGATTAAATTTTGTTCATTGGGTTAAATTTGGCTCATTGGTTTAATTTGGCTTATTGGGTTCAAGTGGTTGTTGGAAAATGTAGCCTAGTGGGTTGTCTGATTTGGTTTGTTTGTGTGGGTAAGCTACCGTACTATAGCGTAGGTCCCGCCGGCCTAACTCTAAAACTAATTCCTACGCAGCCCTAACTCTAATACAATTCACTATTCAGCCCTAACTGGGGAGTAACTAGATCAAATTTAAACCAAATCTAACCTACTTCTCGTGAATTGGCCTAATTTGGTTTTGCTCTAGCATGTCGGTGATTGGCCATATAAGCCCCTACGAAGACTCTGGGGAGGACTTCGAAGCTTATGCCACTAGGGTGAGGTTGTTTTTTGAGGCAAATTCCATTCCTGATGCTAAGAAAGTACCTACCTTTTTAACTATAATAGGCCCTAAAACGTTTGGTTTAGTTATGGACCTAGTTTCTCCTAAAGCACCGGAAACCTGCACCTATAATGAATTGGTACAGGCCCTAACCGATCACTACAAACCCCGAGTAGTTCTCATCTATGAACGTTTCAAATTTTATTCAAGGTATCAGACGGGAAATGAAAGCATTGCAGAGTTTGTTGCAGGAATAAAAAGCCATAGCCGTAGATGAAATGCTAAGAGATAGGTTTGTAATGGGTCTCAAAGAGGAGTCTACCCAGAGAGCTCTATTAGCCATACAGGACCTAATTTTTAGTCAGGCTGTAGAAATAGCTATGGCTAGAGAAGCAGCTGCTAAAGATGTTAGAGCTTTTGGAAATCACAGTAGTAAAGCCCAACACGTAAATAGCTTTAAATCTTCTAGGCCTGGCAGACCTAATGAGCCTACTAGACAGGCAAATAAAAGGTATGAGGCGAATACGACTAAGCCTACTAATTCTACTAAGCCTTCCAAGCCATGTACAGGGTGTGTAAAACACCATTGGAAGAAGGACTGCCCTTTTAAAGAAGCAGTTTGCCAAAACTGTAGTAAAATAGGCCACATAGCTAAAGTGTGTTTTTCAAAGAAAACGAAGGGTGAAAATTCTAATTTTAACATTTCTAGTGTAAATCCTCAAAGGGGAAATACTTCAAACATTGGAGTGGAGTACCTATTTTATGAGCAGCAAAGTGGGAAAAATACAGGCCCATATATTGTAGAGGTAGGCCTAAATGGAATTACAGTTCCTCTAGAATTAGATACAAGTGCTGCCCGAACTATCATGTCTGAAACAGTTTTTGATAAAATTTTCAAAAACACACCTAAATTACATGCATCTAAAACGATTTTGAAGAAATATGGGGACATACAAATACCTATTTGTGGAGAAGCATCCGTCATAGTTACACTCAACCAGAAAACTTTGTCTCATCCCTTAACCCTTTTAGTGGTGGATGAGCAAGGGCCTACTCTACTAGGCCGTGATTGGATTGACGCTTTGAAAATGCCAATTGACAAAATCTTGCCAAAGAGTCAGACAGATGTGCATACACTCTCATATCCATCTGACATAGACTCATTGTTAAGGGAGTTTTCTTCTGTTTTTGGGTCTGAAGTAGGCAACCTAAAAGGCCATCAGATCTGCATAGAAGTAGATCCTAATGTAACTCCGAAATTTTGTAAGGCTCGTTCAATTGCGGATGCACTGCTGGAGAAGGTAGATTTAGAAATTGACAGGCTGCTAAAAGATAAAATTATTGAACCATTCACACACGCTAAGTGGGCTGCCCCAGTAGTTCCTGTACTAAAACCGGACAAGTCCGTGCGGTTATGTGGGGATTACCGTTTAACAGCAAATAGAGCCGTCCTTCTAGATTGCTATCCTATACCCAAGCCTGATGAATTATTTAGCTCTCTTGCTGGGGGTAAATATTTCACAAAACTCGATATGTCCCAAGCCTATGCTCAACTAAGTTTAGATGAAAACTCTAAAGAATTAACTATCATAAATACGCACCGAGGCCTATATAAGTACAATAGGCTATGGTATGGAATAGCACCGGCTCCAGGTATTTTTCAGAGGACAATGTACCAAGTTCTAGGTCACATTCCAGGTGTACTTTGCTTTCTAGATGATGTCCTTATTTCAGGTTCGTCTAAAAAAGAACACCTAACTAGATTAACCACGGTTCTAAAAAGACTCCGGGATACCGGACTTAAGCTAAAGAGAGAAAAGTGTTCATGGGTCACTAACGATGTTTCATATTTAGGGTTCCGCATAGATGCCTCAGGCATTCATCCAACGGTGGATAAACTAGAAGCAATAAAAAAGTCCACATCCGCAGTCCAAAGTGCGGATGCGAGAAAATGTGCGGATGTTCCGCGGATGCGGATGTGACCTACATCACTACCCTAAATAAGCTATTATGATCTGGGGAACAGTGGAGATGGGAGAAAACTCAAAAGGAAGCATTTGAGGCTTCCAAGGACGTACTACTAAAGTCCACTCTCCTAGTGCATTATGATCCTAAACTTTCTCTCGTAGTTTCAGCAGACAGCAGTTCTTATGGAATTGGGGCAGTGTTATCTCACCACATTGATGGTGTAGATAGGCCTATCTGTTTTGCTTCTAGAACACTAACTGAGACTGAAAAACGATATGCACAAGTAGAACGTGAAGCATTAGCCTTAGTATTTGCAGTAAAAAAATTTCATTTCTATCTATGGGGTCATGAATTTAAACTAATTACTGACCATAAGCCTCTTTTAGGTTTATTTTCACCTAATAAAAATATTCCAGTTATGGCCTCAGGTAGGATTCAACGATGGGCACTGATTCTACAAGCCTATAAATTTGACTTAGTACATCGGCCAGGTAAACTTCTAGGTACGGCTGATGCGCTAAGTAGGTTGCCCTTAGAAAATCCAAATGATTGTGTACCTATACCTACAGAATGGGTTCACTTGGTGGAGTTTTTGGAATCCACTCCAGTATCTGCGGTACAAATAGAGCAGTGGACAAAATCAGACCCTATTCTGTCTAGGGTCATCCATTTCTGCTCAGTTGGTTGGCCTACTAAGGTTGAGAGTGAATTACAGCCTTTTTATCAACGTCAGTCTGGCCTCTCGATTCAATATGGCTGTCTCTTATGGAGCCACAGAGTGATTATTCCAAATAAAGGCAGGTCAAATTTAGTGAAGGAACTTCACGCTGAACACATGGGCACAACAAAAATGAAAGAGCTGGCGAGAGCTTATTTCTGGTGGCCTGGTTTAGATGGAGAACTTGAATCATTGGTTCGTTCCTGTCAAAGCTGCCTAGAGAACAGAGATCTCCCAAGGAAAAGTCCACTTCATCCTTGGGAATGGCCTACTATACCGTGGCATAGGATCCATGTTGACTATGCAGGTCCTGTAAATAATATTTATTTCCTAGTCATTGTGGATGCCTACTCTAAGTGGGTGGAAATTTTTCCAACCACTTCCACGACTTCGGGTGTTAGTATTCGCTTACTCCGTTCGGTTTTCGCTCGATGGGGTTTACCCGTAGTCCTGGTTTCCGACAATGGTACTTGTTTTACCAGTGAGGAATTTCGTTCCTTCATCCACCTAAATGGCATTAGACATGTCCGGTCTAGTGTTTTCCACCCGTCTACTAACGGTCTCGCGGAAAACATGGTCCATACTTCCAAGTCGGCCTTGCGTCATTCTCGTGGGGAGGAAATGCAAGTGGTGGTGGATAAATTTTTGTTTAAATATTGAATAACACCTCACACCACGACGGGGGTGTCTCCCTCTAAACTTATGACTGGCCGGGGAATTCGTTCAGTTTTAGATTTGTTACGTCCAAATAAAACGTTACAACAACGAGTTTTACGCCATCAGGAAAAACAGAAGTTGTACCACGACACTAAAAGAGGGAGAGTTATAGAAGCGCAACCTAATGATCCAGTTATGATTTGCAACTATGGGGCTGGACCAAAATGGGTTCCTGCAACTGTGCAGGAGAGAATGGGCCCTGTTTCCTTCAAGTGCCAACTAGAAGGTGGTCGTTCTATTAAATGCCATCAGTACCAGATATGGGAACGTGAATTGCAGAATGACCAGAGTCTTCCGGAAGAGAGAACTGATCCTCCGGAAAATGGTTCAACTCACTCGCCTATACAAGTTGCACCTAATCCTACATCATCAACCCCGCTCCGCAGGTCGTCTAGGGTCCCTCATCCCCCTGACAGACTAAACTTGTAGGGGAGGAGTGAGGTGACGTGTGTGTATATATATGTATATAGTCTAAAAGTCACTAATGGGAAAATATCACTAAATCTAAGCTGAATGGCAAGAGCAAGTCATAAACGAACCAACGCGGCTGTTCGTATTGTTTTGGGCTAGCCTAGAGATGTTTTTTCCTATCTGACCTAATCGTTGATGCTGAGTGTAATTAGGTGGTGTTTCTAAGGTGACAAATGGGGTAGGAAGTTGTCCGTACTTAAGTATAGTTAGGGGTAATGTCTATAGCTTCTAAATTGGTAATGTAAGAGAGAGTTAGGTAGGCTGTTTGTGGGACACAGGAATCTAATGGTAGGCTCCCAAAGGAATATCTAATTCAACGCACCGGTAAGTGCTTTTGATTGTTTGCTAGAACCTAAGTAACCTAACTGGGGTGTCTACCCCACACTATCACACAGTTATACAGAACAGTTTGTATCTTCAAAATTTTTGCCTCCTAGATTTTTTTCTGGGCGAAATCATCAATAACATCATCATATGAAATCTCCCTGCCAACGTCCTGGTTGATGCTTATGATGCCAAGGCACTGAGGCGATCCTGCTCTATTGATGATCTGAGGTAGTTCTTGATTAGCTTCATCTTAGAGAAGCTCCTCTCGGCTGACGCTACTGTCACAGTTAGAGTGCAGGCAATTCTTAGTGCAACCCAGAGATTAGGGTATAGTTCCTCCAGTTGCTTCTGATGAATGAAGGAGAGAAGCTCCAATGCAGTCATGTTGTGTGAAGGTAAAGTCGGCAAGTTCTTAATTTCGAGGGCCAGTTCTCTTCCATCAATGTCAGAGTCAGCTCCAGAGCTCAGTATCTTAGAGAGCTTTCACACTTGCAGGGCAAATCTTCCTTGTTCATTGTGGTGAAATTTAGGAGAACCCCAAATATGTCCCTCGCATCATCTAATGTTTTGAATCTCTCATTTATTGACCTGATGGCACAATCCACCACCACATTGAAAAATTTGACTTCCAGCCTCTTTAAGGCTTCTGTAAATGGTTCGTCAGGAGCTTCGTAAGCAAAGTGCTTTTTTTGTGGATCTGAGCCTCTTCTCCTTCAGCACAGCCTCCACATTCATTTCCTCACATATGTCCCTAGCTAGGACTTGTGCTGCAACAAAACCTGTGTTTCTGTAGCTGGTGAGTGAGTCTTTTGTTTTTGTGAGGAGGTTGACTGCCACATCAAACTGCATTGCAGGAGACTGCAGAAGTTTGCTCACATGGTTAACTGCATGAAGAATGTCATACCATACTACTGTGCAAATCTGAAAGTGATAAGACCAGTGGCGGCTCGTGACTAAAAATTCTAGGGGTGCTGTCTCTAAGAATGGGTTGAAATAATTACTGAAATAAAAGGATGAGCATTGAGCAATGAATAAAAGTTTCAAAAGTTATTGAAAAAGTTATTCAGTGAGCTCATCCTAATATTGTTCTTGATTATTTCAATTGTAAATAAAAAATTTAGGGGTGCTGCAGTTCCGCAGTGCCTACCGACGAGCCGCCACTGGATAAGACCCTATCTCCTCTGCCAGTGATTGTGCTTCAGTCCTGGCTATGGCATGTGTGGCATTGTTTCTGACTTCCAACAGGGCCTCTCTGATGTTGTGGCTCTGATATCGCACAGCCTCAATGTTCTTAAGCCGGCTCTCCCACCTGGTTTCACTCCAAGATTTGAGTGTTATGTTCACGTGCTTCTTTAGGATTGTCCATCTCTGTGTAGCTGCTGCAAAAAGGTTGTACAATTTCTGTACCTTGCCAAAGAAGCTGATGGCATCTGTGGAAGCTTTAGCTGCATCAACCACTACAAGATTCAGAGTGTGAGCCCCACATGGAACATAGAGTGCACGACAGTTCTTCTCTAATAACCTTGCCTGAACACCTTTGTTCTTGCCCTTCATGTTCGCTCCGTCGTCATATGACTGTTCTCTGCAGTCATCAAAGTGAATATTCAATATTTGTTTCAGATCATCTACTACACGAAGCTCCTGATGTTCAGTGGTCAGCTGGAGTTCAATGACGAGCTGGTACAGAAACTTCAGAGAGTGGTACTATTTACTGCACTCCTCTACGTACCTGCCTGGCTGGCGGCTCCTGTTGCAGCTGATGCTCCACTGAATGACCTTGTGTTGTACCAGCGTCTTCTGCAGTACAGGGCTGTGGATCGCGAGATTGCAGAGGCTTCACTGGCAGTGATCAGGTGGCACTTGTGGTATCTGAGGCCTCAGACTGTCGTTTTTGCCCTCTGCAGTGACAAAGTGGAAGACACTGTGAAGCATGAGATGGCAAAGAAGCTGTGCTGCCTCGCTGTGCCCGAGGACTTCACATATGACAACATCTTGGTTGATGACATGATGCGCCTTCTGGACCTGATCGATGAGTCATCGTGGTTCATGTTCACAGGCCTGCAGGTGTGCGCGTCTACGTGGCTCACTCTGCCAGTGAATAAGTAGGATCAAGATAAGAACTACTGTGATCTGAAGAATGTCATCTCGCATCTGAAAGTTACCAATGACGTGGCAGAGAGGGATAAAACTGATAGAAGATTACGTGAACACTGTCACAAAAGACGAGTCACAGCTGCAGGGTCTTCTCCAGCTCGTGGAAAAGAGCCGGAAAGAACTGTGACTTCAAGAAGTTGTCACTTGCCAAGATGACATAGCGCAGAGGGAAAGGGAGTTAGCAGAGTACATGGCGCATGCCTTAAGATGATGTGTGTTCTAACCACGATTCATACAGTTTTTGAACCTAGTTAGGGGCACCGGAGTAAGTGCCTTTAGTGATATCGGTAAACCATTTTAATACAAAATACATTTGATCTTTCCTTATTCGTTTTATCTTATCCTAAAAAGCAGACTGGCAGACAGCATATGGAGGTATGGGGACAAATACGATATTTTAAATTTTAATGCTATCAAGGTGAGTATAACTTCTAAACCACTTGTCCTATTAACTTGGTAAGTATCTGAGGAGTTCTTTCACTGAGAGGATTCAGAAAATATAGTCATTTGATGATTTATCTTTATTCAGTAAAAAATTGTCAATTTGGCCAAATTTCCAAAATTTAAATTTTCAAGGTCGATGCGTGACCCCTAAATATTGATCGATTTTGGTGAAAATGGTGTCAATGTACTTCCACTGAACCAAATCATGGGAAAAACTTTGACCAGCTATAATTTTTTTAAAAAAGTGAAAAGTGATCCACCCTAATGATCACCCTTCTTAAAAATTGCTGTAATATTGGCTATTCTCTAATCTACTGGAATATGCTCACTATTGAGTGACTGCTCAAATAAAATCTGCAGAGGTACAGTTATACCAGTTGCTCAACCCCCTCCATAAGTATCCTTGGACATATCTCATCTGGTCCTGAGACTTTTACTTTTTAAGTTTCCTTATCATCTGCCTTATTCTATCTGAAGTCACTGTGACAAGTCTCATAACAGGCACTTGCTTTGTTTCAACCCTGGGAGGTTCCCCTTCTGGTTCTCTGACAAAAACATCCCCAAATTGATCTGACAGAACATTTGTTTTTTCTTGTTCACCACCAGTTTTTTCTGCCTTTCATTCCTGTATAAATCTGGAACAGTTGGTCTGACTCTTGTCCTTGACTGGACATATTTCCAAAACATTTTTGGATTTTCTTTCACATTTTGTGCAATTCTCTTTTCTGTCAATTTCATTTCATTTCTGGTCTCCCTCCTTATTTGACTATTTAATCTTCTGTGTTCATCCATTACTTTATAATTTTTCTGATCCTCTGTGCCTACTCTCTCTCTCTCCCCTATTCTTTAAACCTTCCCATAACCTTTGTTTTCATTTTATTTTAGACCACAATGTTCTATTCATAGGTAAATTCTCAGTCCTTTTCCTCCTTTGGTTCATCTCCACAGATCTCGTGGGAACACAATCATCTACAACCTTTTATAACCTACGCTTGAACCTATCCCAATTAACCTCGATATTCTCAGTTTAAAAACTTCCAATCAATATCTAGCCTCTGTCTTAATTCATCATAATCTGCTCTCTCATACAAATACACCACCTTTCTAGAATTTGAGTTTTACACTGTTAAATTACAATTAAAAACAATACAGGCATGGTCACTTTTTCCTATTGGATCTCTTATCCTTAAGTCTTCCACAATGTTCACACTCTTTACTGCTAAGTAACAAATCCAATGTATTTCCAATACTTACACCCCTAAATCTAGTTATAGATCTCATATGCTGAACTAAAAAGCAATCCTTAGTTTTTTCAATAAATTTATACTCAGTCATCAATATTAGCAGAAGTTGTGGTATTGTTCCAATCAATAATAGGCATATTAAAATCCCTGAATATTAGTTTATATCTTACAATCATATCAGCCATCTCCTGAAATAAATCCAGCAGTTTTACATCATCTACTCTGTTACTATTAGGACTTTGATAGATTGACACAAGTACCAGTGATTCTTTGACACCCTTCCCCTTTAGACAAATATACTTAAAGAAATTTGATTTCAACTCCTCAATACTGAATGCTAAACTTCTCGCCTAAAATAGCAATCCCCCTACCTTCACCTCCACTTGATAAATTTTTATCAATTAATTCCTAATTCCTGATCTTATATTCAGTTAATATCCTTTCATAGCGAAAATGCTTAGGTTTGACTTCATGACTAGCTACCATATCCACATTTTCCTCAGATTGAGACAATTTTAATTCAAGTTCCATAACTTTTTCAGGTGTCAGTAGTCAGTACATTTATGTTAGTAAACATAATTTTGATACACTGATTGACATTGGCAAAATTACTTTTCTTTATATAAGAATCTGTACAGTTTAACCATTAGGTGACCCCTTCCTAAATTCACCCTGTTGCTCATTCATTATATTATATATCCCTCCTCTCCTTTTCACTTTTTCAATGTGTCTTCCCCATGGGTCACCCCTCACCACATAGTAGTTTCCCCAAATCCCTTTCTAATTCATTTTTTCTTTTAGCTTGTTGCCTAAGTTCTTTATCGTTTAATCTTTCCTCCTTATTCATATCATGTGAGATTCCAATTTTTTTTATCATTTCAGATTTTACTCTTCAACTTGTAGGCATTTTTGAGGACTTCATCTTTCACCCTTCTCCTTATGGTTACAACTACTGGTCTAGGCTTAAAAGATTCACTGTTATCTGAGTTTTTATTAAATCGTCCAATTCATTTAATATTAACAATATCATCTTCAAGGCAATCAACCTCTATTTCCAAACACAACTCAATAAAAAACATTTTGTCCTGCTTTATTTTTTCTGATCTTATGTTAAGGTTTAAATCATCTCTAATTTGCTCAGGAACTTGATACAAAACAAGATTGTTCTTTGTCAATCCTATCCTGAACTTGTGCAGTAGTATCCTCAATCAATCTTTTATCATTAGATATACCCTCCACAGGCCTAACTTTGTTAACTTTCATTAATTCTTTTATAAGAGCCTCTCTATGAGAATCGACCAAAGTACCACTAATCTCCTCCTCCACATTAACTTTAGTTTGACATGTCATGATCCACTTGTTTTTTAAAATTTATTCTATCATTCTTCATCTCTTCAAATTTCCTCTGTATCCTTTTCCATTTCAGTGAGCTTAAATTCCATATCATCCTGCCTCTTTTCAAGCCTAGTCACACAACTTAAAATCTTACCTACAACAATATTACACGTACTGCAGCACCAATGTATTGAATCATTATCATTATTCATAAAAAACTTATATATCTCTCTAGTCACTTTTTCGCAGTGAATATGTGCCACATATTGCAAAGATTGCATTCAATAGCTTCATCATTCACACACACCTTAACTTTACAAGTCCCACACTATATTAGTTTAGACCCAGGATCTAATTCAACAACAACAACAACAACAACAACACCACCACCACCACCACCACCACCAGGCCTAGGCCCACTTTGCCTATCCTTTTTTCTACCCTTAGCCAAGCCCAACTGCTTAGAAGCCATTTGAAATTCACTGTATATCCCAACAAATTCTAATAGGCTAAGTTATATTCCCACAAAGTATTCAATTCAATACCACTTATTGTTTATCTTGACTTAGACCTAGGTTCAATCTATAACCTCACTCCTGGAGCTCCATAAACACATCCACCCCCAATGAGCACTGGACACCAAGAAAAATAGGCCTACTAGGTTATCGCATAGAAATAGTGTTATCCAAGTCATGAACTAATAATAATAGAATCCTGCAAAACATCAATCTCAAGTCAACTAACTAATGTTCACCACCAGTTCTTTCTGTCTTTCATTCCTGTATAAATCTGGAACAGTTGGTCTGACTCTTGTCCTTGACTGGACATATTTCCAAAACATTTTTGGATTTTCTTTCACGTTTTGTGCAATTCTCTCTCCTGTCAATTTCATTTCCTTTCTGGTCTCCCTCCTGATTTGACTATTTAATCTTCTGTGTTCATCCATTACTTTATAATTTTCCTGATCCTCTGTGCCTACTGGGTCATTCTCTGTCAGATCAACCAGTGCCTAACACCCTCATCTCTCAGATTTTGCTGAAATTTGGTTTATAGGGAGTTTGTGGGCCCTGAATCCATTTCTGAAATTATAAGGTCAATCCGACCAATGGTTCAAGAGATATGACCTCAGGAAATTTGAGGTCACTTGCGAGGTCACTAACATTTGGTGACCCATAACTTGGGTAATAATGGTCACAATTATATAAAAGTACATATATTTAGAATCAGAAAACGACAAGGAATCCAAATATGCAAGTTTTAGAACTCTAGGTTAAAAAATAAAAAAGTTACACTGTAACCAAAATTTGAGGTCACGATTTGACCTCTGGGGTATCAAATGAGAATTTTTTTTTTAAATGTAAAAAATGAAGGCATAGGCATTGGCTATTAGAATCAGCAAAAAAAAGTTTGTTTATGTTAGTATTTTTCATGTAACTAACATATAAGTGAACACCATATTCATAAGTTGTGCGTCAATTCTACCTATTTTTTCACACTTAAGCTCATAATTTGACCTATAGAAATTAAAATTACATTTTTTTATAGATATAAAAACAAAGGCAAAAAATGTAAAATTGTATTTCACTGCTAATCTACACTGGCAATAATAGTTATAATAGTGAAAGGGGAAGACCTACTTAGAGGATTCATGTGCTAGCCTAATACAATTTTTGCATGCTCGATGCTCTCATCAATTTCTTTTTGTGGAAAAATGTATTGAATTCTGCTGCCTCCTCTTAGGGTAGGACAACTCATTACAGTTAATATATGATGTCCTGGCACTGCACATGAATCCTTGTTTGATGGATAATAATATGCACTTGATCCTGATGACCCAGAGGGATGTAGAAAGTTCACAGTGAAATCATCAAACTCTTCACAATATTCCTCCACAATTCCATACCAAACTTGCATGTCATAAATGCAGCCAACATACTCTCCTGGTTTGACACATTTTAGGTTACCAAGCATTGCAGGTTCATTAGTAAAATGACTTTTCCTTATTCTTTTCTTTTCTCCAATGCCACTTGAAATGGGATACACCATCAGTTCTTCCTTGTTTAGGGGAACAAATCTATGATATTTCTGAGTTCCAGGAATAGCCCTACTATCCTTGAATCGATGTTCCAACCGTTCTTCTGCATCTTTCAAATCAGCTGTAGTTACAAAGAAAAAATTTATCTTCTTGCTCAAGTTTTCTTCACAAAACTGAAACATGTGTTCTGGTGTAAGAATTTGCCTCTCTGTAGTTCTCTGCAAACTGGCACGAGCAGTAGCTCTTTTCACTGTTCCTCCAATCCCATCACATGCATTTTTGCCATGGGATGTAGCAAAGAAGTGCCATTCACAAGACAGACCAAAATCCTCTTCATGGTAACAGAGATTTGTGAAGTTGTATCTGTTCTTATATTGGCCAGCACATCCATCTGAGAAATAGTGCACCTTCTTCAATTGTGGGCATCTGAATTTAACATATGTCATAAGCTTCAATATGAATGAGTAAACCATTATAGTGTTGTGTTTTAGTGATGCAGATAAGAAACAGACACTAAAATGGCTAAGTTCCTGGTCTGCAGATGATCTATAATAGATGACAAAAGGGTGAACTGTACACTGTGAATTGTCCCAGTGAAACCCTTGGGCAGCATCCTGGACAATGAAAGAATAATTCTCAGAGAAATCACCTACTATAACTACCTCGCTCTGAGGTGGTAGTGTTTCTTTCAACTGCTTGAAGTACTGTGATTGTTGCTGAGCAACAAAGTGATGACGAACCATGCGGGATATTTTCATGCTTAGGGATGATAAGTATTCATGAAGTGGCTCCACCTTATCAACCATTGTACAACGGTCAACAGTCACCCATTGCTTGTAAGATATTTCATTTGGAGCTGATTTCACACTGTCAAGTAACTCAAGAAAATCCAGGACACCCTCTTCTCTTGGGCAATCATTGCAAAGTTGCATCATGCAAGTCTCTCTTTCTGTACTGCAGACACTGTAATCCATAAGATCCTTGTATGAAAGACCTCTTTCTCCCAATGCAGCCAGCTGCAATTTTGGATTTTGATGGTATGTGCAGACACAGACAGAATGAGTCCCACCACTACCGGCAAGCACACAATATGATGGCCGTAATTTTGCAAATGTGGAAAATCCTATTTTGGGATTCTTTTCATCATTTTTATATAGTTCAAACATCTCTCTTAAATTCCCGAGGACCAATCGTTTTTGCACCTTCAGCACTGATAACTTTCACGCAATCCTTTTGGCCAGGACACATACGACTAACCTCTTCTGACTCATAGAATCTTCTAACTATATCTTTGTGTTCTTCAGATATCACTTTTCCTTTGCTCATTAGTGGAATCTTCGGAAGGATTCCATGTTCTGATTTAAGTGAACGGCTTCTTTTCACCATGTATGTTGTAGTTTGAAAAAAACTAGCTGTTTTTTCAATTGTGTATGGTGAGTGTGTCAATATTTGTAGTTTGTGATGGTGACATTTGCTCTCCAGGAATGACTGTTTCAATTCATTCATTAATTTGTCTAGATGTTTTTCAGATTTAGTTTCAGGTTTTGAAGTATCACTTACCTCCTCGGTAATTTGAACACCATAACTGAGTTCTAGCCTCTCCTTCAGGTGTTTCTGAGCAGATGATAGCTTACCACGAGCCTTGCGCTTTTTCTGGCTTAATGACAGCCCTTCTGAAAAGAACAGAAAAAAAGGTTTCACACACCTGAATATTAGTAATTAAATATTAATTATAGTACCTTAAATGCTATATAATTGGCTATATAGTAGATCAAACAGACCTTGTAGTAAAGTATAAGTTATTATATTAATTTATTACTTACTTTTTTTAACTGGTGTTTGGTCCAGAAATGCTAGAACTGGTTCAACTGAAGTTGAAGGATTTTCCTTTATCAAGCAATCACTGTCATTGTCCAGATCTTGAATTGAAGAGATGTTACTCAAGCCACTGATAGTAGATGATTCATTTGAATCCTGCTCAGACTCGTTGTTTTCAGTGGTACTAAGTATAGTGGGGTTTTTCATTATCAGTGTCCAGCAGTTCACACACAACAATGAGTCTTTTTTCACTCTTCCAGCACATTTTTCAACAAGTACATCAGTCACTTTTCTAAGATTGATTGTTATGCGTTTCTTGTGTTTTTGAATAGGGTCCTGGCAGTATTTCAAGTGCCGAACCATTGTATTTTGATCTGTAAAGATATAGGATTTACAATTAGGTAATATATATTTTTTAGAAAATATATAGCTACACACACTTAATATTTTAGGCCTTGATAGTCTCTGAGGCTCATTAAAACACCATACCCACCAGCCACCCACAGTGCTGGCTGGAACTGTACTAACCTGTAGACAAGGAATTTTGCAACTATCTGTGTTGATTCTGCACTTAGACAAGTAGCAACATGTTTCAACAGGTTTGTTTAGGCTACATGTGAGCTTAGTCTTCCCCTTTCACTATTATAGCCAGTGTAGATTAGCAGTGAAATACAATTTTTATTAAATTCTTGGAGCTTGAGGTCAAATTGATAGCTAAGATATAAAAATTCCTTGAAATGACAAGCAATTTATAAATATGGTGTTCACTTATAAGTTAGTTACATGAAAAGTACCAACATAAACAAACTTTTTATGATTGTTTCTATTAGTCAAGAACTCTGACTTTGTTTTTTATATCTATAAAAAATGTAATTTTAATTTCTATAGGTCAAATTATGAGCTTAAGTGTGAAAAAATAGGTAGAATTGACGCACAACTTATGAATATGGTGTTCACTTATATGTTAGTTACATGAAAAATACTAACATAAACAAACTTTTTTTTGCTGATTCTAATAGCCAATGCCTATGCCTTCATTTTTTACATTTAAAAAAAAAATTCTCATTTGATACCCCAGAGGTCAAATCGTGACCTCAAATTTTGGTTACAGTGTAACTTTTTTATTTTTCAACCTAGAGTTCTAAAACTTGCATATTTGGATTCCTTGTCGTTTTCTGATTCTAAATATATATACTTTTATATAATTATGACAATTATTACCCAAGTTATGGCTCGCCAAATGTTAGTAACCTCGCGAGTGACCTCAAATTGCCCGAGGTCATATCTCTTGAACCATTGGTCGGATTGACCTTATAATTTCAGAAATGGATTCAGGGCTCACAAACTCCCTATAAACCAAATTTCAGCAAAATATGAGAGATGAGGGTGTTAATTTCAATTTTTTTTGGTTGATCTGACAGAGAATGACCCTACTCTCTCTCTCTCTCTCTCTCTCTCTCCTATTCTTTAAACCTTCCCATAACCTTTGTTATGACAAGAATAGGGTTGCCAGATTTTTTGGACAGACTGGGACAATAAAATTTTTTTATTTTAATTTCAATATATTGATATGTAATTTACCTACACTGCGTTTGAACTTATTAAGCAGATTACATTTACTCCAATGTTTTCAAAAGTTTTTCACCAATTTCAATGAAATTTGAAGCAAATAATCACTATATATAGCAGCATTGATGGTATTCATTTCGCTAAAATATTTTGATAATTAAAATAATTCTCTCATTTTATTTAAAAAAATATAAAATATTGTGTTCTGAATTATTAAGCAAGTATTCTATTTACGGATCTAAATGGTGAAAATGGGTAAGAAGGACGATTTAACATTAACTGAGAAAAGAAAAACAGTCGAGTTACTCTCTGAAAATATAAAATCTATTGAAATTGCGAAGCAGTTTGGCAGAGCTTATCGAACTGTAAACAAGTTTGTAGCGGAGGGTACCAAACTGAGGCAGTGAAGTGATAAAGGAGCTATAAGAAAAGTGACAAGGCGGCAGATATCTGTAATCAAGAGCAAATTGCAAAGCATCCATTGTCCTCAAGTAAAGAGGTTTTTGAGCAGGCTGGCATACATAATGTACCAAGAACATCTCGATGTGGAATCCTCCAAACAATTGGCAAGACGTGTAAACCTACGATTCAGTCACCATTAACACCCAGGTACATGAAGCAGCGTGTTGAATGGGCGCGTCAGTACGTGAAAACAGATTTTAATACTGTATTGTTCACCGATGAATGAAAAGTAACCCTTGAGGGACTTTGTTTGGTCAAGAAGATGGATTGCTGAGAGCCAATTTCTACCATCGAGATTAAGACACCAACAAGGTGGAGGTAGTGTCATGTTTTGGGCAGGATTGACAGGCAATGAAGTAGCTGTCCCATACAGAGTGCTTGATAGTGTAAAAATGAATGCCCAGTAGGGTGCCACTTATTTGGGGTGTTTTTCATTTTTTGGGAATTTCTATCAGGACGGGCGCATTTCTGGTGTCATTCTGTCTAAAAACATTGTGTGTAAAATATTTTTGAAATAAAATAATAATTAGAACTGCCTCAACGAGGTCAAAGTTTATACTTTTTGTCGAAAAGTACTCATGGCGTTCTGTTATCATGTCAGTTTTCGTTTCGATAGCTGCTGTAGTTTCTGAGTTGAAAAATGATAACAGACAGACAGACGGACGGTCAGAGTCGTTGGTTTAGTCTTCCGCACTGGTGTACAGAAGACTAAAATGAGGTATTATACAGTAGGGTGACACTTATTTTCGAAAGTTTGAATTTTTATCAGGATGGGCGTGTTTCTGGTTCCATTTTGTCAAAAAATATCGTGTGTAAAATATTTTTGAAATAAAACAATATTTAGAACTGCCTCAATACGGTCAAAGTTTGTATATTTTCTCGAAAAGTAGAAATTTTAGATCATGATGTTCTATGCCTCTAGCAAATAAAATATCACTTCTAGTTTGTTCAAGCTACTAATCTTGACCTAAAACATATAACTGGACTTCATACTTTCAACTCTAGGTCCCCCTCAACTCGAGTATTAGCCCCTCAAGGGGGGGGGGGGTATCATGGGCGCCCATCTCCCTCTCATTGTTGCCTACTTTGCAGAGGTCACGGTGGACTTGCGGGCGGTTGGGAAGTCACAGCGGTGCTTCTCGACCACTTGTAAGAGGAACTGCCTTTGGTCTTCACTCTTGGTAAGGGCCAGGTTGAAAGACTGCATCAACGCCACCCCGCGCTCCGCGAAGTCATTGACAACTTGAAGGGCCTGGACTCGGCGGGATGCGGCGATGAAGGCTGGGTCCATCCGCCACTCCTCCGGATCCTTGAGCAGGAAGGCGGTGCTGATGTCCAGAACCTTGAAGAACTCCTTTGATGTAGTCGTTGTGAACTTGGCCAATGTATTGTTGGCGATTGAGGCGGTGGACAGGTCCACATTGATACGCCGCGGGGGATCCTCCGATCCTTCCTCTTCTTCCATCGCTTTAATCATCTCCCGCTTTGTCGCCAAGTCGATACCCTCGTCGAAGATGGCCAGGGTGACGAGGCGCTCGCTCAAGTACCATAGGTGCCTGGCAAAGACTCGCCGTCGCCTTGGCCACCGCTGAGTCCGGATAATAGACGAGGGCCTTGAGCAGCGCGAGGTCCGCGGCTGGGGCCGTTGCCGGGAGTGGCGCTTTGTACCAGGCCATCACGTAGATGGACATGGCGAAGATGGTGAATCGCTGGATTCCAGCCGCTTCGCCTGACGACATCTGAAACTGTTCCCGGAACAGGAACAGTTTGATGGCATAGATGACTTTTGCCATCCAGCGCGCGCGATGGAAGCGCTGGGACGAGCGAACCGGGCACCCCGCTTGTTCGGACCGCCCAGCACAATTACAGAGAGCTCCAGAAGTTCCCTGTAGTCATCACGTGGATGTTGACCATCGAGGAGGCGGCTGAATTCGATCAGCAGGTCGTCGCGGGCGTCCTTCAGGTGCTGCGGCATGGTTCCATCCTCAAAGGGCTTCGCTTTGGTTTGATCGATGAAGTCCCACTGGGCGGCGAATCGTTTGAACAGGAGGATGTCAGGACCAGTAGAGGGACCGAGGCACGCCGTGAATGCCTTCTCGCACACCAGTTCGTGGATGTGGTGGCGGCAAGCCAAATGAAGCACTGTCTTCTCGAGTTTCTGCTCAATGATATAGCAAGCTCCTCCTGAGAGTCCTGTGTTTGAGGCGGTGGTGTCAAAAGAGAGGGCACAGATCCGTCCCTTGATGTCCCAATCCTCGAGGGCAGAGAGGACGGCTTCCGCCATGGTGCGGCCGGTGCCGTCGGGGAGGCTGGGCACAGCCAGAAGCTTGTCGACGTTCTCCCCAGACACCAGAACTGGAAGGCGATCTTCAGCAGGGCCTCCGTCAGCCGCTGGTACGATTTTCCCGTCCCAGTGAACGGTCAGCAGCACAGTAGGATGGAAGGCTGCCTTCATTTCCGCTGCTGCCATAGCACGGAACTTTGCTCGGTCGCGGCGGGAGGATTCGCGGTTCAAGACCAGCTCCTCAGGGTCGTGGCCCAAGCTCCTCGCAGCCGCCGACAGCAAAAAAACACCTCGGTCGGTAAGTTTCGTCCGATCCATCGCTGCGGAGAGATCAGGGTGATCATCTTTTTCGACGCGCGGAATCGCTTGGGTGGTAAAGGGGTCGTAGATGCTTCTGCATTCGACGTGGACGGGCCCGGGAGAGAGCTCTTCCTCTTCTTCTCGGCGACGACGCCGTGTCGGTGACCGAGTCGGGCTGCTTGCACCTGAGCTGGAGCTCGATGCCAGTTCGACGAGTTCTTCTCGGCTCTCTCTGTTCGCCCTTTCATCATCTTGCCGGCGGCTCCTTTCCGCTTCCTGTCTCCTCGCACGCTCCTCCTCAGTGTGCAGCGTTATGTCACGTGTGGAGGAGATGCGGCCGCGCCGCACCTCGGCCCTTTGTCCCGTCAGGAACTCCCTGTCCTCTTCGATTGTGATCATCGACATCGCCTGTTCGTGTGCGATGTCGAAGAGGCGGTCAAGGAATGAGAGGAACTCGGCCTCATTCCTGATTTGGGTCACAGTGCGCCGTTTCGAGTTCTTGTTCAGAGCCCGCCACTTCTCGTACATTCGGAGAACCTTGTCCCTTGCGCGTTGGTCTTTCTGCGTAGGAATACGGGACCGCTCCCAGAATTCCTTGACTGCGGTCACTGTCTCAGCGGCTGCTTCCTTGATCGGCTTCTTGACGTCAAGGTGAAGGTGGAAAAAGTACTGAAGCGCCTGCTTTCCCGTAGGCAGCATGCTTCCTGTGATGCTGTGGTCCACGGTCCCCAGGAGATAGACTGCTGTTTTAGATCTTGTTGCCGAAGCAATCACGTCATTTCAGAACTCACTGAAAAAGAGAATGAAACACTGTTAGTGTTGGCAAAACTCGTCCCAACCCATTTTCTACTTAGAATAACATGTTCTTTCGCCTGTATCAATATTTGGATAAACTCGTGTTACACCCTGTATAATACCTCATTTTAGTCTTCTGTACACCAGTGCGGAAGACTAAACCAACGACTCTGACCATCCGTCTGTCTGTCTGTTATCATTTTTCAACTCAGAAACTACAGCAGCTATCGAAATGAAAACTGACATGATAACAGAACGCCATGAGTACTTTTCGACAAAAAGTATAAATTTGACCTCGTTGAGGCAGTTCTAATTATTATTTTATTTCAAAAATATTTTACACACAATGTTTTTAGACGGAATGACACCAGAAATGTGCCTGTCCTGATAGAAATTCCCAAAAAATGAAAAACACCCCAAATAAGTGGCACCCTAATGCCCAGTCTTACAAAAACTTTCTAAAAGAAAACCTCATTCCATGGTAGAGATTGACCCTTAGCAATCCATCTTCTTGACCAACCATCAGATCCTTCAAGGGTTGCTCTTCATTCATCGGTTAACAATACAGTATTAAAATCTGTTTTCACGTACTGACACGCACATTCAACACGCTGCTTCTTGTACCTGGGTGTTAATGGTGACTGAATCGTAGGTTTACACGTCTTGCCAATTGTTTGGAGGATTCTACATCGAGATGTTCTTGGTACATTATGTATGCCAGCCTGCTCAAAAACCTCTCTACTTAAGGACAATGGATGCTTTGCAGTTTGCGCTTGATTACAGATATCTGCCACCTTGTCACTTTTCTTATAGCTCCTTTATCACTTTGCTGCCTCAGTTTGTTACCCTCCGCTACAAACTTGTTTACAGTTCGATAAGCTCTGCGAAACTGCTTCGCAATTTCAATAGATTTTATATTTTCAGCGAGTAACTTGACTGTTTTTCTTTTCTCAGTTAATGTTAAATCGTTCTTCTTACCCATTTTCACCATTTAGATCCGTAAATAGAATACTTGCTTAATAATTCAGAACACAATATTTTACATATTTTTAAATAAAATGAGATAATTATTTTAATTATCACAATATTTTATCGAAATGAATACCGTCAATGCTACAAATTTCATTGAAATCAGGGAAAAACTTTTGAAAACATTGGAGAAAATGTAATCTGCTTAATAAGTTCGAACGCAGTGTATATATTCATATTAAATTTGTACATAATAATTTTTATTAAAATAAAATGAATTTCTCAACGTAAAATTAATAAACATTTTCAAACAAAAATAAAGTACATTTTTTCCAACAAATAACAAATAAGCATTTGTTTAGGCAGTGAATATTTGAGATATATATTTGCTGATTGCGCCTTTGATAATTACGTTGACTGTTTGGGCAATGCATTTTTTTAGTTGACTAATGGTAAGCATTGTTTTCTGCTTTGTTTCAAAATGAGTTGATGAAATGTATATATTACCTTGCCTATATTTAAAAATAAGCAATCGTGTAACTTTGCTTGATATCGTAAAATCATGGTAATTACTGAAATTACTATCCAAAATACATTTATCTAATGTATTTTGGTGTTCTGTTCAAATATAACCTTCATATCTTGCGCAAATGGCTGAGCAGGAGTTTTGGCCATTTTAGAAAACCTCCTGCTCTGGCTGGAGGTCTCACTAAACTCCGGCCTCTGGACAGAGGTGCCAAGTACACCAAACTCAATTCTGACAACTTTTAGTTTTAATTCTATAAAACCTCATTTCTGCACCTATCTGAATATTTCAGTTCTCAGATGACTGTAATAATAATTTATTTTATGAGTGATCAGTGATTGTATTAATAATTGATTTGATAAGCACACCGGACAAAAAATTAGTCACCCCTAATAGCACCGATAGTAGGAAGTTCAAGGTCACACAGAGGGCGCTGATGTAGCATTGGTAAGTGACAAGTAGCGGTGACGTAGCACACAGGATCAGATCTGTTTCGTGAGGTGGTGAAGAAGAAAGTGTGTGTTGGATATAGTCTGCAAAATGGGTCGTGAGGCAGACGTTACTCAGTGGCAAAAAGGAGCCATCGTGTTTGGCAGAGCCCACGGACACAAAATGTCTGAAGTAGCCCAATTTGTTGGTGTGTCAACGCGTACTGTCCAGCGAGTTTACAAAGAGTGGTGTAGTTCGCAATCAACTGAAAATCGACGGCGTAACTGTGGCCGGAAAACAATTCTCGACAATAGGGGCCGCCGCCATGTTTCTCGTCTAGTAACTGCAAATCGTTTTCAAACCAGAGAACAATTGCTCCAAGAAACCAATGAGGTTCTCCAGTGACCAATTTCCGAACGGACATTGCGACGAGAACTGCATGCGATGGACATCTGGAGCAGGGTACCATGGAAGAGGCCGCTGTTAACAGCAGGTCACAAATTGGCACATTATAAATGGGCTCAGAGGCACAAAAACTGGACTGCGGCAGATTGGAAATGTGTAATTTGGTCCGATGAGTCCCATTTTTGTTTGTTCTCCAATGATGGGAGGCGACGACTACATCGCAGGTCCAATGAAGCCTTTAATCCTGAATGCGTCGAAGGTGTTGTTCAGGCTGGAGGTGGTTCCGTGATGTTCTGGGGATGTTTTTCGTACCACGAAATGGGCCCTCTCGTTCCAGTTGACGATGAATTTGAACCAGCAGGCATACCTCCGCATACTAAATGATGAATTGGTCTCTGCCTCGCTGGATTCATGCGGTTATCAAGGCCAGAGGCGCCGTCACACGTTATTAGGTACATTCTGAGAGGGGTGACTAATTTTTGTCCGGTGTGCTTATATAGGCTACTTTACTCAGCATTCAGCAAGACATCATAAGTTTCATAACCTGAGGATATTCTGTTCAATGGGAATTTTTAGAGAAAATAGCACACACAAAGCATAGGAAATTGGCTTTTATAAAGTTTAAGTTATTAAAGACTGACTTAATTTAAAATAGCAGGACTATAATATATAAACCCTAAATAGATGACACACACACACACACACACACACACACACACACACACCACACAAAAATTGGCTGGAACCTCTGGCTGGAGGAAAAGACACTAAGCTGGAGGTTCTGGCCCTCCAGCCTCTGACCAAAATCTGCCTCTGGTGCATCACTACATATATGAACCAAACACACCAAAATACATTAGAAAAATGTATTTTGGATATTAACAAAAGCCAGATGGGTTAGGAACATATATATATATATAATTACATATATATATATATATATATATATATATATATATATATATACATACTGTATATTTATTAGGGTGATTCAAATATGGGGGTAAAATTTTTTTTTTAGATTTTAATGTGTTCAACCCTTTAAATTGTTCATTTCAGCATAAAAACAACTATCCTAAAATATTTTAGCAAATTTTTAATTTTTAGGGGTTGCTACCAGCAATTAAAAATTGACAGAATGACTCAAATTGTCAAATTTTTCCACACCACCCAGGGGGTACAGTACAAGGCGCATTGCTTTTTTTTAATGTGGAAAGCTCCCCCGTAGGTCTTACCATAACCACAAGCATGCATAATTAAACTAGCATGATATTTGAGACATTAGCTGTCCTTACTTCATCAATGTTTCTTTCTTTCTATCAGGGTAAACAGCCCTGTAGTTTTTCACTACTTGTAACAAGAATTGTTTTTGATCTTCGTCATGTGTTAGTATTTTATTATATTCATCCATTAATTTTACTACTCTTTCCGCTATATCATTCACGACTTTCCACTGTTTGATAGATTTCTTAGCGGAGTTATACTCTTCATCATTATGCCATTCTTTAGCATCTTTGAGTAAAAATTTTGAACTAAATCCTGTTATTGTAAAGAATCTTTGAGTATTTGATGTGACAAAATCTTCTAATTTCTTCGTTGGAATAAGTGCAGGATCTAGAAAAGCTCGCTTTGCAGGAAGAGTTTCTGTTGTATTTTGCAAGGCCTTTACAATTTTGTTTTTCGTTTCAGTAGGCACTTCATCATCATAAAAGGCCAAGGCTACCAGTTCTTCTGATAGGTACCAGAGGTGACCTAACAGTTTTTTAATAGCAACAAATGCAATTGTGTCATTTATTTGTTTGTAGACTACAAGATTCTGTAATAATTCCAGAGCAAGACGAGGAGCGCAAGATGGCACAGGAGCTGTAAACCATGCCTTTACATATAACCGAGTAGCAAATAGACAGATGTCTTTGTCCTTTTTTGTCTTTTACTGAAATTTTGAACTGAGATTTGAACAAAAAATTTTAATGAATATGTAATTTTGGCCATCCACCTAGCCCGATGAAGTCCCGCTGGATGTTTAAATTTGATTCCACCTTTTGGTTCACCTCCCAAAAAAATAATTGTTAACTGCAATAGTTCTAGGTAGTCTCTTGGTTGGAATGTATCTAGTTGATTTGTTGCAAATATAATTATGTCATCTTTGATGTCATGAATATTTTCATAGATATCTGGATCTGATAATGCTGTCTTGTAGTCCTCCTTATTAATGCTTGACCATTTTTCTCTGAACTTCTTAAAAAGGACTATATCTGGGCTAGAAGATGGTGATAAAGACTTTGAAACAACAGCTTCCAGCATAATTTCAAATATATGGTGTTGACATGCCAGCCACAATAAATCGTTGCCAAATTTTTGTTCTAGAAGAATAGCTGCACCATTTCTAGGACCAGTATTGGCTGCCATTGTATTGAAACACATGCATTTTATTTGTTCACAGATGTCCCATTCAAGCGATGTCTGATTGTTTGCATTAAAAAGAGAGGCATTTCTGTCACTCAATTTTGCAACATCAAGACTTCCTAATAATTTATCATCAAACAATTTTCTACGTTTGCCAACCTTACTTTTCCATGTTGAAGGTTGTGCAGCACAGAAACCAGATTCATCACTTTTACTCTTCTGATTCTGATGATGTACTGGTGAGTATTACAGCCTCTTCACTCTTCTTTCTTTTGATCTCTTCTGCTTTCCTCTTTTCATAATGTTGTTGCTTTTCTGCTGCTCTTTGCTCTTTTTTAGCAACAGCCTTATTAATGGTACCCATTTTTCCATGACGTCCTTTCTCACGTTGCATTTTCAAGAATTTCTTATCTTCTATTTTTATAAGCTGCATAGCATTCTCATGAGCAATGTCCAGTGCCCTTGAATAGATTCTGGCGAGCTCAGCAAGCCCATACAGCTGGGGGTTCGGGCGCTGCAAGCCCCCGAGAAAATTTTGAAATTTGACCAATTACAGGGGCATTTTGAGGCCATATGAAATGGGTATTAGAGCATATTCTAAGGTCAATATTAAGTACTTCAACCCATTGGCTTATGATTCTATCACTAAAATAGCCTTATTTTAATAACAAACACTTAAAAAAACTCCATTGATTTTGTTGAAAAATTCACTCATTAAAAAAAAGTTGCTTCAGGGCCCCTCCTGGATTAGGGGCCCTGAAGCTTAAGCTTCATTAGTTTCATAGTAGATCCGCCACTGGCAATGTCAAATAAGTTTTCCAGTTTACCTTTCCAGTTTTCTTCTTTATTATTTAAATTTTGTCATCTTTTCAATTTGTTTGCTTTGTTTTTCTTAAGCAGCTGTCATTCCTTCAGTATTCCTTGAATTTTATCTACTACATGTATTCTTTGTTTTGCTGGTATTCCTGCTTTTTTCCAAACTGCTAGCACATCATCTGCAGTAGAGCAGCATGATTCTCTAATGTCTTGCTTTTTAATATTTCTGTAGTGCATGAAGAGGGCCATCATTTCCTTCTCTGATGGTAATACGGATGTTTTTAGTACTGCAGAGGGCTGCCCAATTAGCCATACTTCAGTTTCTTTTCTTGTAGAACTTCTCCTAAATGAGCAACTGGGTGATGGTGAGTTAGGCCTAGCTTCCATAATCGATTAATTGGTATCAAAATTACGAGTTCCAAGCAACAATTAAAAGCAAGCTAGTATATAAACCATTAATTAAAAATTCTGAAATTTAAACAATTAAACATAAAATCATAAGTTGTAAAAACAAACAAATTGAAAAAGAGGGAAACTTTGACGCCTGGTAGCACATAGTAAATTTTATTTAAAATTCACCAAATTTGGCATACACTACTTTTTTGTCATAGGGAACAAAAATACAGGTTGAACAATTAAAAAAAAAACCTGATTTTTTTGAATCACCCTAATGTATATATTAGGGTGTGACTGTTGCCCTCCAAAAATCAAAAAATGGTCCTACAATGCTGTTCAAAGTTTTAGTGTTGTGTTTTTATCTAGGAAACACCCCTGTAAATTTTCTTGGAGATCGGTGCATGTTTGAGCTAGCACCGTCGTACCAGCAAGTATTGCTATTTCAGCTTATGAACTTCATAAATAAGTGAAAATAGCACATTTTATCAGATTTTCATTTCCGGGTCTGGAATGCTGACCCACAAATTTTCCACGTATTATTTTATTGCATTTAATTTTAATGATGCTCTTTTCTTTTCCCTTGACAGTGATTTGATGTTGTGAATAGAGAATTTAATCATGGATACACAGCAAGATGATGAGTATGTCAGAATGTTATTGGGCACCGTACCCCGAGAAGAAGAAAAGGAAATAAAGGGCTGCAAACTGCCAACTAATTGGCAGGTCTTACTATGTCTGTTAGCAAACCTTCGGGATATGCATTGGGACCAGGCTTTATCTGCCACCATTGACAATGTGCTTTTGCATTACCAGAAGGCGAATGTCCCGACCATTACAGGCAGGAACAATATTGGCCAAGTGATTAAAACTTACTATGACAAAGACTACATGATGCTTATGAAAAAGAATGAGGATAGAAGATGGGCTGATGATCCTGGAATTATGAAGTTTAAATCAGAATTGAGCCTGATGATGAAATTTTATAAGAACACAGTGTTGAAAGACATGGTGGCTGCGAAAAAGGGGAAAACTCAGGCCGAACAAGATGCCATCGATACTGACATACTCTCTATGAAAAGCATGCTAAGTGACAGAGTAGCTACCTACTCTGGGGTAAACAAAGTACTCACAGAAAAGGTTCAGAAAAGGCAGATGCGAGAAGAGAAGCGACAAGAGAGAGAGCAATGTGATCATGCTGAGAATGTACAGGCTGATATTGATTCACCTATTAGCTCTGATGAGGACGATGACATTGATGAGGCCAGCACTGCTGAACCAAAGAGAAAACATCGGAGAACAGTGAAAGAGGGAGTTTCAATTTTTGTGCCCCATGATATTCTGAAGTCGGCAGAACTTGTTTCATGCAGTGTTCGAAACAACATCTCGCCGACCCAACTGAGTGCAATTGTGTACTCCCTTGTATCTGCATGTGGTGGAGATACATCAAAGCTGAGTCTAAATGCAAGGATGGCCCACCGATACCGAGCTTCCATCGTGTCAGAAATAAGTTTAAAAATCATGGATGAATGGCAACCATCAGACAAAGTACTGGTGCACTGGGATGGTAAACTTATGGACACGCTGGATTCCAAAGGCACTGATGACCGCCTGCCCATTCTTGTGTCTGGTGTCAATGGCACAAAGCTTCTTGGAGTCCCACCTCTTCTGCATTTGACTCAAAAAGTCATGATGGTTGTGTAATCTCATATATAGGCGCGTATGCTGTATAAGCAAAATCGCTATTTTTCAAATTGCTGGTGCTCACTCGAATATGCATGAATCTTCAAAAAATTGCACGTGGGTATTTTTTATGTCAATACGCAATACCAAAATTTTGAACAGCATTGTAGGACAAAGTTGGGGCAACTGTCACACCCTAAAATATATATATATAATATATATATATATATATATATATATATATATATATAATCATGCGGGTTGCTTCTACAGAGCTTCAATTTAATATTTAGGAGAAATCCAATGACAAGGAGAAATGTAAATGCCATGAAAAGTCTTCTTTAATGCGCAACGTTTCGAGCAATACGCTCATCTTCAGGCTGTTTAATAACAATGTGAAATTAAAATCAATATTGAATGAAAAACAAAACAGAAAATTTCTATAACCTATTCGTAAAGACAAATTTTAAAAGACTGAGAAAAGAGGGTTAAATTCTAAGTTATACAGATTTACATATAAAAATTAAGAAGTTATTTTTAAATACATATAGTAAATGTGAAATTAATACACTGGAAAAATTAACAATAGTACACTGGAATAATGAAACTACTACCTTACACTGCAGTTCCGAGGCTAACTAATTTGAGCAGAGGCAAGACGGGAAAACAGAGATGGCGAGGGCGATTGGGGAAGGGGGATTATAAGGAATTGGGGAAGGAGGAGGGATCATAGCAAATTGAGGGGACGGCAGATGAGTCAACATTCAGACTAGGGGACAATTTTAATGAAAAGCGATTCAAAATTCTTAGTGAGTTGGGACAAGTATTACAACCAAGAATTTTAAAATTGTCTAAAGTGACATCAATTTTACATTTAATGCTGTGTTCGCGAATACTCGACTTCTTTAGTTTTTAAAATTTTACCTGTTCGGCCACTTATTCCCATATGCGAATAAAATCTAGCCCTGAGAGAGCGAACAGTGCTGCCGATGTAATTCCCAAGGAGACACCTAGGGCAGGTAAATAAATATACAACACCGCTACGCAACGAGTCAGGGGTTCGATCCTTCGCTGAGAAAAAGCTACCTAAAGACGTTTTATTAATAAATATGATGCGGAAATCAGTATGATAAAAAAATTTCCTTAACAATTTTGTAAATTTAAGCTTAAATTCCTTATTCAAAGGACCCATTTCAGGTACCAAGAAATATTTTATATCCTTCGGCACTGTAATACATGGAAGTTGAGGGCTATAAACATTATTTAAGAAGGATCTAATTAGTTTGTCTACATATTGAACAGGAAAACTATTATTAGTAAAGTATGATCTTAGATTATTAAATTCATCATTAAGTAAGGTAAAATTAGAGGTCAAATTATATCCTCTGAACAGGAGAGTTTTAATACAAGACATCTTATAGTTGAAATCAGTAAAACTAAAAAAATTCATGCCCAAACCAGTGAAAGTGGGTTTCCTGTAAACTGATGTAGTAATAGAATCACCGTTTTTCGAAATTAAAAGATCTAAGAAGGGGAGGGAGCCATTTTGCTCAGTTTCCATTGTATACGTTATATTGGGGTGCAAAGAATTTAGGAAGTTAAAGAATTGTTGCGCTTGTACCGCATTATCAAAGACTGCTATCGAATCATCAACGAAGCGTCGATAGAAAATTGGCTTGAGATGAGTGGGAGATTGTCTAAAAATTACACTTTCTAAATGAGTCATAAAAAAGTCAGCTGCTAACGGTCCGACTGGTGATCCCATCCCTACCCATCAATTTGTTGGTAAACCTTATTGTTGAAAGTGAAATAGCATTGTTTGAAGACCAATTCTAAAAGTTCCTTAAAATGAGACAATGAAAAACCATGAAAATTATCAACTGAGCTAAAAACCCTATCTAAAATAATGGCAATAGTTTCAGATACAGGTACATTTGTGAAAAGTGACTTTACATCAAAACTGACAAAAAACTTTTTTGAATCGAAGTTTTTACCAAGGAGGTCTTTTTGGAATTCAAACGAGTTATTTATAGTGTAAGCATTTTTCGCAAAGGGGGACAGGAGACGAACAACAAATTTTGCCAATTGAAAGGTGGGTAAGTTATACGAAGCTAAAATAGGACGGAGAGGTGTTCCAGCTTTATGGATTTTAGGCAGACAGTATAATTGAGCAAGATTAGCACCAGATGCGAACAACTGAGAGTAAGTATCATTTTTTATTATCTTTAAGGACTTTAGTCGTGACAGAAATCTATTAACCTGGTCTTCTAACCTTACAATGACTTTATTAACAGGTTCTAGAATTTGTTTGAATTTAGTAAGATCACTTAGAATTTCATTAGTTTTGTTTATGTAGTTTATGTAGTCATTGGATTTCTCCTAAATATTAAATTGAAGCTCTGTAGAAGCAACCCGCATGATTATATATATTCAAGGTATGGACAAGATGGCCTCAGGGCTTATCGCCATGTTTGGAAGACTTCACGAAAGTTTCTCAAGTCAAAACTGGACTGTTATTTTCTTGAAATGTGTCGGACTGCAGGTTTTCCCGAAATTTGTTTACTTCAAACTCTACCGTGATAATCTATATGACTCTGAATTTTATCAATCGTCCCTGGAATATTTATTAAATAATGAAATTAATTATAAAATCAAAATATCAGATTCGCATAACAAGTCTCTTGGGCATTATATAACTACTCTTAAAAATACCTTGTCGTTGTTGGACTATTTATTAATAATTTCTCTTGTACAACGTGAACTAGAAAAATTTCACTCTACCATCTTGGAAACACATGAACGTAAGTTAAAGGCTTTGGGAATGAATTCACCAAATTTTTTCAATTCAGAGAAGGTAATTTCGAATCTTTCTAGTTACACACTCTCCCCTCGGGAAAAGTTTTTACTGTCACTTGGTTTGCAATTTAAGCTTCCGTTGTTTCAAATATATAAGCCTTCGTTTTTTCTTTACTTTGAAAAATTTTTCAATGGCTTGAAAAATGTTCCCCATGTGGGGATTCAATAATTTCAAATGTCAGTTCTCAAATTTAACTCAAGAATTTTTTCTAAACTTAGAAATCTTAAATTTCAATCTTTCATATTTAGGAAGAGTGATTTGCAGTGTATTAAGAATTTGGCAAAGAACCAGGAGATTGTTGTGACTAGACCAGACAAGGGTAACGGAGTGGTTATTTTGAATAAATCGGACTACATAAACAAAACTAATGAAATCCTAAGTGATCTTACTAAATTCAAACAAATTCTAGAACCTGTAAATAAAGTCATTGTAAGGTTAGAAGACCAGGTTAATAGATTTCTGTCACGACTAAAGTCCTTAAAGATAATAAAAAATGATACTTACTCTCAGTTGTTCGCATCTGGTGCTAATCTTGCTCAATTATACTGTCTGCCTAAAATCCATAAAGCTGGAACACCTCTCCGTCCTATTTTAGCTTCGTATAACTTACCCACCTTTCAATTGGCAAAATTTGTTGTTCGTCTCCTGTCCCCCTTTGCGAAAAATGCTTACACTATAAATAACTCGTTTGAATTCCAAAAAGACCTCCTTGGTAAAAACTTCGATTCAAAAAAGTTTTTTGTCAGTTTTGATGTAAAGTCACTTTTCACAAATGTACCTGTATCTGAAACTATTGCCATTATTTTAGATAGGGTTTTTAGCTCAGTTGATAATTTTCATGGTTTTTCATTGTCTCATTTAAGGAACTTTTAGAATTGGTCTTCAAACAATGCTATTTCACTTTCAACAATAAGGTTTACCAACAAATTGATGGAGTAGGGATGGGATCACCAGTCGGACCGTTAGCAGCTGATTTTTTATGACTCATTTAGAAAGTGTAATTTTTAGACAATCTCCCACTCATCTCAAGCCAATTTTCTATCGACGCTTCGTTGATGATTCGATAGCAGTCTTTGATAATGCGGTACAAGCGCAACAATTCTTTAACTTCCTAAATTCTTTGCACCCCAATATAACGTATACAATGGAAACTGAGCAAAATGGCTCCCTCCCCTTCTTAGATCTTTTAATTTCGAAAAACGGTGATTCTATTACTACATCAGTTTACAGGAAACCCACTTTCACTGGTTTGGGCATGAATTTTTTTAGTTTTACTGATTTCAACTATAAGATGTCTTGTATTAAAACTCTCCTGTTCAGAGGATATAATTTGACCTCTATTTTACCTTACTTAATGATGAATTTAATAATCTAAGATCATACTTTACTAATAATAGTTTTCCTGTTCAATATGTAGACAAACTAATTAGATCCTTCTTAAATAATGTTTATAGCCCTCAACTTCCATGTATTACAGTGCCGAAGGATATAAAATATTTCTTGGTACCTGAAATGGGTCCTTTGAATAAGGAATTTAAGCTTAAATTTACAAAATTGTTAAGGAAATTTTTTTATCATACTGATTTCCGCATCAT